>CM038671.1:600000-912037 GCA_021605145.1 Aegilops bicornis | reverse complement strand
GTCAAAACTTTGACTTGAGTATGAGCTATTGTCAAGTCAAATCAGAATCAACGATAAATAGTCGTAATGTTGTCTTACTCGTGGTTTGATCCCTCAGGCGCCAATTCATTAAATCGCCTTTTGGTCCGACTCAATGCTATCACCGTGGTTCACATGATGGTGGAAGTCGGTGATATGGAAATTCTGATGAGTTGTTGTTGAAACCCATCTTTAAAGAGCATTTGTGTCTTCCCCATGATTCATATTCAACATCAACCTAGTGTTGAAACTTTTGTAAGAAATGCCTTAGAGTGTTCCGCCTCATGAAGCTTTGTCACTTCAAATGTAAGAAGTGGCTTCCTCGAATTCATGTACATTTGATGTAAGTTGTCACTGTATGAATTAGAGAAAGTTTACTTTTTGCTTCCTTTGGAATCATCCCAAGTCGGTCAAATAAGTGCCTGCATGTAGTATTCTATGGTCTCGATAGACTGAGTCATATTCATTGGTACCATATGTAATCCCCTAGCACACCAAGCCTATGATTGCATTATCGTTCAAGGAAAAAGAAGTTCTTAGGGGTGCTAGGATCCTTAAGGAAGGTACCCAAAGGTACATGCGCAGGACTTCGCTCTCCGTAATGATGGTTCCTAATCGAACTTCGGTAGTGTTAGCGTTGCCAGTAAGACTACTATGTGCGTCATGATTGTCTTGGACAACGTGTCTACATGTATGTGGCGAGAACCAGCTCATGTTTTGGAGCTTGCTATCGTAGTTCATCTCTGAGAGAATCTCACAACGCGCCATCTCCTCGATTTGTGTTGCAATCTTTCATTTTTCTCTCTAGACATGGATAAGTGCTGGAATATCCTGACACCAACCAGATCCTAAATGCAAGTCAAAAGAGCATATGATGGTTGGAACGAACTTCCCAACATCTACATTTTGGTTTCCCAGTACTTTGCAACTCCATTGTGCCAATTCCCATGGGCTGTCCCTCTCGGTAATTTTGTTTAGGATCATCTTCAAAAGTGGTCCTACCTTATGGGTCCCCATCCATTTCTCACCGATAAGCAAAATCATCCATCACGTTGTCTTCAACAAGGTAGTCCACATCATCCATTCTAGTCCAAGTATGCTGTCATTCTTTGAGCTCCTTCAAATGACTCGATTGTGATTGCCTTAGGATGGTATGAAGAGTTTCAATGATCTATGAATCAAAAATGTAATTCTTTTTGCCACTTAGGGAATATTTCTGCGAGTCACCTTCCTTCAAAGATGTCTCGTTATGGTATCATGGGAAATCAACAACTCGCACACGTTGACAATGGATCACCACCTCACGAAGTGTGAAATTGTTTGTCTACCTAGTGAAACTTTGTTCATCCGCTTTCACTCCATCCCTTTGGATGTATGTTGATGTCTCATTTCAGGGAGATGTTTCACACCCCCTCATTAGTGAGTTGTTCTTGTGATCATTAGGATGATTCCATCCATGTAGACATGTCTCGCTTACTTTTTGTCCTCATGTTGGATGAAGATCTCAAAGCAAAGATGTCAAGGATTAAGCTTGAGTTATCAAATCCAACATCCTCGAGAAAAAGACACATCAAGATTGTGAAGAATATGTGTTAGCTTGTGTCCTCCTGTCTTCTTACTCTCACGAACTTGAATCTCAAGAGGGAGATTCTTGTTTAGTAGGGGTGAGTTGTCACAGCCTAACCAGTCGGAAAATCTGCGTAGAGCTAAATTTCATTTGTGCATCATGTCTAATTCTTGAAAGAAACTTGAAAATGGGGATTGCCTAAAACCCTAGCATCAAAGGAATTTACTAGGTTCACTCTAAAATATTTTGATAAATCCAAATGGCTTTCAAATTTTTTCATCATTTATGGAAAATCTTGCTAAATGTGATAACAAGAGGTGATGCACATTTTGTCCATGACATATCATTGGGCTACTGAATTAAATCATATACTCTATTTCCATGCGTTTGGGCATTTAAATGCTATACTTCTATTATTTAAATGCTCAAATAATCATAAACCAAAATCTTTACTGTTGGATATATTCTAAACAGTAGCCTTGATTAGTTTCATGATTTTGGAAATTCCACAACATTTTAATAAAGTCCTAAAGCAACGAGAAAAATAGAAAAGGAAGAGAAAACTACCTAATCTCACTGTGCAGCCTAATCTTTGTTGCTCCACCTCGCCGAGCCCAAATTTCACTGGGCCCTCCATACCGCTCTTCAACCTTCCCTCGCCAGGTGGGCAGGAGGGCGTGTGCAGCCAGGTGCCTGTGGCGCTGCCAGCCCGCCCTACCTGCCTCCTCGCTGGTTGGCCTCCCCGACTTCCCCGGGATTCCACGGGCCCACGCGCCCACCCCGGGCCCCTCTCACTCCTCCCTCCTAGTGCTCATTCCCTCCCTTGTTCCTCTCACGCGACCACCGAACGTCCCCTGGCCGCCACCGCTGGCCGCCACCGCTGGCCTCCGCCACCCCTCATGCCCCGAGTCGCAGGTAACCGGGAGCTCCGCTTACAACCTCCTCTTCGTCCTCGACGTAGTCACGTGATCTCTGAAGCAGTGGAGCCTCGCCATCGAGCTTCGACCTCGCGCCTACACCAAGACTGAGATCGCTGGTGACCGTCTGCAGATCCGCCCCCGACGCGCTCCCCGAGTTCATCGCAGGCTCCTCTTGGCATTCCCACCGTGAGCCCCGCCATGGCGCATTTCCCCTGCTCCCGAGGCTCGTCCTCGTTCCCCTAAGTCGCGCCTAGACTTCGGAGCCAGAGGCTCCTCGGCCGCGCTGGTTCATGAAGCTATCACCATGCAGCTAGGCCAGCTGGCGCCCGCTTCGCATCCGAGCATCCCATCATGCTCAGCACATCTCCAGAAGCTCATAGATACCAACAACTCCCCTACAGGTGCAATCCGTCGCGCGCTGGTTCCGTTGTTAATCGAGCTTTTAGCCGCCCGCCAAGGTCGACCGCCAGCTCAACTCCCGGCCGCCTCAAAGATTTCGTGACTGGCCCATTACTCGGAGCGCAATTGCAACAAGATCTTGTGCAGTTCCGCCGAGCTGGCCTCACGCCCGCAACTCAAATAGTCGTAAAGCGGAGGAGCGAAGTTCCGACGCCTCCGTCGCGTTGACCCCTGGTCGTGGCGGTTAAAACGCAGCGGTCGGTTGACCCACTTTGGACTCTGGTAAATGGACCCCACCCTCGCTACAAAAAAAAAACACTTCCGTGATGATACGTGTTTGTATCACAAAGTAGGTGGGCGTGTTTTTGTCATGCATGTACATCCATGAAAAAATTTATGACCAAAATCAAGATAGTCATACCAGGTCAGTCAATGGTAGATGTGTTCCATGACATTACCGTAATTATCATCATTTAAGTGTCCACTTCCATGACGTATAAATTCAGCGTCCACAGAAAGTGCTTTGGATCATGGGTGGCCAGACACGTAGCATCCACCGTAATCTTAACGGGTCGTTAAGCTATCGGGTCGGGATTTTTTGATCCGATAACCCGTTATCGTACATCCACGCACCGACGCCGATTTTCCATCGTGTAAAATTTCTCATTGGCTTCACGGATCACAGCGATAGGCTCAGCGTTAACTGGCACAGGTGTCACTCATCCAAAGGGATTCGAGATGGGCCTATGATATGTCGGGACACGCGTGACCGGCCTAACCTTGAGGCTCATTAAAGTTTAAATGGTAGGCCCAATCGAAGGCCCATAAGATTTAGTGGACCATAATGGCCTGCCCAAAATTGACTAAAGGCCCCCAAAATTTAAGCGGATTGATAATGGTAAACGGTTTCCGACTAAAGGCCCACAAGATTTTTGCAGAAGCCATAATGGGTCAGTTCAGGTAAAGGCCCCACAAGATTTTATGGACTCACAATGGGTCGAAACTCAAATAAAACCCACAAGACCTTACGTGAACCATAATGGGCCGGCCCATCTAAAGGCCCAACATTCTCTATATCAAATCGGCCCGGTCAATGGCCTGTCCTAAACTTGCCATCAACAGCGGCCCATGGTCACTTCGGCACGGCAAAGTCCGCCCTAAGTAATTGGGCGAATCACGCCTCGATGTATTTCCGGCTACTGTTAAAGAGTCTGGCTTCATTTGAGCCCCATTTATAGGGGCCATCAAAACTTTTAGCGGCCTGTTAGAGGCCCACTATAGATTTGGAGCCACTTTCTTCCTGTTGTCATTTTCGGCCCTGTTAACGCCGGACGTAAACCATGGGCCATATGTGGCCCAACGTCATATCCGGGCCCATTAACGGCCCTTATAAAAATAGCGATAATATAGCCCGACCGAAGTTCGGGCCTGTTAAAGGCCCATGTATTAGGTCGGCGCATTTCACTGACCCGTCCGAATTTCGGGCTCTGTCGAATATCCGCGGTCGTGAAATGGGCCACCATTTGTTTGCTCAAGCAGTCCAAGGGGTTATTTTAACAATCAGGGCCCAATCTCACTTTCGGTCTATTAAAGGCCCATGTTTTTTATGGGCTCAAGATATTTACACACTGTAAACGGGCCTACTTACTTTCTTGAGGGCCCAAAATATGTTTAGAACTTTGTTAAAGGCCCACTATGCGCACAGAGCCTACCAGAGAAAAATATGAAAGCTTATGTCGATTTAGAGCCCGAGTATATTTTAGTGGGCGCTACATGTCAATTTCGGCCCGTGAATGTCGCTTTTTTAGCCCAATTGGAATGGGGTCAGATGAATGTTGGCATGTTGAGGCTCCTCTGCCAAGCTTTCGGTAGAATACATTACTAAGATAAACCTACACTATACAAAAAAGTTGCGTTGTAATTACTCTGCCCAGTATTCAGGCGGCATCATAAAATGTTGTATCACAATAAAATAAATTACAACCATACAACAAAAAGGCTTTGTTGGCATAAAGTTTACGTGAACCTTCCGTATAAAAAAAGGCACCATCAGGATGTATAGAAGCCACAGATCATTTTGACCTGAAGTGCTAACGTGTTTCATCTTTGTAGAATCTGATGGAGCGAGCAAGATCTCCACCTTTTTCCGCCATTGCTCTTTTTGAGCATTAAACGGCGAATATCCGATGTGAGTCCGGTTTCAAAACCATTCATATCTTGGACGACATTTCTCAACCACTATTCTTGTTTCCGAAACAACGCCCATTAGGGATTGGACTTATTACTGGAGGCACAGATATATCACTCTGTCCTAGCAGGAAAGATTTTTGTCTCGTATGGCCCGATTTGGGTACGGGGTTACCTTGACAACCAACCCGAGAATAGCCCAGAAGGTGCTTTTTTACCTTGTATTGAGTGGAGAGATACTTGCGACACACGCTTAACAGTTGACAAGAGGTGACATTGTGCCTGTAGTATTTCCTAATTAAGCGCCACCTTCCAGGTGGTTGTGGTACTGTTCAATCATTTTGTTTAGCCTCACTGAAAGTTTGAAGTTGTAGATTAGTGTCTACCGGATAAGTTACTAATGAGATAAAAACAAACAAAAGTAGGTTTAAAACATTTATACATGACTTATTTTGGTTAACTACACTATAATACATTAGCATGTATTGTGAGTACCAACTACACTCTAATAAAGAATCACTTTCGAACATATGTCCATGTAGCATGCCTACCGTATTGTCTATTTCCTCACATTCGCTTGACATCTAAGAGATAAAAAGAGACATGGTTTAAAGTGCAGGATGAACATAGTATGACATCATTCATATCATGGGCAAACGAGATATAAAACAAACAACCTACTTTTATCATCGCGTGTGCATGCGTGAACATAAACAACTAGATTACGCATCACGACCAAAGAATATCCTTCATGTCTCTTTTAAACCATGCTGAGGTGAGTAATGATACGTTAAAGACAAGCTGTGTGCAAGTGAGCGAATGTAGTAACTGACATTGGTTGCAAACCAAGTAGTTAAATGAACACATCACGGTACCAATGGGTTCAAAGTTGCGGGAGGAGTAAGGACTTGGCAGCCGGGCTTGAACTAGTGTGTGCTCATGCCCACTTCATCTTGCTTTGGTGTGGCAATCCTTGGAAGATTTGCACGCATTTGCGACCGGTTCGAGGTTCTTTTGGTCCGCGACGGGCTTTCCTCACGTAATGGTGGAACAAGTCAATATAGATCACGTATAATATGGGCACAAAAAAAAAGAAGGAATGTAGCAAAGCTATTTACAAAAGCCTCAGCTGGGTGTGCAATATAGCTCTGAGATCTTGCTTGTCCGTTGGAATTTCACTTTTAGAGCGGTTGGTTTTGTTCTTCCAAACAGTTAGCCTAGAAGAAGATACACTTGTAAAGGCACATACATAAATACCAAGTTCAATATGTGGTCCTGATCAATTTACATATATAGCCTACAAAATACTTTGGATTCGAGACCCGTTAATTTAACGAGGGCTGTCCAAATGCTTCATCTCAGTAATGTATTCCACTTTGGAGATGTTTGGGCGATTTCATTGTTAGCCTTGCCTTCAAAGTGAGATTTTCTAAGGTGGCAATGCCGACGTCTTGTTACATTGCGAGAAGCGGTAGAAAACAGCAGAGTGCATGCTTGTTTTAGTTGCATCATCTTTCGAGATCCAACTTAGAACCCTCATCTGTTGAAACAAGAATGTGAGTCTTATTAGGAGGAAGGCTAGAAAGTATGGAGACAGAAAGCAAGAGCAATATTACTAAGTGCGATGAATAACATTACTTACGGATAAATGGACAAGGAAGGTGTTAAAGCTAGGTATTGTCTTTCTCATTCACATCTCTTTGGATCCATGTTGGGAGGATACGTGCACACTTGTGACACCTAACGGAAAGCAGCTTGACTGCCTCGAGCATTTAACTTGGCTGACTCAGTAGCATCACGTGGCCTTTTAAACCTACCTCAAAATGGATCTCCATTCTTCCTCCTTTTAGATTTTTTTACATCTATCAAGCATTATGCACTGAATTGTTACATTTTCCGCTTGTGCTGTGGTGCTAGTTCAACATACGAATATGGCAAAGTGTTAGTGTACATCAAAACTGCGTAGGAGAGTACACGCATACAAGGAGCATGCATCAGGAAACTTGACTTCGATCAAGTACTTAGTCTTGGTGTTGATGCTCATGAGGTTCATCTTATGTACTTAGCCAAGTCCTCGTTGTGTCACAGTGATTTCTTCGGAAGTAGTGTTAGGTGTAGAAGGGAACTTGGGGCAGCGATTCCTATAAATGAACGAAAGTAGCTTGGATTTGAGATGCTAAATACAGATTGAAGCGGATGCTTTCCTGCAGGTGAGTGGAAGCAGGTAATCTTGTGTTTGTAGATTTAAGTCGATTGGATCTTGGACCTTCTACTTGCACTATAAGTACTGGTCCCAAAGAGAATCTCGATGGCGTAGAACCTTTTCCGCTTTCACCCGGCATTTGTGCAATGTCAAAGACTCCCTACTATATTATTTTCCTTGCTCTTTTTGACTTTTATGCCATGTCAAAGTACGTAACCCTAACACAAAAGAATAAAATCACTCTTCAGAACTCATTGATGCATGATATCTGAGACAAAGCTATACTTTGATGTAAAGACAATAGTATGAGGATGGAATATGTAAAAAGAAAAAAGCAGGCCCGGCCATGACATATTCACAAAATGCTACAATGTGCAAAATAAAAGCGGAAGGATAACTTTCAAGAAAATAGAAGTAATGCAAGCTAGACACCATATGAAAGATGCACACTAATATTACTCTGCCAAGTTAATTAAGTGTCTTGTCATAATTGTAGTCTGAAAAATTAGAAGCGTTTAGACAGTACAATGAAAATCAATGCAAGATGCAACCACTATCAAACTGCCATGTGAAAGGGCGTCCAATCATGAGTATTTGATCGACGGGATACACAACAACAAGTGTAAAGATTACTTTGATGTAAGAACATGGTATGATAAGATAGATGCGATTAATATTCCTAGACCACGAGAAAGCCATGTCATATGCACTACGTATGCAACGTATAAAATCAATGAGTGCAAATTTAATCAAAATAGAAGAAATACTGAAGGCTAGACAACATATGCAACATGAAACCAATTATCACACTTTGTCAACTTAGAGGCAAGCACACTCAGCGATGGTGGAGTATCGGGAGATGAACTCTCATCATGTACAGACTTGGGACTTCAACTTCATTAGTGAGTAGGCTTGAGGGCAAATCTAGAGAGTCTACACATTTGCTTGTTAGCCGGAAAAGCGGAGGACCACCATGGCATCCCTCAACTTACTATTTTCCTTCCTATTTTCCGATATTGCCTTACATGAAGTCAAAACCACAAGAAGATGAATAAAATTAGCTCTGCATAAGCTGGTTGATGCATGATCTGGATCAGACGAACACTACTTTGATGTGAAAGGCAAAGCAGCAGGACTAGGAGAGATGGAATATATACAAAGAAGATAACGTATGTAGCATTCCACACGTCACGTATAGGAGGGATGCTATTATATGTATGAAAAAAAAAACGAAAGAAGCTGGAAGGCATTTCAACAAAATTAGAAGAAATGAAAGCTAAGCACCATATGAACTTGCAACCTTAATATCACTCTACTCGGGGTAAAAAGTGTCTCATAAATCAAGTGCAATTTCAAGAAATTAGAAAGCAGTGATACAAGCTTAAAGACAATGCAAGATGAAACCTACATCACAAATTCCCCAAGTTAAATGTGTCTTATGGGTAAGTGAATCGTCATTGCAGAGGTATAGGTTGTATAGCTACTTGTAGATACCCAATTCAAAACATAAATCAGAAGCAATACAAACCCCTAGACGCCGATGATATGGAAAATGCGACTCACGTATATATGGGGCCCATTTAGTAAGAGCAAGCACCTAAGATGGTGGAGTAGGGGAGGTGTGTCTCATCATGTATCACGTATCGTTCTAGAAATAGGAACATATGTCATATTACACGGGCATTATGTATAGAAATGCTGCAGATGCAATTCCAAGTTAGAAGCAATACAAACTAGACATCATCACGCAACACATGCAACCACATATAATAATGTCAAGTTAGAGCAAGCACTGTGATGGTGGAGTAGGGGGAGATGTGCTCATCATCTACACAACTTCGTTGACTGTCCAACCTTGTGTTGTCTTACTACCAAATCTTGTTGGGAGGATGGTAAGGTAGAATCTTCTAACTTTGGGAGGATGGCAGATGGGAGGTCATTGGGAGAATCTTTGCTGGAGGATGTATGGAGTAGAATCTTGTTGTCCATGCCTGGTTTGACAGTTGCTCAGAAGGACCACCATCATCCACTTCTTGCCCGGACCTAATTTCCTTAAGCTGTAATGATTTTGCATTGTGAAGTCAAACCCGATAAGAAAAAGGAATAAAATTAAACTCTTGAGAACTCATTCATGCATGGTAAATCTTGTGGCAGAACACTACTTTCGGATGAAAAGGCAAACGCACATGTGATGCTTGAGGTTGGAATATGTATGAAAAAACAGGATGGTGTGATATATTCACACCCTATAATGTGGTAACTACAGCGAAGGCATTTCAACAAATTAGAAGCACGCTGCAAGCTAGACACCATATGAAAGATGCAACCAATATCACTCTTGCCAAGTTCAAACTGTATGGCGTTTCCAACAAATTAGAAAGCAGTACATGCTATAAATCATATGCAAGACACAACCAATATCACAGTGTATGTAGACTTTAAAAGGTGCCTCTTACATAAGTGACTTATCGCAGGGATATGCAAGAAGAATAGTAGTCTGATGTAGAAACAGGAACACACATGTATGTCATATTCACAGGCATTATGCCTGTGCAATGGCGAATGCAATTCAACAAAGTTAGAAGCACATACAAGCTTTCAGACACATCATACGCAACATGCAACCACTATATAATAGTGCCAAGTTAGAGCAAGCTACCTGTGATGGTGGGGAGTAGGGGAGATGTAACCATCATCTACATGTACCGCAACTCGTTGGACTCTGTCTAGCCTTTATGTTGTTTTGCGAATCTTGTTGGGAGGATGGCGAGTAGTAGAATCTGCGTAGAGAACCTCAGCTTCGGCTTGCTCAGAAAGGACCACCATCATCCAAATTTGCCTTGCCAATTTCCTTCCCAGCTTTATTGATTTTGCATTGTGAGGTGACCACCAGGTACAAGAAAAGGAATATCATTACGCTTCTTGAGGCACTCATTACATGCAGGGAATACTTCAACGGTAACACTACTGCGATGAAAGGCAAAGTCATGATACGAGGATGGAATATATGCGAACAAAAAATGGACGGCTTCGACAGCATATTCACACCTATGATGTGGGTAACTAAGCGGAAGCGCACTTCAACAAATTAGAAACTCACTTTGCAAGAACACCACCATATGGAAGGTGCCTGTGCAATCAATATCACTCACCTTGAGATTAAAAGCTGTCTGCCGTCATAGGTGGCGTTCATCAAACTAGAGCAATACATTCTCCTAAAAATCATATTCAAGATGTGCAAACCAATATCACATCCTTAACTTAAAGGTGTCCCATCATAAGTGAGTGATCTGCGAGATACAACAAGAAGAGTAGTTTCCATGTAAGAACATGGTGTGATAGACTAGATATAGTATGTACCAAAAAGCGAGGAAGCGTGTCATATTCACATACATCATTGTGTAAGCTGAGCTGAATGCGATTTACACTAATTAGGAACAATACGAGCTGGTAGACACCCATATGCAACATGCAACCAGGATATCACACCTTTGCCAAGTTGAGAGCAAGCACCTTGGATGGTGGAAGTAGGGAGCGGAGACTTGGACCTTGTATATGCACTATCAATACAAGGAGAATTGGTAACGATGTTCGCTTATGTTGTACGTATGCACCAAGGACCCACCATCATGTCGCCTTCCTTACTCTTTCCTTCCTCTTTCTTGATTTTGCCTTGTCAAGTCAAACCCACAAGAAAAGGAATAAAATTTGCTCTTCAGAACTTTCATTGATGCATGATACTAACGAACACTACTTTCAAGTGTAAGGCGTACGCATGATAGGATGAAATAATATGTATGAAAAGCAGGACGGCGTGATGACATATTGACATGTATGATGTATAAAATGCAACTAAGCACAGGTGCTTGAACTTATTAGAATCGATGCAAGCTAGAAACCATATGAAAGATGAGAACCAATATCACTCTGCCAAATTAAAGGGTGCCCCACTAACAAATGTATTTGACCAAATTAGAGAAGCAATAGCTTTGTGGCAATAGGCTAGAAATAATATGCAATATACAGCTTGAATAAAGGTGACTCCATAAATCGTAAGTGATTGATGCAGGATGCTGAGAGAGAGGTAGTGTTCATGTAATAACAAAGGTTAACACATAGATGTAGTGTGTATTACCCAAAAAATAGGAAGGCATGTCATATTCACAGGTATAGTGTGTAAATTAAGCGAGATACAATTTTACTCTTAACTAGAAGCATTACAAGCTAGACGCCATGGTATGCAATATGCAACCACATATCACCTTTGCGAAGTTAGAGCAAGCACAATGATGGTGGTGTAGGGAAATCTTGCGGCTTCTGAATTGTAGAGCTACGTTCAATGTCTTCCATTTAAACTGCTTGTTTGCTTGAGAATCATGTGGAGAGGATGCATTGCATTCTTTATAAAGAGTATTGCGTCTCATATTAACTCCATGCGCGTGACTATCTCATCATAAGCGATGAAGCGCAGGATACACAAGAATAGTAGTTTGATGTAAGAACATGATGTGATGATAGGCGAGATGTAGTATGTGTACCAAAAAGCGAGGAAAGCGATGTCATATTCACATGTATCATGTGTAAGCTAAGCGGAATCTGCAGTTTTACACTAATTGCAGGAGCAATACTGAGCTAGACAACCATATGCAACATGGCAACCAGATATCACACTACCAAGTTAGAGCAAGCTTTTACCTTGGATGGTGGAGTAGAGAGCGGAGAACTTGGACCTTATAATGCACTATCAATACAAAGGAGAATCGATGCATGATGCTCCCGTTTACGTTCTTTGAGAGGACCACCATCATCGCTTTCCTTACTCTTTTCCTTCCTCTTTCTTGATTTTGCCTTGTCAAGTCAAACCCTGAAAAGGAATAAATTATTTGCTCTTGAACTCATTGATGCATGATACTAATGAACCTACTTTCATGTAATGCGGCGCATGATAGGATGAAATATGTATGAAAAACAAGGCAGCGTGTGACATATTGACATGTATGATGTATAAAATGTAAACTAAGCACAAGGTGCTTGAACTGATTAGAATCGATGCAAGCTAGAAACCATATGAAAGATGAAACCAATATCACTCTACCAAATTAAAAAGGGTGCCCTAACAAATGTATTTGACCAAATTAGAAGCAATACATGGCAATAGGCTAGAAATAATATGCAATATGTACAGCGAATAAAGGTGACTCATCGTAAGTGATTGATGCAGGATATAGAAGAGAGAGTAGTTCATGTAATAACAAGGATTAACACATAGATGTAGTGTGTACCAAAAATAGGAAGGCATGTCATATTCCACCCGGGTATAGTGTGTAAATTAAGCCGAGATGCAATTTCTACCTTAACTAGAAAGCATTACAAGCTAGACATGTCGTATGCAATATGCAACCACATATCACCTTTAACGAAGTTAGGCAAGCAAGCACTGTGATGGTGGTGTAGGGGAAATCACGGTCTTGAGTGCAGAGCTACGTTCAATGTCTTCATTTAAGGCTTGCTGTTTCTTGAGAATCATGTGGAGAGGATGAAATTGCATTCTTTATAAAGTATTAAGGCCCTCATATTAATCCATGCGTGACTATCTCATCATGGCGATAGACGCGAGGATACACAAGAATAGTAGTTTTGATGTAAGAACATGGTGTGATGGGCAGGATGTAGTATGTACCAAAAAGCAGGAAAGCGTGTCATATTCACATGTATAATGTAAGCTAAGGAATTGCAATTTAACAAATTAGGAGCATTGATGAGGGATACACAAGAAATGTAGTTTGATGTAAGAACATGGTTAATAGAAAGGACGTAGTATGTACCAAAAACAGCGAGAAGGCATGTCATATTCACAGGTATAATGTGTTAACTAAGCGGATGCAATTTACCCTAATTAGAAGCATTACAAAGGTAGACACCATATGCAACATGCAACCACATATCACACTTTGCAAAGTAAGAGCAAGCACTGCGATGGTGGTGTGGGGGAATTGCGGTGATCAACTAGAGCGGCGTTGACTATCTTCATTTAGCCTTGCTGTTTCTTGAGAATCATGGGGAGGATGACCTTTGCACTCTTTTAAGCGAGTATGAAATCCGGTAACCGGTATTACCGGGTTGTCATCATAAGTGATTGACGAGGGATACAAAAAGAGCACTTAGTTTGATGTTCACGTAACATGGTTAATAGACATATGTAGTATGTATCAAAAACAGCGAAGGCATGTCATTATCAAAGGTATAATGTAAAATGTAAAGTAGCGGATGCAATTTTAAATCCAAATTGGAAGCAATACAAGCTAGACAATTCATATGCAACATGCAACCACATTTGACACCATTAAGTTAAAGCAAGCACTTGGGATGGTTGTGTGGCAATTGAGATCATCAAGCTGCAGAGCTACGTTTGTGTCTCCAACTGGCCTTTGCACTCCATTAAATATTTGAAAGCAGCTTAGTGCTTGTCTTGGAATTACAATGCGGAAGCGACTTGTCTTTTCTTTTTGCGCATTCATCAACCTTTGCGTCAGATGAAATACCCATGCATAAAAAACAATAGTGTGAGTATGGGTGAAGTGTGTGCACAATTAGATGCGATGTAAAGGTAGCGGATAGCGGTCGGTGAGAAATAAATGACGGAGGAGACATATGATAGCTCTACAACATGCATGGTACACTAAATTACTACAGGATTCTAAGAAAATAACGATGCGGCCAGAAAGTAAATTAGGTGGGGTCCATTTTTTACCTCGCAGCGTCCGATGTAATGCAAAGAAGCAGGAATCGCCTTCATCTAGCGGATCGGTGTTGACGATCTTCCTCGAAATGCACATGCGACCACCCGCGTCAAGATTCCTCCCCTGCCTGCGCCCTCCCCCTCGACCTCCACCGCCAGTGTTTGGCACCGTGTTTGCCGCCCGCCCTCGGTAGTCCATTCAAGCCACCGCCTTAACCTCCGGATCGGTGCGACATCACTGCACCCCACACCCCTATGATAGACACCGATCGCCCGCTTCCCGAGGAGCAGGGCGGACTGGGTGCTCAGCGCCCTAAGCGGGTGCTGCTTCTTTTAATTCGCGATTCGGTGACCCTTAATTGAAATCGAGCGGCCGCCTCTTGACCTCTAGCAAGGTGAAATAGTAAAGGGAGGAAACCTTGTGCATTTAGTATCAAGAAGAAGATCACGATGAAGCGCTCAACTAGTTTCTTTTCGTGGGATGAATATCGTGTGAGCGGAGACGTAAGATTTTGGCCTGAATAAGGAAGAGGAGTACCTCTTTTACGCTGGTAGTGCTTGTGTCCTCCTTACATTTTCCGACGATCTTCTTGTTGTTTTCATGCGAAACCCGGAGAAGTTGTGGAGGAGCAGTGCAGCCTTGACCAGACCATAGCCAAGTTGTTGAGTGTCTTCTTGGTGGCAAATGTCGCTACGGTGGGGGAAGCAGATCCGAGGCGGCGTGACGAGCGACGGGCGAAGGGAACAGCCTGCAGTGCGGTGAGCCGGTTGCGGCGGTAAAGGGCCGCAGCGGTGAAATAGCGCGGGCGCAGGCCAGGCGTGGTCGATGGTTAGTGGTTCGCACGTGCGTTAGGCGTCGGTGTCGTGGAGAGGTAGCTCTACCTTGGCCAGTTGCTAAGTCCTTGAGGCGCTATGCGGTTGTGTAGTTGCGTTAGACGGCAGCGTCGATGTACCGGGCTCAGCGTTATGGAGGAGAGCGCGCGTGAATTAGCCGCTATGGGGTGGAGGAGCGGACGACGAGAGAGGCTGAGGTTTCGCGTAGTGGAAGGCGTTTCATGCCACGGGTATGAATGGGAAAGCGGAGGGCGGGGAACTAAAGGAACAATGTTCGGTTTGAGGCCGCTTGTTTGAAATTTGGGAAAGTTACAAACTTTGCCCCCCATCTAAATTAGGACATATTGCGGAGTTTGGGTAGGAAGACCAGTCATGTTGTAGGTGTCCCAAATGTGAGTAGGGATAGATTTCGCCGGCGCATGGAAGTGTTTAAGCGCCACGGCGTATGATGCTTCTCGGGAGGCGGTAGAGGCTGGCGTCTTGGTGAAGTTACAAACCTACTGCGATTTAGGACCTTTGGACATCGGGCGATAGGCTACACAGGCCAGGCAGTCGGAATGTGTTCTACCACCAAAACATTAGTCTGCCATGTTTCGGGTGAAGCGAGGCCTATTGGCTTCGTTTCAATATTGGGGAAGCGAAGCATTAACGTTTTTCGGTTCTCTTGAATTGAACTTTCAGGATTTGTCAAACTTCACAAATATTTACTCTTGAAAGTCCTAAAGCTACGATTATTTTGGAATGGAGGGGATACATTTGAATATACATTGTACACGAGTATATATTAAAAAATATGCAACTTACCTCAGTTCATGCATGGTTCCAGATATAATCTCCTTGGTTGCAGAAAAAGAAAGGTTAGATATGCGTGTGAATATATATAGGATGTTCAAACTCACAACAAAGATTGATGCCCCCTTTTACATCTGGTTTACAAATGCCATTATCTCGGGTTCAAATAGATGAATGCACTTCCTATGAATTCAGATCTTGAAACCCCCCTTTATGTTGAATTAGGCATGTATTCTATTTAAGTAGCTAGCAATTTGGAATGTATCCATGCAAGTGACAAATGTATAAAAGTGCTTCACACTAATAACAACATAGAGTGCACTAATTAATGTTTATATATGAATTGCAAAAGCATCCATTGCACATATTTCAAACCACTCTCACTCTATGGATCGATAATATGAAATAAACACATGCACACTGCTAGAATTCAATAAGTATGGTGTCATCGATAGACTGATTTTTGATCCATCATAATTTGCAAAATTCATGATCTCATCCAAAAATAATAATGCGGTTTATATTTTAATTTAATCGTAGAACCGCCTTTTTAGCGTAGATGCACTATGCCTCGCCTCCGTTCTCACAGGCAGCGTTATATATCTCTCTATCTAACGCATAAGTGCAACACACTTTATATGCATCGGCATTTCTCTTTCACACATGCTCACAATCTCTCTCGAGGGGTGTCCGGGGTGTCTCACGCACATGCTCTCTGTTCTGCTTTCTCTCTCTCTCTCTCTCGCTCTCTCTCTCTCTTAAGGCTACTATGTACCCACTCTTTTCACTAATCTCAGTTGGAAAACAGGCTATTTCTCCTCACATGCATATATACACATGCACGCGTCTCTACTAGCCCTCTATATGCACATATATGTGCCTACGTGTCTCCCCATACGCATTATCTTTAGGCCTCTCTCGCACATTCCCCCCACCCAGACACACCTCTCTCTTAGATAAGGTTGGCGGATATGATTTCATCATATGTCGTCATTCGATAGGATATCCACTGGTTGTTAGGCTGGATGGTATGGCATGAGGCAAAGTTTTACCATAGTTCGGATCGGGACCCTTGCGAGTTGAAGAAAGAGCCTACTCCTGATGCGTATATTAGTGATAGGGGTGTGTACAAAGTACACGTGAATACTGTGCATTATGCGTGTGTGTATACTATCGACGAACTAGCCCCCAAGCAGCCCTATAACATACTAAGGGCCTAGGGTTACAAATCATATATAGTCGACTTATCACCGGTGGGGATAGAGTCCTCCGCATGACTCTGGTGAGCTTTGTGTTATACATGCCAGTCCTCCACATGGGTCTTCCATTATAACACGTCTCAGTCCAACCTATATGTATGAGATGGAACCACGACCCATGAGTCTGATGTTGACCCACCACAACTAGAAATGATGTGCCCACCCACACCACACATAATAGGCCACTAAGAAAATAAGCATACAATAGTACAACGGTATATAGCTCACGTCGTGTCCATATTTTGTTCATGAAACAGCAGCCGGACTTTGCATTTGATGCGTCTGTGCTCCGTGTTTTGTTGAGCGACACTTACCGGTCATTGTATTTGAAGCGAAAGCACGATATAGTCAGCGGACTTGAGAATAAGCTCATCACGGTCACCACATACATTTTTGTCGTGCTAACCAACATATGCGTGGTTGGATGGTTAGAGGACTGATGGTTTCCTCGAGCCCACCAAGGTTAAAGTCCGGTGCTGCGCATTTAATCTTCGTGTTAATTTCAGCATTTCTTCCGGCGATGTCGTTCGGTGGGAGGAGCGTTCCACTCAACTACGAGGCACTTATGGGTGACTTCAGTAAAATCTCAAGATCATATATGCTTTGTCCCACTCTCTTGAAGGTGCTCATAGGGTAGGGTTCGTGATGTGCTTATAGCGGTGAGTGCTTATGGCGTATATATGAGTCCTTGCATCATGTACCGTGTTAAACAAATACATGTCATGATTATACGGTCCTTTGGCTTTCCATCGTGCAACTCCGTATGTATGCGTTGATGACACAATCAATTGACGATCAAAGCGTTCCGCGCGACGCAACTAGTGTTGCACCATCGGGCGGTGACGTGGCAGAAGTGTGGCCCCACCTGTCAGCCGATTATATGAAAGAAGAAAGAAATGGTAGTTTGAGTGCATGCGGTGTTAATAAAATAGGAGTACATTTTAGGGTGACCATACGGTCAATGGGCTTAACATCTGACTCCGTAATTTGTTGATAACACGATCAATTGACCCGGTCAAACGGTCCACGATTCTGCAGCGCACATTATCATAGGGCCCACCCGTCGTGGCGTATATGAAGGGCGAAATGGTAATAAATTAGTGGTGGGTGGGTATTGAAGTCGTGAGACCTCAGTTGGCGATCACCGGCGGTTGGGGGGCCGTTCATTGGCGATGGGGTGGGGATCCCCGGAGAAAAAGCTTCGGCTGCGAGGAGGGCTAGAGGGATGAGCGGTCTGGCGCGGACGGTAGTGGGGAGTGGTTTTCGAGCGGGCCAGCTGGGCGGCGGTGGCCGGTTCGGCGGTGGTGGCTGGCGGCTCGGGGGTGGAGTTTGATGATAATGGCTGGAGGCCCTTGATTTACGTGATCCAACGGCTGGAAAATCTGATGACCGAGAGATGAAAAAGTCGATCATTTGGCGTGTAGCCTCACCCAAGACGCATACACGTACGCACGCATAAGACACGCCGCGCATGTAGGTGTGCAACAACCGACATCGTGCACATAACGTACACGCACGCCGCGCATGCCGGGGCGTGCAACAACGGCTACACGCATACATGCACTCACGAACACCACGCGCGTGCGCACCCATGCATGCAACACTAAAGCGTACCCTTGCATGCACGCAACACTCGCGTATGCTGCGATGCACCACGGCCCTGACGGCGAAGACCTGCGCTCAACCTATACGTGCATGCACCCTTTGTTAAGGACATGGATTGTTCACGGGTATTAATCAATCTTATCTGTGATAAGAAGAACATTGATGTTTGCGATGGTCTTTATGAATCATGGCTTGTCGAGCAGACTATCAACATATTAGGCTTATCTACATGAAAAAGATGACGCTACACTCAATGAACAATCATCGGTTTATAAATGCCGCTTGACCGCCTGGCCCACCAAAGGTTCCTCTGGCATGCGCTGCCTACGTTGGGTCAGCGACATGCGAGGCCATGCACCCAAAGAGCCCACACGTTAGTGGAAGAGCGGCGGTGTCCTAGGTTAGAGTTGAGGCACCACTTCACGGCACGCCCGGCTGAACACGCCTCCGCGCCGCATTCAAATGCCTCCATGAAACCCGCCCGTGTGGAAGCCGAAACCCACTCTGGACACCACGTCCGTCCGGCCGTCTATTTAATCTCCTATTTCGCGAGGCCAAAGCGCCGACCAAGAATCGCACACCTCGCCGCTTCCCTATCTCCTCCACCATTTTGTCCACTCTTACAATGGCTTTGAGCGATTATTCCGCATCCAAGCCGGCTGGGTAGCCGCCGGATACGAAGCTATGCAGCTCGATCCACCTCCCTCCCTCGCCCGATGGGGCGGTTGCCGCCCCAAGCGGTAGCGCGTTCAACAACTTCGCCGCTCGAGCCAGCTCGGCGAGGAGCAGCGCACGAGCGTCGTTCTGCTGCCGCCACGCCGGCCGCCGTACCGCGTCTCCCGTTTACGTGGCCGAGACCCCCATGCGGCAGCAGCGCATAGCAGCCCGGCGAAGCGGTCTTGCGCGGAGAGTGTAGCCTGGTGTGCCAGCGCCTGCGTCCGCCGCCATCATCGAGGAGAAGTAGAACACGGAGGCGCCGCCGCTTAGGTCCAATGAAGGCCACAGCGAGGCGGACGCCGGCGTACCTGCAGGTGTCTTGCCGGATGCTTTTGATGCGAGGACGCCGTCGACCACGCATGGGCTCCACGGAAGAGGGGAATGATAGGATGAACTTCGAGCCGTGCCGCCATGGTGAAGTAGTGGCGGTGATGAACTCGAACCGGTGCAGCCCACCATCATCTTCTGGCACGACCAATGATACCAGTTGGCGGTGGGAAGCAAGCCGTCCTTTGCGCTTGAAGCATATACCTCGGGGCTCCGGCAGTCCGTGATCGTGTTGCCGGACATGAGGAACACAAATTGATCGGCGGGCGACCATTTAGGCCAGGTATTATATACATGTGCTGTCCAGAACTAGCACCGCGTAGTTCATTTGAATGTAATGAAATGCGTCATGGTTGTATGAAAATCCGGTATTTCATATGATTTCCGTCGTTGTTTATATGAAATATTAGTTTGTCTACGTGTTTGCGTGAATTTCGTCCGGTTGGTTGAGTTGCTGTCATAATGTGTGTGGCTACGGTTGGATGGCGTAATTTATGAGTCACGGTCCGGTCATGCGGGCGGCTCGGGCATTGCTAGGACAAAAAACACGGCTCGTGCTAGCTCGTCTCAACATGCTTGTTTGAGGATGCGTGATGATGAGCACCGAGCCATCCCTCGTTCATCGGTGGCAAAGGCACTGCTTAGACAAAAAGGGTCGCCAATATTTTGGCTACCCGGGCAAGATCCAAACAGCCCTCCCAACAGATTCAAATCCCTCGTTCGGGCGTGGAATTTTGCCATGTGTTGTTTTCATGGACTAGCAAGATGCAGGTGCATTGCACTCCAACATCAAGATGCATTTTTTTACAAACTCCCGCATGCATGCAAGGGATAATTAATGTCCTCCTTTGCTAGTACCACGAGGCAAAACACCATTAATATTGCATCGATTACTGTTTGTGGCCTTGTATATCTGCAAATTGTAATTTTGATAGTGGCCCTTGTATATAAAATGGAGGGAGAAAAGATGAGAGATAAGGTGAGGAGGTGGGGCGTGGTGGTGGTGGTGGTGGATTTGGGCGGAGGCATGGGGATGGGCGGCGCATTATGTCTAGGGTTTGTATGTATCTCTCTCACACACACCACGTAGGTGGGGGCGTGCGAAGAGAAGAGGTGCACGCATGGCGCCGCATTCTCGTCTTTTGTCGCAACCACACCCAGCGGGTACAGGTGGAGCTCATTTACGTACTAAAAGGCAGCCCACGTGGTAATTTGGCACGATGTCTTGGTTGTCCACTTGGTGGAGGGAGGATGCGTCTACCACGGGTGAACAAACACATTGCGACTTCTGACGTTATGTTAAATTAAAAAAAGAGGCAAACCATGTGGGGCCTACCTTAGAGGCAAAGGCTCTATACTTTGGAGTACTTTTGATGTGTCCCGATCAACTCGCAGAGCGTGGAGAAGCTTGCTTAGTACGCCGTCTCCCCCACCCACGGGCGCGGTGGCTCCATGAGGATGAGGTGAAGCTTTCATTTAGTAGTAGTAGTAGTAGTACTACTACTACTGACGCCTTCTTACTGCCCGCTCCCTCGCCCCATGCAGCGGTGGCTCATGACCTGAGGAGAAAAATTTACTACTCCCCTCCGTTTACTCCTCGTCCCTACTACGTATACTTTGGTTAGTACTCCCTCCATTTACTTATACAAAGGCTACTATAAAAAATACATTTTGCATCTATACAAGGCCACAAATAGTAATCGAGGCAAAAGTTACTACTCCTCCTTTCCAGGTTTATGGCTCAATTTCAAAATCTCTCAACCCAAGGTAGAGCGGTGAGTGGTCGAATTAATTTACGTAGTTTGCACAAGTAATTAGTACGCTCGTTTTTCTCAAGAAGTTATGTTTACCGAGGCATTAATTAGAACGAATGCATGAATGACCACTAAATTTCCATGAACTTGTACATGCAGCGGTAAGTACAATAGTGCGCTTTATTACATGGCATTTTTGCATATGTGGAGGAAAGAGAGGCAAGGAAAAGTGGAGAAGTGGGCTCTCATGCAAGAGCCAGCCTCTACTACATGGTGGAGCACCGGAGAGGCACATGTATGGAGGTGGTCAGGAATCGAGAGGCTCACGCCCGGTCGTGAGTAACCGTAGTTATAATGATAATGGCAAGTCAAATCACGGGCCTCACCTGTCCAAAGAAGTAACTCAACATCAAATCACACAGCCCCACGTTTGCAGCAGCCTACTCCCTCGTCTTCTCGCATCTTTGTCGAACCGACTAGGTGGAACTGCCCCGCCGCCTGCATGCAGGAAAAGCCCGCCTCGACTTTTAAATACAACTACATCCATTTGAAGAATCCAATGATATACTTTTTGTGACATAGAACTACACCGCAGGCCCTATAAACCGAGGCAGCCTAAAATAAAAAAACCGTGTGGAGAGGGTAGTTCGGCAGGTATCTTTTTAGATCAATATAGTAGGGATTCACCAAGGAGCAAAAGCGAAGTGGTAGGCTGCTCTCTGTCGTGTTGGCGTAACAACTCAAGCGGTCGATCCACACACGAAATGGCGGCACACTTGAGGACCCCTTTGGCCGACATGTGGCTTATCCACCGTCTTGTTCCACGTCTGATGCACCAAATTACAGTTCGAACAGCGGTTGGAATTGGAGAGCACCCTGATTAAATAGCGCCCGCGATAGTAGAAAATGAGCGATGAGGGTCAAATCACAAAGCCCCACCTTTCCCGCATTAGTCGGAGTCTTTGAATGAACGAAGCAACCATCATTTCACTCTAGGGCAAGAGCATAAAGAAAAGAGAAAACAATGATGCGTTTGGCAGCTACCTAGGGCACCCTAGGGTAGGGGTCTCCACTACAGATCCTTCTTTTTTAAAGCGCCTCCACTAGAAATCGGCTTCTCCCTCGTCCTCTTGAAGAAAACCGATGATGAGTGCGGCGGTAGGGTTTGTAGGAGTACTAAAATGTCTTGAGGCCACGTCGTAGTAAACGGGTTCGAGTCGACGCCTTAAATATGTGTGGGCTGCTTGGTTTTACGGGAACGAGGCAACATTTTGGGTTCGGGGACCAGTGGAGATATAGTAAGTACAAACAATTGTGGATGTAGGTTCGACCGAAAGGCAATGATGCATGGGCCCTGCATTTTGATATACCCGGGGCCGCGTGAAATTTGCTACTCTACTCAAAACTAGTAAGGTATACATGTATTGAGCGATGAGATTTGAAACCAAATTATGAATAAATACACACTATAGCATGTAAAGCTTTGAGTCATATATGCATGATGTAGATGTTCTTTTTAGTTCTTATAGTTCATCTCATTAAAAAACAATTAGTTTTATTAAAATGTTAAGATTCATGGGGTTGTGCATTGTAAATCATAAAGTAAAAAACAAATAATGGCAATTTATTTAGAAAAAAATAATCAATTATGATACAGAAGATTCTAGAACAAAGGAGAAGTGCTTGTGTTTTGAGTTTGTGCATTATGCTTAAGTTCAACCATGGAGTCTTCTAAATTGTACATGTGGCGATCTGGTTGAATGTTGATGATATCCAACGCCAGTGAGTGCTCGGATTTGCCTATCTCTACCTTTGTTGGAGTTAGCTTCATCCAGCTGACCATCATTCAAAGTTATTGGCACACTATATAGTTCTTGTGCCATAGTTGCATGTTTTGGAAAAAACTACTAGTGGGTTGTACTATCTATTTAGGAATAGAAGATGTATACATGGAAGTTGTAGGGAAAGAGATGACATGGACATCTCAATTCCTATAGTAGGGATTGGAAAAGAGATGTCATTTGGTTCACATCATAGGAACTTTTCTATTGAATCTAGAGATGACATGTATCTCAATTCCTATGAGGAGGGATTTGAAATTAAGGGAGTATAAGAATCCATTCATATGAACCAAGTGGCTCTAAAGCTATAGAAATGATATCATGTTTATTTCCTTTGAAATGTGGAGTGTATGGATCTATTCCTATGAACCAATTGGCTCTAAAGGAAAAATTCCTATAAAAATCATATCATGTGGAGTTCCTATGATATTCCTAGACACTAAAGGATGCTTGAAATTGCTTCGGGTGATACGATGGTCTTTATTTGTAGACTCCTCACCCATCTTTATAGTTACCTCTCGAAGATGACTGAAATGATATATACAGGTATTCTACATGTGCAATTTGGTACCAGCTTCGGTAAAAGTATGCGAGGTTCGAATTTTCAAAAGCTATATCCTATATGCCTTTGCATTTGAACGGAGGGAGCATACGGCAGTTGCTAACACTCACGTGGAAGATTTGTGTGTAGGAGGAGTGGCTGTTCTATTAAATGACATGGAAAAAGCCCGGACAACATGCCGGATGCCAATCTAACGGTTCTTACGGCGTTCGTCGGGAAAAAGGCTTGTGGCGAAAACGTTTGTCGGATAATGATTTACGGACACAAGCATTGCATTGATCGTGCCCCCTCTCTCTCACGCACACGCACCCTCATGAGTCACGACTCTCCCGAAGTCTCTTCTCGCATACTACTTGCGTCGCACCACCGTCTATCTGCGGAGTAGACGTCACGCACATATGTGCTCTTTCACACCCTACCCTCGTAACTTCTAAAAAACAAAAGGCGGCGCGCGCACATTTTATTTTAGCTCACACGTCACACACTTACGGTATTACTCTTGCGTAACGTTCTTTGGGCATAGTATATTGTACTCTCACGAAGAGAAGCGGTGCACGCACGCACTAGTTCTCTCACACCCACTTCATGGTACACGTGGGAGCGCATTTTTTGAAGCTGGTACAACAAAATCACTCCACTATATATAAAAGCGAGCCTTAGCGCTTGCTTTACTAGGGTTCCTCTCGTTCACTCTCTCATGCTCTGTGAGATCTAAGCAACACATAGGTGGCTACACTCTCTCTCAGCTCACGGCTGGTCACAAATCCGGCCGGACAACCTCGACCGGGGCAGGGGTCTAGGTGCATCGTTCACGCTGTCGTCAGCGGCGAGGGAGGAGACCAACGGCTGCCCGCGCGTCCCGATCGGCGGCCGTGCTGTTCTCTCCGAGAGAGCGCCGGCTCGGAAGGGCCTCCGACCCATTCTTCATGAAAAAACTGTTGGGGAACGTTGCAGAAAATTAAAATTTTTCCTACGGTTTCACCAAGATCCATCTATGAGTTCACCTAAGCAACGAGTCATGGGAGAGTGATTGCATCTACATGCCACTTGTAGATTATGCGTGGAAGCGTTCAATGGAGCGAGGATGATGGAGTCGTACTACGCTGTGATCCAAATCACCGATGACCAAGTCTTTGAGCGGACAGCACCTCCGCGTTCAACACACGTGCGGAGCGGGTGACGCCTCCTCCTTCTTGATCCAGCAAGGGGGAAGGAGAGGTTGAGGAAGAAGGCTCCAGCAGCGGCACGGCAAGGCGTGGTGTTGGTGGAGAGGCAGATACTCGGCAGGGCTTAAGCCAAGCTCTCAACGGAGGAGGAGAGGTGTTGGGAGGGAGGGGCTGCGCCTTGGATTAGGTGTTCAGCCTCCCTCGCCCTCTATTTATAGGGGAAGGGGGAAGGGGTGGCCCCTCTAGATGATATCTAGAGGGGGCGGCAGGGAGGGCTTGCCCCCAAGCTGGGCGCCCCCACTGGGTTCCCCCAAACCCTAGGCGCATGGGCCCAGAAGGCGCGCCCAGCCCTCCGAGGCTGGTTCCCTGTCCCTTGCGGCCCATGAGGCCCTCCAAGAGGGTGGCCCTCCCGGTGGACCCCCGGAACCCCTCAGGTGGCCCCGGTACAATACCGATATGCCCCCGAAATTTTCCGGTGTCCGTATGAGAACTTCCCATATATAAATCTTCACCTCCGGACCATTCCGGAACTCCTCGTGACGTCCGAGATCTCATCCGAGACTCCGAACAACATTCGGTAATCACATACAAGTCTTCCTAATAACCCTAGCGTCACCGAACATTAAGTGTGTAGACCCGACGGGTTCAGGAGACATGCAGACATGACCGAGACGGCTCTCCGGTCAATAACCCGACCAGCGGATACGGATACCCATGTTGGCTCTACATGCTCCTCGATGATATCATCGGATGAACCACGATATGTCGAGGATTCAATCAACCCCAGATACTATTCCCTTTGTCGACGGTATGTTACTTGCCCGAGATTCGATTGTTTCGGTATCCCAACACCTCGCTCAATCTCGTTGCCGGCAAGTCACTTTACTCATGCTGTATCATGCATGATCCCGTGACCAAACACTTGGTCACTTTGAGCCTCATTATGATGATGCACTACCGAAAGTGGGCCGATGATACCTCTCCAGGTCATGCGGGTGACAAATCCCAGCCTCGATCCGTGTCAACCCAATGGACACTTTCGGAGATACCGTAGTGCACCTTTATAGTCACCCAGCCACGTTGTGACGTTTGGTACACCCAAAGCACTCCTACGGTATCCGGGAGTTACACGATCTCATGGTCAAAGGAAAAGATACTTGACATTGGAAAAAGCTCTCTAGCGAATCTAACTACCACGATCTTGTGCTATGCTTAGGATTGGGTCTTGTCCATCACATCATTCTCCTAATGATGTGATCCCGTTATCAATGACATCCAATGTCCATTGTCGAGGGAAACCATGACTATCTGTTGATCAGCAGGCTTCTAGTCAACTAGAGGCTCACTAGGGACATATTGTGGTCTATGTATTCACACCGTGTATTCACGATTTCCGGATAATACAATTATAGCATGAACAAAAGACAATTATCATGAACAAGGAAATATAATAATACTTTTATTATTGCCTCTAGGGCATATTTCCAACAGTCTCCCACTTGCACTAGAGTCAATAATCTAGTTACATTGTGATGAATCGAACACCCATAGAGTTCTGGTGTTGATCATGTTTTGTTCGCGGAAGAGGTTTAGTCAACGGATCTGCGACATTCAGATCCGTATGCACTTTGGAAATTTCTATGTCCCCATCTTGAACATTTTCACGAATGGAGTTGAAGCGACGCTTGATGTGCGAGTCTTCTTGTGAAACACAGGCTCCTTTGGCAAGTACAATAGCTCCGGTGTTGTCACAGAAGAGTTTGATCGGCTCCGACGCATTGGGTATGACTCCTAGGTCGGTGATGAACTCCTTCACCCAAATTGCTTCATGTGCTTTGCCTCGAGGCTGCCATGTACTTCGCTTCACATGTAGATCCCGCCATACGACTCTACTTGCGGCTGCACCAGCTTCTTGCTCCACCATTCAACATATACATCGTATCCGGTTTGTGACTTTGAGTCATCCAGATTTGTGTCGAAGCTAAGCGTCGGCGTAACCCTTCTGATGAGCTCTTAGTCACCTCCATAAAGCGAAACATGTCCTTTGTCCTTTTCGGTGCCGGGATATTCTTGACCGCTGTCCGGTGTTCCTTGCCGGGATTACTTTGGTACCTTCCTATCAAACTTACGGCAAGGTTTACATCAGTCCGGTACACCGCATGGCATACATAGTAGATCCTATGGGTGAGGCATGAGGGATGACACTCATCTCTTCTTTATCTTTTGCCGTGGTCGGGCATTGAGCCGAGCTCAATTTCACACCTTGCAAAAACAGGCAAGAACCCTTTCTTGGACTGATCCATTTTGAACTTCTTCAAAATCTTATCAAGGTATGTGCTTTGTGAAAGACCTATGAGGCGTCTCGATCTATCCCTATAGATTTTGATGCCTAATATGTAAGCTGACTTCTCCAAGGTCCTTCATTTAAAACTCTTATTCAAGTAGGCCTTAATCTTGTCCAAAAGTTCTATATCATTTCCCATCAAAAGTATGTCATCTACATATAATATGAGAAATGCTCTGAGCTCCCACTCACTTTCTTCTAAACGAGGCTTCTCCATAAGTCTGCATAAACCTAAACGCTTTGATCATCTCATCAAAGCAAATGTTCCAACTCCGAGATGCTTGCACCAGCCCATAAATGGATCATTTGGAGCTTGCATACCTTGTTAGCATTCTTAGGATCGACAAAACCTTAGGCTGCATCATATCTGACTCTTCCTTAAGATAACCGTTAAGGAATGCTGTTTTGACGTCCATCTGCCATATCTCATAATCATAGTATGCGGCAATTGCTAACATGATTCGGACGGACTTAAGCTTCGCTGTGGGAGAGAAAGTCTCATCGTAGTCAATCCCTTGAACTTGCCGATAACCCTTAGCGACAAGTCGAGCTTTATAGATGGTAACATTACCATCCGCGTCCGTCTTCTTCTTAAAGATCCATTTGTTTTCTATCGCCGCCGATCATCGAACAAGTCTGTCAAAGTCCATACTTTGTTTTCATACATGGATCCTATCTCGGATTGCATGGCTTCAAGCCATTTGTTGGAATCTGGTCCATCATCGCTTCTCCATAGTTCAAGGTTCACCGTTGTCTAACAACATGATTTCCGGAGACAGGGTTGCCATACCACTCTGGTGTGGAGCGTGTCCTTGTGGACTCTACGGTTCAAATAACAACTTTATCCGAAGTACCTTGATCATCATCATTAATTTCCTCTCCGGTCGGTGTAGGCACCACGGGAACATTTTCCTGAGTCTGCACTACTTTCCGGTTCAAGAGGTAGTACTTCATCGGTTCTACTTTCCTCCCACTTACTCCTTTCGAGAGAAACTCTTTTCGAGAAAGGATCCGTTCTTGGCAACAAAGATCTTGCCTTCGGATCTAAGGTAGAAGGTATACCCAATGGTTTCCTTAGGGTATCCTATGAAGATGCATTTTTCCGACTTGGGTTCGAGCTTTTCGGGGTTGAAGTTTCTTGACATAGGCATCGCATCCCCAAACTCTAAGAAACGACAGCTTAGGTTTCTTCCCAAACCATAATTCATACGGTGTCGTCTCAACGGATTTAGACGGTGCCCTATTTAAAATGAATGTAGCTGTCTCTAGAGCGTATCCCCGGTAAGTCAGTAAGAGACATCATAGATCGCACCATATCCAATAGAGTGCGATTACGACGTTCGGACACACTGTTACGCTGAGGTGTTCCAGGCAGCGTGAGTTGTGAAACGATTCCACATTTCCTTAAGTGTGTACCAAATTCGTGACTTAAATATTCTCCTCCACGATCTGATCGTAAGAACTTTATTTTTTCAGTCACGTTGATTCTCTACCTCATTCTGAAATTCCTTGAACTTTTCAAAGGTCTCAGACTTGTGTTTCATCAAGTAGACATACCCATATGTACTTAAGTCGTCTGTGAGAGTGAGAAGATAACGATATCCTCCACGAGCCTCAACGCTCATTGGACCGCACACATCGGTATGTATGATTTCCAATAAGTTGGTTGCTCGCTCCATTGTTCCGGAGAACGCAGTCTTGGTCATTTTGCCCATAAGGCATGGTTCGCATGTGTCAAATGATTCATAGTCGAGAGACTCTAAAAGTCCATCAACATGGAGCTTCTTCATGCGCTTGACACCAATGTGACCAAGGCGGTAGTGCCACAAGTATGTGGGACTATCATTATCAATTTTACATCTTTCGGTATTCACACTATGAATATGTGTAACATTACGTTCGAGATTCATTAAGAATAAACCATTGACCATCGGAGCATGACCATAAAACATTTCTCTCATATAAATAGAACAACCATTATTCTCGGATTTAAATGAGTAGACATCTCATATTAAACGAGATCCTGATACAATGTTCATGCTCAAACTTGGCACTAAATAACAATTATTGAGGTTTAAAACTAATCCGTAGGTAAATGTAGAGGTAGCGTGCCGACGGGCGATCACATCGACCTTGGAACCATTCGGCCAGCATCGTCACCTCATCCTTCGCCATGATCTCCGCTTATTCCGCAGCTCTGTTGTGAGTAACAAATATGAGCAACGGCACCGTATCAAATACCCGGGAGTTACTACGAGTCTTTGGTAAGGTACACATCAATTACATGTATATCAAATATGCCTTTAGTGTTGCCGGCCTTCTTGTCCGCTAAGTATTTGGGGCGAGTTCCGCTTCGGTGACCCTTCCCTTTGCAATAAAAGCACTCGGTCTCGGGCTTGGGTCCATTCTTTGACTTCTTCCCGGCAATCGGCTTATGCAGGCGCTGCAACTTCCTTGCCGTCCTTCTTGAAGTTCTTCTTACCCTTGCCCTTCTTGAACTTAGTGGTTTTATTGACCATCAACACTTGATGTTCCTTCTTGATTTCTACCTCTGCTGACTTCAGCATTGAAAATACTTCAGGAATAGTTTTCACCATCCTCGCATATTGTAGTTCATCACAAAGCTCTTGTAGCTCGGTGGGAGCGGCGAAGGATTCTGTCACACGCACCGCCTCGTCTGGGAGGTTGATGTCCAGGACAAAGCGGTTGTGCAACCCGGACATTTTGAGTATGTGCTCACGATGTAACTATTTTCCTCCATCTTACAACTATAGAACTTGTCGGAGACTTCATATCTCTCGACCGGGCATGAGCTTGGAAAACTAGTTTCAGCTCTTGAACATCTCATATGCTCCGTGTTGCTCAAAAGCGCTTTTGGAGCCCGGTTCTAAGTTGTAAAGCATGCCGCATGAACGAGGGAGTAATCATCGGCCGAGACTGCCAAGCGTTCATAGCGTCCTGGTTCTCTCGATGGGTGCTTCACCTAGCGGTGCTTCTAGGACATATTGTTTCTTGGCAGCTATGAGGATGATCCTCGGGTTCGGACCCAGTCCGAATAGTTGCTGCCATCATCTTTCAGCTTGGTTTTCTCTAGGAGCAGCGTTGAAGTTCATGGTGACATGAGCGTTGGCCATTTGATCTACAAGACATTTTGCAAAGATTTTAGACTATTGTTCATGATAATAAAGTTCATCTAATCAAATTATTTAATGAACTCCCACTCAGATTTGACATCCCTCTAGTCATCTAAGTGTTACATGATCCGAGTCGACTAGGCCGTGTCCGATCATCACGTGAGACGGACTAGTCATCGTCGATGAACATCTCCATGTTGATCGTATCTTCCATATGACTCATGTTCGACCTTTCGGTCTCTTGTGTTCCGGAGGCCATGTCTGTACATGCTAGGCTCGTCAAGTTAACCTAAGTGTTTTGCATGTGTAAAACTGTCTTACACCCGTTGTATGTGAGCGTAAGGATCTATCACAGCCGATCATCACGTGGTGCTTGAAGCGACGAACTTTAGCAGCGGTGCACGCTTAGGAGAACACTTTCTTGAAATTGTTATGAGGGATCCTCTTATTTACTACCGCTCGTTCTAAGTAAACAAGATGCATAAACATAATAAACATCACATGCAATTATATAGTAGTGACATGATATGGCCAATATCATATAGCTCCTTTGATCTCCATCTTCGGGGCTCCATGATCATCTTGTCACCGGCTTGACACCATGATCTCCATCATCGTGTCTTCATGAAGTTGTCACGCCAACGACTACTTCTACTTCTATGGCTAACGCGTTTAGCAATAAAGTAATGTAATTTACATGGCGTTCTTCAATGACACGTAGGTCATACAAAAAATAAAGACAACTCCTATGGCTCCTGCCGGTTGTCATACTCATCGACATGCAAGTCATGATTCCTATTACAAGAACATCATCTCATACATCTCATATATCATTCATCATTCATCACAACTTTGGCCATATCACATCACAAAACACTTGCTGCAAAAACAAGTTAGGCGTCCTCTAATTGTTGTTGCAAGTTTTACGATGGCTGTAATAGGGTTCTAGCAAGAACGTTTTCTTACCTACGTGAAAGCCACAACGTGATTTGTCAACTTCTATTTACCCTTCATAAGGACCCTTTTCATCGAATCCGCTCCAACTAAAGTGGGAGAGAGCGGACACCCGCTAGCCACCTTATGCAACTAGTGCATGTCACCGGTGGAACTTTGTCTCACGTGGCGTGCGTGTAAGGTCGGTCCGCCGCTTCATCCCACAATACCGCTGAAGCAAGATAAGACTAGTAGCGGCAAGAGAGTTGACAACATCTACGCCCACAACAAATTGTGTTCTACTCGTGCAATAGAGAATGCATAGACCTAGCTCATGATGCCACTTTGTTGGGGAACGTTGCGAGAAAATTAAAATTTTTCCTACGGTTTCACCAAGATCCATATATGTGTTCATCTAAGCAACGAGTCATGGGATGTTGATTGCATCTACATACCACTTGTAGATTGCGTGCGGAAGCGTTCAATGGAGCAGGGATGATGGAGTCGTACTAGCCGTGATCCAAATCACCGATGACCAAGTCTTTGAGCGGACAGCACCTCCGCGTTCAACACCGCGTGCACGGGCGGATGACGTCTCCTCCTTCTTGATCCAGCAAGGGGAAGGAGAGGTTGAGGAAGAAGGCTCCAGCAGAAGACGACGGCATGGTGTTGGTGGAGAGGCGATACTCGGCAGGTGGCTTCGCAGCACTCAGCGGAGGAGGAGAGGTGTTGGGGGCGGGAGGGGCTGCGCCTTGGATTGGGTGTTCAGCCTCCCCTCGCCCCTATTTATAGGGAAGGGGAAGGGGGCCGGCCCCCTCTAGATGAGATCTAGAGGGGGCGGCGGCCATGGAGGGGGCTTGCCCCCCAAGCAAGGGCGCCCCACTAGGGTTCCCCAAACCCTAGGCGCATGGGCCCAAGGGCGCCCAGCCCTCCGGGGCTGGTTCCCTGTCCTTGCCGCCCATGAGGCCTCCAAGAGGTGGCCTCCCGGTGGACACGAACCCCTCCGGTGGCCCCGGTACAATACCGATATGCCCCCGAAACTTTCCGGTGTCCGTATGACAACTTCCCATATATAAATCTTCACCTCCGGACCATTAGGGAACTCCCCGTGACGTCCGGGATCTCATCCGAGACTCCGAACAACATTCGGTAATCACATACAAGTCTTCCTAATAACCCTAGCGTCGCCGAACCTTAAATGTGTAGACCCTGCGGGTTCGGGAGACATGGAGACATGACCGAGAGCGGCTCTCCGTCAATAACCAGCGGCCGGGATCTGGATACCCATGTTGGCTCCCACATGCTCCTCGATGATATCATCGGATGAACCCACGATGTCGAGGATTCAATCAACCCCGTATACTATTCCCTTTGTCGACGGTATGTTATTTGCCGAGATTAGTCGTCGGTATCCCAACACCTCGTTCAATCTCGTTGCCGCAAGTCACTTTACTGCATCAGTAATGCATGATCCCGTGACCAAACACTTGGTCACTTTGAGCTCATTATGATGATGCACTACCGAGTGGGCCCGGTGATACCTCTCCGTCATACGGAGTGACAAATCCGATCTCGATCCGTGTCAACCCAACAGACACTTTCGGAGATACCTGTAGTGCACCTTTGTAGTCACCCGATTACGTTGTGGCGTTTGGTACACCCAAAGCACTCCCTACGGTATCCGGAGTTACTGCGATCTCATGGTCAAAGGAAAAGATACTTGACATTGGAAAAAGCTCTAGCGAGCGAACTACTGCGATCTTGTGCTATGCTTAGGATTGGGTCTTGTCCATCACATCATTACGCTAATGATGTGATCCCGTTATCAATGATATCCAATGTCCATAGTCAGGAAACCATGACTATCTCGTTGATCAACGAGCTAGTCAACTAGAGGCTCACTAGGGACATATTGTGGTCTATGTATTCACACGTGTATTACGATTTCCGGATAATACAATTATAGCATGAATAAAAGACAATTATCATGAACAAGGAAATATAATAATACTTTTATTATTGCCTCTATGGCATATTTCCAACAAAAACTAGTGAGGACGCATCTGTTTCGGCAATAATTACGATGGTTCTCACATGATTGACGGGCACACAAAAGTAGCAGCAGTTCCCATAGACGGATACAAACATAGTACTAGCCCCGGAGGGGTCGATATGAGCAAGGTTCGGATAATTAGACATAATCCAAACTACTTATTAAACACTAGGCTGGGGCAACTATTTGATGCCTCGATCTAATTTGGGATGGACACAAGGCGGACCTTGCCATGAACATCATCGAGGGCGTCCCGCAGCAGCTCAATCCTGTGAACCTTCATGAAGACAACCTTGTGGCCTTGCCCTTTGATAAACTTGTTTGTGGAGGCATGCCACGTCATCTTCCTGCGTAAGCTTGACAAGAACAGTATGCCTCACAAACATAGGAGTAGCTTTGAACTTCTTGTGCTTCAGTACACCCTGGACAACACGCCTGACAACAGTGAGGCTGGAATACAACTCTTCATTGGTATAACCAAATGGCTTCCGAGGATCCAACAGCCTAAGAACTCTGTTTTCCCGGTCGTATATTCAGGTCGTCCGCCTCATAGCGAGTGACATGTACAACCACACAATCCTTATGTCTCGCATCAGGGCTCTAATTGAAGCAGAAACAAATTCTAAATTACTTTTCGGTATAAAAGAAGCACAAGTTATTTAAACCACTATGTATAGCATGGCATCGAAGCTAATAAAATTTTGCATTATTAATCACCACATACTTCCTTTTCTAAAAAACAATCACCACATACTTAGATGAAAAACCACAATCGAGATAGGCAAAGAAGGAAATCACCTTGGGACGCTCAAATGGGGACACATCCTCGAAGGGGGAAAACTGCTCCTGCGGTGCCACGAGGCTATAACCTCAAGCAGGCGTTGACCATCTCGATAGTGGCCGTGGCGTGTCTGGGGTCAGCTCGGTGGTTGCCTCCATCTTCTTGGATCTCTACATCTCGTGGGGATCAGCCTCCAGCGTCTGCTCCAATATCGACAGATCTTTGCACTGGTTCTCCTTGGTCCATCATGAAACCGACGAATACTAGGAGACCACCTGAAAGGAAAACACAATCACAATGACAATGAAACAAAAAAAGAGTGAGGATCGGTTCTGTTTTGCAAAAGTTCTTTTTTTCTCACGAGCGAAAATATACCAACATCGGATCCGCTTACCTTCCCTTCGTTCGGAGAGAAGAACAAAGGCGGAATGCGAGTGTTGCCTTTCTTGAAGGCGGTGAGAGAGAAGGGATTCAAAGAAAGAGTGAAATGATGGTTGCTTCGTCCGTCAAACTTAGTCTGCGGGGAGGTGGGGTTTTGTGATACGACGACTCGTTCTTGCCGGCCTTCTGACAGGGGTGACTCTCTGCACATCTTGCCTTCTAATTTGGTGGATGGCATTTGGGCCCGTCTTGTTGCATGGCCCGCATGTCGGTGAACAAAAGTATAATGGCATTCAAGATGGGAGAGGCGTTTCAATTACCTAGGAGGAGCCAAGCGGTAGAGTGTCTCCACTGCATTAGTAGTAATTGTTTTTACGGGTAGGCGTAGAGTGTCTCCATTGTACTAGTATTAATTTTTTCTCTGGTCCAAAGACAAAACAGCCCATCGACACTAGTAAATAGTAAAATCAATTCAAAAGCCCATATATTTACTGAATGAGAGGCGCTACCCATACCCAAAGACACCGCCCCCCAAAACAAACACAGGTGCTCTTCTTCCTCCTCTCTCCCACCCACCTCACGTCAGCTCGCTCCACTCGTACCCCAAATTCCTCACCTCACTCCTACTGAAAACCCCAGCTCCCTTCTTCCTCACTCCTCTGAGAAAACCCCAGCTCCCCTTCTTCTTCGCTTCGCTTTTCTACAACTAGGCTCGTCATTCGTTACTCTGCTCAAATCCGTGGCCTTGACGCTTGACGCCCTCGAGGAAAATGGAGTCGGTGACCCCGGCACCAAGAAGATGAGGCTCCCGCCCAGCGGCAGCGCCTCTTGTAGATCCCACTTTGCAGCCTTGGGAGAAGCGGTGACCCGCCCCCACCGGATCCCAGAACCTCAGAGAATCTCGGGTGGACTGCATCGATGATCTCCCGGACGCCGTCCTTGGGGAGATCATCTCGCTTCTCCCACCAAGCATTGCTGCCGCACTCCAAGTCCTCTCAATTCGGTGGCGCCCTCTATGGCGCCAGCTGCGTGCCCATAATCTCATTGTCGTCAGCTATCTCTCTTCAATGATTTTGAAATCCCCAGAGCCATCATCTCCTCCCACCAGGGCTCTGTTCAAAGCCTCTGCATCCCGTCATGCTACCTGAGCAAGCATACCATGCCCTGCATGGTGGACGCCTGGCTGAAATCCCCTAAATTCATAGAACTACAGCTGCTTGAGTTCTACTATTCCCTTGGAAATCACATACCACATACCGAACGCCATGAACTTGTGCCCTCAGCACCGATGTCCATCTCGCGGTTTTCCTCCTCTCTCCACACCGCTACCTTTTGCGCTACTACCTACCGTAGACAATCGATACTAAACCTTGACTCCCATTTCTCAAGAAACTTTCACTTGTGCGGGTTCCTATATCGGAGGCCTGATTGCATGACATCGTCCACTCCAGTTGCCTGCGATGGAGTGCTTAGTGCTGTTTTCACAGTTAGAATCGGTTGTCTCCAAATAAAGTCGCCTAACCTTGTAAGAATTGGAATTTCTTTTGTGAAGGCACCTCATCATCTAAGATGCCCCTTCACTTGATTGATCCTTGGTTCTAGTTATTCACCGTTGCAAATAACCCGTCCTCTCTGCGCCTAAACCGGAGACCTTGGGTGTAATACATGATCTCTCATGCTCATTTCAATATGGTGTTTGGCTCCACATTTCTTGGTACTTTATATTATCATCTACACTTGTAACCATAAGCTGCATTTTAAATTTCTGCGCATAATTTATATATCATCTTGGAGTACACATTTTGTACTAATATTATGTTCTATGCTCAATGAAGAGTTTCTCCATCGATGACCTATCAATGGTGCTGGATTCTGTCAAGATCTTATATATCCAAATGAATAGTTTTGATCTGAACAAGATTATTGGCTTGCTGCAATGCTTTCCATGTCTCGAGAAGTTGTATATAAAGGTGATAATTTCACGCACATTGGAAGCCCGCATATAGTGTACTAGAATTAACCGTTCAGCTGTTGCTCTTTCGACACTCTCTTTTTAGACCTTAACCGTTTTCAATCTTCATGTCTATTTAGGCAATGAGGGCGGGGTAAGAAAGTTATAACCAATCGGTGGATTCATAAGCATCGGGCTTTTCTCACTTCTCATGAGATTCGATTGAAGACAATAACAGCTAGAACGATATGTAGCCAACCGTGCAAACACAAGATTTGTAACATTCTTCCTGCTTTGAATGCTTGAGGTTACTATTGTCCATCGTGCTTAAGTTTATCAATGACATGGTTTTGACGGATCGGTATGTGGGAGAGCAAAAAAGGAGCTTCGGTGGGCAAAAGAGCTTACGAGCGTCTTGGGCTTCTATTTACAACATATTGTGGTCATAATCCGATGAAATTTTATGACCCGGGATGTTCATTCTATGGACCTGACCGATCCATTTGACTGTGATCGCCGAAAACAGTCTTTGAGTTAGATGTTGTTGCCCTTTTCAATGCTGGGTTTTTGTAAACCTAATGAACAATTAACCCTCGTGCTTTTATGCAGTTTGTAAGCTAGAGTTAGATGTTCTGCCGTTTTCAACCTCGGCTGTGACTGGGTCATATTTTCTTTGAAACAAGGCAAATGGCTTGCCATTTGTTTAATTTATAGTGAAATGTTGTAACAAATCCCAACCAAGGGAAATAATATCACTCGCCGGGCTGCTTGAGCTCACTTTGTGCATTCTGAAGCCAAGTGATTAGCCCCACAGCACCTCCACACACTTATTTCGAACTAGCACATCAAATGGGCTGTAATTTTTCATAGGAAAGGCTGCATGACCGTGACAGATTTGGATTCTGGCAGTTGGGACCCGCGAGGAAATAGCCTATCCAATGTGGTGTCGACTTACTAGCCAGTGAACAAACGATTCCGCCTACCAGCCCTTGGATTGACATCCAAAATCTGTCGTGTATCTTCTATCTCTTGTCTTCTTCTTCCTCCTTTGCTCACGCCTCCCATGGTCGGGCTGGCGCCTTCGCCGCCTACCGCATGCCCTCCAACGTTGGCCAGTCCCTCCTCTATTCCCCACCACGTCATGTTATTCTCCGGGGCGTCATTGCCCCAACACGCACCAGCGCCGAACGATCAACCCTCATACTCCCTCCGCCTCTGTTGGACCGGCGCATGTTCAACGGGCTCATGTTTGTTCCGTCCGAGGCCTCGCCGTCATCCTCCCGCTATGCGGCCTTGGTTCGCTGGGCGTCCGTGATGCGCCACCCTCTTCGCGTTGTCAACATCGTCAACAACCGAGAGGAACAAGGAGATATTTGTCGTGGAAGAGGATGATGAGGGACCCACCAGCGTCATGGCGATGCACGCAAACAAGTGCCTCTATAGTACAAGCCCAAAAATATGGTTCCTCCTAATGGTTGCACATCTGGGGCTCACGCCATTGTCAACGTAGTCAATAAACGAGAGAATTACACTACGAAGGTGACACTGTGGGACCCAAAGAAGTCGCGCTTTTTTTTAAGGAACAAGCAGTTGTTATTTATACTAGTTTTAGCGACGGATCGAGGTAACAACGGGGCTGTCTGGGGGCTATGGCCCAACTCTGGGTTCTATTTATGTTTACCACATCATGAGCCCAGTTGTGTTTTTTTCTTGCTAAAAATGGCTAGCCCAGTTCTATTTTTTAAAAAGAAATACCCAAACAAGGCCTACTTACTTTATCAGCCCTGCTGGGCTGCAAATCTTTCAAGACGAGGAGAGTTTCATTAGGTTTGCCCAGAAATGGGTTGTACATTTTTAAAACACATGAAACCGGGAATTAGTTTCAATTTTTTTTCATTACAAGATCTTAAATTCCATTGATTTTATGCATGGACAATTATTTGGATTTTATATTTATATAAATTATTTTTCAAAATAGTTTGAATGTGAATCGATATTTCTGGATTAAAAACAGTTAACCGCGAAATATGCAAATTTTCGTATACTTTTTAACCGTGGGCCACAATATGGGGTGTAATGCTAACAAAAGAAGATGGGCTCCAAAAAATTCTTAAGAATTAGCAAATGGGTTGTACATTATTAGAAATAATGGCGGATGGGTTGTATGTTGTTTTCCACAGATTTGATCTTTGACTTGTGCCTACTACAGTTGTGGCGTATGCTTTCATAAAAAAGGTTGGCGCTTAATGCATACGCCTGTCAACTTAGTGAACACCACGAGGCGTTGATCGTTGGATGTCCATCCAACGGGCTGTCGTCTTCTTCAATCTCTGCTCTTCATGCTCTAGCCGCTCAAACAAGCGCCGGTAGGACTGCCTGCTCCCTACTCCCGCAGCCGGGTTATCTTGTTGCCATGAGCCTCACTGACCACCAGGTACTCCCATCGCTGGCCTAGCCACCCCTCTACTCACCCACACATGCTATTATTCTCCGTGACGGCGGGCAGACCACTAAACCCTCATACTCCTCTGCGTGAAACAAGCTGCCGAGTATTCCCTCGCTCCATGTCGTTCCCTTCCTAGGCCTGCCGTAATCCACGGCCTGGTGCTCTCGGCGCGGCACAGTGGCGTGGTCAATGACCGACATCCATCGGAAGTGGACTAAACGTGGAGAGGCTGACAGCTGGGTCCACGGCCGCACGCAAGGAAATGCCTCCTTATTAGGCACAAAATAAAGATTCCTCCACCTGACAGCTAGGACCCACAGGAAGGGCCTTTGTATTTCGCGAAAAAAATGTTCCCCCCGCTGACAGGTCGGACCCACCAGCTATATCTTCGCACGCAAGGAAGTGCCTCCTTATTACGCCCAAAAAAATGAATACCCCCTGCTAGCTGGGACCCACCATATTGCTGCGCAGACTTGTGGGCCTACTAAGTTGATGGGGCCAGAGGGCTTTGTCAACTTAATCAATACTCCAGTGACCGTGTGATGTCCATCCAACGGCCATAGTTCTTCTTCAACCTCTAGTATTCTTGCTCCAGCCGCCCAAAGCAGCGTCGGTCGTGCACTGCTCCTTCCTCCCGTGGCTGGCTGTGCTACCGCGAGGCCTCACCGCCCCCATACTACTCCCACCACCGGCGAGCCATCCTCCACTCACCCACACCCCTCGTTATTCTGCTGGCGGGCAGCCCCACACCGCACCAACCAAGAAGCGCCAGACTCCTCTCCGCGTGGGCATCCACCGCCGTGTCTTCCCGGCTCAGCGTCGTCCCTTCCTAGGCCTCGCCGTGCGTCCACCGCCGTGGTGCTCTCGGCGTGGCGTGGTCAATGTGGTCGGCGACCGACTTCCATCGGAAGAGTAATCAGACGTGGGAGAGGGCCGATACCGGGTCCACGGCAGCCACAAGGAAGTGCCTCCTTATTACGCGGAAAATAATTATTCCTCCACCTGACAGCGGAGACCCACCGGACGGGCCACCAGTATTTTGTGAAAAAAATTGTTTCCCCCTAACTGGTGGGACCCACCGAAAACATTCCCCCCGCTGTCAGCTCGGACCCACCGGAAGTGCCTCCTTATTACGCACAAAAAAAATGAATACTCCCCTGGCTAGCTGGGACCCACCTTGGTGGGAGGATGATTTGTGGGCCTACTAAGTTAAAGGGGACGAAGGGCTTTGTCAACTTAGTCAATATGAACGATTCTAGCTGCAGTGACCGTACGATGTCCATCCAACGGCCGTAGTGCTTCTTCAACCTCTGGTCTTCTTCGCTTGACCGCCAAAGCAAGCGCGGTCGTGCCGCATGCTCCACGCCTCCCGTGGTCGGGCTCTGCTCAAGAGCCTCACCGCCCCCTACTATTCCACCGCTGGCCAGGCATTGCGGCGACGGCAGCCTCACACCGCAGCCGAACCAGTGAACCCTTGTACTCCTCTCCGCGTGGGCTTCCACTGCCGCGTCTTCCCCGGCTCCGCGTCGTCCCCTTCCTAGGCCTCGCCATCGTCCACCGCCGTGGTGCTCTCCGCGTGGCATGGTCAACATGGTCAAGGAACGACTTCCATCGGAAGATTATCACGTGGAGAGGGCGGCCCGGGTCCACGCCCAGAACCCAGTTTTTTTGTGATTTGCCAAGTCGCTTTGTCAGGCATGTTGGGCTGCAATCTTTCAAGACGAGGAGAGCTTTCATTCGACTGCCCGAGAAAATGGCCCATCAGTAATGAGAAATTGGCTGTACATTTTTAAAACACATCAAACCGGCAATTAGTTTCAAATATCTTTTTTTTTCATTTCAAGATTTTAAATTACATTAATTTTTATGCGTGGACTATTTGTTGGATTTTTTATTGATATACATTTATTTTTAAAATTAGTTTGAATGTGAGTCGAAATTTCGGGATTAAAAACAGTTCGGACCGCACCGAAATATGCAAAATTTCGTATAATTCTTTAACCGTGGCTACAATATGGGCTGTAATGCTAACAAAAAGAATATGGGCTCCAAAAAAAAACCTTAAGAATTAGCAAATGGGCTGTAAATTATTAGAAATAATAGCAGATGGGCTGTATGCTATTTTCCACAGATTCGAGGCTTTCCTAAAAAAAAGGTTGACGCACAAGATGTGACTGTTGGATGTCCATCAAATGGCCGTCGTGCTTCTTCAATCTCTGCTCTTCCTGCTCCCGGCCCGCTCAAACAAGCGCCCGCAGACTACTGCTCCCTCCTCCCTCATGCCACCGTTGTTTCTGCCACAGTGAGCCTCAAATCCACCATACTCCCATCGCTGGCCTAGCCATCCTCTACTCACCCACTCCTGCTGTTATTCTCCGTGATGGCGAGCCGAACGATGAAACCCTCGTGCAGTCGTACTCCCTCCACGTGGGGAAACAACTGCCGAAGTCTTCCACTGCCTCCGTGTCGTCCCCTTCCTAGGCCTCGCCGTCGTCCACCGCCGTGGTGCTCTCGGGCCGGGCGTGGTCAATGTGGTCGGCAACGACCGACTTCCATCGGAAGAAATCTTGTCGCGTGGAGACGCTGACAGCTGGGTCCACGGCCGCAGCAAGGAAGTGCCTCCTTATTACGCGCAAAATAATTATTCCTCCACCTCACAGCGGGGACCCACCAGACGGGCCACCGTATTTTTGCGAAAAAACGTTTCCCCCCTGACTGCTGGGACCCACCAGCTACACCTTCGCACGCAAGGAAGTGCGTCCGGGCAAAAAAAATAAAACGGTTCGCCCCCCTGACTGCTGGGACCCACCAGCTACATCTTCGCACGCAAGGAAGTGCGTCCGGGCCAAAAAGCGATTCGACCCCACATTGCTGGGACCCATCAGCTACATCTTCGCCACGCAAGGAAGTGCACGGTCGGGACCCACACGGTCGGCGTGCGTGGTGTTGTCGTGCAGTCGCGACCGTGTATGCATACATCTTGGTCATTGTAGAGGCACGCGCCGCGTGTCGTCAGAGAGGCGTGCGTAGCATGTGCACATACGTCATAGCCGGCGAGGTGCAAGAAAGAAAATACGACCCGCGTATGTGCACATAAGGGCGGGTCTCGAACACCTACTACGCGCATACGTGCGGCTGGGGCTCGTGTACATGGCTGGGTCGTAACGAGAAACAGCGTCGTCGTCGTGTTCATGGGGAGGCAATGGAGTGCGTCGTGTTCATCGGGAGGCAACAGCGAACGCGTGGGAGCCAACCGGGCTGGATCGGAGCGGAATGCGTGGTCGTGTTCATCGGGAGGGCTTGGATGGAACAGCGATTGAAACAAGGCTGGCGTGCATCGCACAACAGAGAAGCGGATCTCCTATGTTCGAACGGGGTCCTGTTGTTCTGGGAGGGGTGTGGCGTACCGCAAAACGAACGAAACGAACCTCCTACGGTCGAAATGGGGGTCCTGAAGATCGGGAGGGGTGTGGCGTGCCGCCAAAAGCGGAGGAAGCGGACCTCCTATGGTCGAAAGCGGAGGTCCTGTTGATCGGGAGGGTGTGGCATACCGCAAAAGCGGATGAAACGGACTTGTGTTGGGCGCTTCTACGGTCGAACGGGATCCTTTTCATCGGAGGGGTGTGGCGCATCGCAAAAGCCCAGACTCCACCGGATCATCGCTCATCGCCACCGTCGACCTCCTCCAGCCTCCACGGGCTACCGTCGACCTCCTCCCGCCCCCACGGGCTACCGTCGACCTCCTCCAGCCTCCACGGGCTCCTGTTCATCCAGCCTCCACCGCGCACTACTCCACCGGCTACTGTTCAACCACCCCTCCACGGGCACCCCTCCACCGCTCTCTGTTCATCCAGCCCTCCACACCACGGGGTCTGTTGAACCACCCTCCACGGCCACCCCTCCACCGTCTACTATTCATCCGACCCTCCACACCACGGGTCCCTGTTCATCCGGAGGCAACGCCACCGCCATCGCTCATCCAACCCCCCCCGCAACGCCATCGTTCATCCAATTGATCGGCTTGATTTGCAGTGATGGCGGAGAAAATCGCCGATCGGGTTCGATTAACAGCCATCAATCAATCGCTCGGGTTCGATAGCAGCGTAGCCTGCGGTCTGCAATCGCCTGGGTTCGATTAGAGCCCAACGCCTCGCTTCGGGTTCGATTAGAGCCAACGCCGCCTACACGCCGCAGCGTATGTGTATGAGAGAAACGCGCATCGCTTGGCCCCGACGTCCCAATCCGTAACGGGAACTCCCGAAATTTTCCTCCCCTCGCTTCTACCACGGGTTTTTCCGTCATGGGCTGGCCCAAAGAATGTCATGCAGCTGCGTCTCCGGCCCGCCAGGGGCCGAAAAGCCCATTTTCTGTCATGATTTTTTGTCATAGAAGTAGGAGCCCACCACATCTGTGATGATACCGTGTTTTGTCACAATTATCGTCATAGAAGTGTCATATGTATGACAGAAAAAAATTTCGTTCGGCCCAAAATGTCACGGATGTGTCTTTTTTTTTGTAGTGCCTGTGTCCATGACATGTGGGGCCGGCCTCTGACTGATTAGCTTAGGGCTATAATTAGTGCTAATTACCACTATAAGGGTTAATCACCCTGCTAACTAAATCCTGTGTCACTGACAACGGGCCCCACTGCCCAGGTAATCCATGGTTTAAAACTAAACCTTTTTAATTAAAGCTTTAGAGACTGACACGTGGGACCCACAACTTAGGTTTGACTTGGACCGCCCCTGTTGACTTGGTGACGTCACATCTACGTCATGCTGATGCAGTAAATGTTTTCTGGGATTTAAACAAAATCGGAAATGATTTATTTATTTCAAAAAATATACAAAACTTCAAAAATTCATAGAAATTCAACCATAACTCAGAATGAAATAAATTATATATGAAAAATGATCAGAAAAATCCAATCTATCCATCTGTACTGGTTTCATGCATGACAAAGCAACTTAACCTTGCTGTTTAGATCAAAACATGATAATGCATTATATGGTGCTCATAACTTGAGTTTGAATTTGAACCCTTGGTTCAAATAAGCTCAAACCCTTATGTTCTAGTTGCATCAGCTCTAATAACAGCATGTAGACATGTCATGATCATGCATCATATTGCGCATTGCATTGATTGTGTTCTTTCTTTGTTGTCGGTGTTTGTCCCCTCTCACTAGACGTGGTTTCGACGATGAGATCGATGACACCGATGAAGAACTATACTATCTTCAAAAGTAGCAGGCAAGCAAAACCCATTCATTCCCGATACAATCCCACTCTCTCGCTCCTGCTCTCTTTTACTGCATTAGGACAACAACGATTCAAATGTTACATGCTGCGGTAGTTGAACCCCTTTCCTCTACATGACCTGTCATTGCCAGAGTAAATAGATGAAACCCACTACCATGAGTAGGAGTTGTTTGAGCCCTTTTGTGCCTACTCATTCATGCTTGTTTGTCATGCCTGCTACTGCTTATAGTTGAGTTAGGTCTGATTCATCGAAGATGAATCGGAGGTGTGTGAACATGTATTACTGTTGAGAGCTAAGTGTGTGAATACGATTTGGTAAAGGTATCAATGAGAGGCCATGTAGGAGTACATGGTGGGTTGTTTCATTGATGCCGTCCTTAGGAACCGAGTTCTGTGTTTTTGATCCATGATCAGCTACCACCACACATTGGGATCCTTAATTGACTCTCTCGGCTTCTTAACCACCCTTGTCCTCTGTCCAGGAGTTGCAAGTAGTTTCTGGTGCTTGTAGTATGCTGGAGGCCGTGCGCAGCGCTGACCCGAGGGGTGGGCTATGATGCGGTAGGCACGTGGTCGGGCATGCCGGGCGCCTGTTTCGTGTCTCGAAACCCTGTACACATCGTTCGGGGCCGTATGGGAAACCTCGTAGGACTCCTGCGGATGGAACCTGAATAGGCGATAAACCTGGACTAGAGACTTGAGTGTTTAGGTAGGCCGTGGCCGACACCCTCGCCGGGCTTCCGGCTTGAGGGTTGCCGAGTACATGTCGTGTAAACGGCGATAAGTGGTGAGCGTGTGTGAAGAAGTACACCCTGCAGGATTATCATCATCTATTCGAATAGCCGTGTCGCGGTAAAGGACTTACGGGTTGCTGTGCAGTTCATAGACAAGTGAAAGTGGATACTCTAATATGTGCAAGATAAGCGTCAGTGCTATGGATGGCGTTCTCGTAGGGAGACGGGAGCGACTCCATAGTGGTGTATTGATATAGTGAATATGTGGACTCGTGTGCGCCACCTCAAATAGTTACTTGCAGTCATAGTTTAGGATAGCCACTGAGTCAAGTTGGCTTGCTGCAGTCAAACTCCACCACCCCCTTTGTTGATACCGATGCATATGTAGTTACTTCTGATGTAAGTCTTGTTGGGTACATTTGTACTCACGTTTGCTTATTTTATGTTTTGCAGAGAGACGTCAGTCTCTCTAGCAGTTCCGTGTGGACTTCGACGTTTAGCTTGATACCTCAGCTACCATCTTGTGCCCTCGATAGGATCTGGTAGATAGTCAGGCTTCTTAGCCTTTTTCAGTTGTAGATGTCTGTACTCAGACATGTTAAGCTTTCGCATGTGCTTTGACTTGTATGCTCTGAATGTTGGGTCATGAGACCCATGTTTGTAATATCTCGCTCCTCGGAGCCTAATGAATAAATACTTGAGTCGTAGAGTTCTGTTGTGATGCCATGTTGTATTTACACATATCGAGCATATTGTATGTATGATTGAAATGCTTGGTATGTGTGGGATCCGACAACCTAGTTGTTTATCCTTGGTAGCCTATCTTATGGGGAAATGTAGTCTTGTGCTTCCATGAGCCATAGTAGTCCGCTTCTGACCCGGTTCACGAGTCACGCTAGCCCAAAGCACTCTTGCTCCGGAACACTTGGTAAGCGGCATGTGATTCACTTTGTTCCTGTGGTTCCGTCCTTCGGGAAATGTCACGTGGTGACACACAGAGTCTGCCTAGCACCTTTGCTACAGCCCGGTTCACTGGAAGTCTGTTAGCCCAGCTACGACCCGGATTCGCTGACGCTGCTGACCGACATGCTCGATGTTGATTCATGTATGCCTGTCCCTGTAAGTTAGTGCCAATTTGGGTTCACGACTAGTCATGTCAGCCCGGGTTCTCTGTCATATGGATGCTACCGAAACTATAATATACGTGAGTCAAAAGGCGCAAACGGTCCCAGGCCATGGTAAGGCGACACCCGTGGGAATACTGTGCGTGAGGCCGCAAAGTGATATGAGGTGTTACCGGCTTGATCGATGTGACTTGGAATTAGGGTCCTGACAGTTCCACTGTGCTATCGACAAAAGGTTTGATGGCCCCTTCAATCGACGATAACGATGCTGTCCAAGGAGGAACCTTCCTCCCCGGACAGATTTTTGTGTTCGGCGGCTTCGTACTGCGGGCCAACTGACTTGGCCATCTGGAGCAGGTCGACAGCTATGCCCGTGGCCGTCGGTTCAGATTTGGAAGCTTGAACTATGTCACGGATATCCGTGGAGACTTGATGAACAGGACTTAAATCTGTCATCGGATCACATCCAGGAGATGGTTCCTGTTGCTGCAACGGCTTTAGAACCAGAGCAGATCATGCCATCCAAAGCCATAGAGTCTGTGGCGTTGGAGCCGCACACGGACTCAACACCCTGCAATATTTGCTTCAATGGAACTTCAGACCATGTACGCTTGCGGACATCGAGCTAGATCGGTTATCGGTCTTCGAATTCAGCGTCCAGACGTTTTCCAGCACTCACCTTTGGGCGATGTGCTGAACTCTTTAAGGAATTTGTCCTTGGAGAAGGACACGCAGCCGAACTATGTTCGGTTCGAGTTAGATGCTGATGAGGGGGAATTTTGCTTCCCACCCGCCACCCACTTTGTAGCTACCGTCGAGGACCTAACTGACGAGCTTGATTATGGCTTCGAAGACATCGACGGTATGGACGATGATGTCGACAAGGAGCAAGGCCAAAAGACCCGCCATTCACCGAACGTTGGATGACCACCTCTTCGTACGACGTGTACATGGTTGATACACCTAAAGGATCTGGTGATGACAAAGAAGAGCCAGACGCGAACAAACCTTCCGAGAGACATTCCAAGCGCCGGCGCCCTAAATGCCGCTCTAAACCTCGTCGCTCAAAAGATGGCAACACTGGCACCGGAGAAAATAGTACTCTGGGCGACGCCGAAAACAATGAAGACCCTCTTGGAGCCGCATCCGAACAGGAGGAGCAAGACAACGAGCAGGTTAACCCTAGTAAACAGGCGACACCAAATGACCCAGATGATGATAGCTATTGTCCACCCTCCGAAGATGATGAGAGCCTTGGCAATGAGGACTTCATCATGCCTGAGGCACCCCTCGAGCAGGAGCGCTTCAACCGCCAGCTCATAGCTACTACAAGAAGCCTAAAGAAAAAGCAGTAGCAGCTCCAAGCAGATCAAGACCTACTCATCGATAGATGGACCGATGTCCTGGCAGTCGAAGAATATGGCCTCAAGCGCCCAGCCAAGAGTTACCCAAAACGCAGACTGCTACCTCAGTTCGATGAGGAGGCACCAGATCCCATACCTCCCTCGCTTAAAGCGGACCGACCACCACGCGGTCGGGATAGCGCGGCAGACCGACCACCCCGTGGTCGGGATAAAACGGCAAGTCAGGCCGAACAACAGACCGCCCCACCGCCTCGCAAACACAGGGACAGACCAGCTCGGGACCATACATACGACCTTCGACAGGAATTCGATAATAGAGTAGGACACACCAGATCAATATACGGATCGCAAGGACGCTTCCCTACTCGGGATGACAGCTACCTATTCGGACGTGACAAACTCCATCACACCCGGGCCGATAACCACAGACGAACTTCGTCGGAGGCGCGCCGAGACGCGGCCTGCTATAGGGGCGCCGCACACCCTCTCTGCTTCACGTATGAGGTCTTTGTATCACGAATTCCCCGAGGGGTTCAAGCCTGTCAATATTGAATCATACGATGGAACAACCAACCCCGCAGTATGGATCGAAGATTTTATTCTCCACATCCACATGGCCCGAGGAGATGACCTCCACGCTATCAAATACCTCCCGTTATAGCTCAAAGGACCAGCTCGACCGGCTAAATAGTCCGCTTTGAAAACTCCATCGGCAGCTGGGAGGACTTGGAAGAAGCCTTCCTCGACAACTTCCAAGGTACATATGTCCGGCCACCCGATGCCGATGACTTAAGCCACATAGTTCAACAATCTGGAGAATCAGCCAGAAAATTCTGGGCTAGGTTCCTCACCAAAAAGAACCAGATCGTTGACTGTCCGGATGCCGAAGCCTTAGCAGCCTTCAAACACAGCATCCGTGACAAATTGCTCGCCCGCCACCTCGGCAAAGAAAAGCCGAAATCCATGGCAGCCCTCACAGCACTCATGACCCGCTTCTGCGTGGGTGAGGACAGCTGGCTGGCCGGAAGCAAAAACACAGCCAGTGAGGCAGGCCCCTCTGAGGCCAAGAACAGCACCGGCAAGCCCCTCTGAGGCCGAAACAATGGCGATAACACCGACGACACCACAGTGAACGCCGGATTCAGCGTCTCCAAGTCCGGCCAACGGAAGAAGCCCTACAAAAGGAACAATGAGGGACCTTCCAGCCTGGACCGCATACTCGACCGTCCATGCCAGATACACGGCACCCTAGACAAACAAGCCAATCACACCAAAATAGATCGTTGGGTCTTCAAACAGGCTGGCAAGTTAATGCCAAAAGCAAAGAAAAGGGATCACAAAGTGAGGACGAGGATGAAGAGCCCCGGCAGCCCAACACCGGGGGGCAGAAGAAGTTCCCCCCTCAAGTCAAAACGGTGAACATGATATAAGCCACGCACATCCCTAGAAAGGAGCGCAAGCGGGCACTCAGGGATGTCTACGCGGTAGAGCCAGTCGCTCCAAAGTTCAATCCGTGGTCGTCATTTCTGTTCACCTTCCATCGTCGAGATCATCCAACTAGTATCCGCCATGGCGGTTCGGCCGCACTGGTCCTTGACCCAATCATCGACGGATTCCACCTAACACGAGTCCTGAAGGATGGTGGAAGCAGCCTCAACCTGCTCTACCAGGATACAGTACGGAAGATGGGCATTAATCCTCATGAATCAAGCCCACAAAGACTACCTTTAAAGGAGTCATACCAGGCGTTGAGGCCTGCTGCATGGGCTCAATCACGCTGGAGGTGGTCTTCGGTTCTCCGGACAACTTCCGAAGCAAAGAGTTAATCTTTGATATCGTCCCCTTCCGCATTGGCCACCATGCACTGCTCGGACGAACCGCGTTCGCTAAATTCAACGCGGTACCACACTATGCTTACCTCAAGCTCAAGATGCCCGGTCCACGTGGCGTCATAACAGTTAATGGAAATACGGAATGCTCCCTCCAAACAGAGGAGCACACCGCCGCCCTAGCAGCAGAATTACAGAACGACCTTTTCTAGCAGAGCTGCAATCTAGCTGCCGGGCCCACGGACACTGTCAAGAAGGTCCGGACTACGCTACCACAGGACAACTCGGCCCGTCAAGAGCTTAACTAGTAATTCGGCCTCCGTCCCAGCCCTGATCAAGTAGTGGCACTCGTACCACGCGCACATAATTACGCACTGAAAATCCCATGGGCATCGACGGAGGCACAGCTTGTGGTCCTGATGCGGCTTGGTGACCCCAGACTCTGCACTCACACGTTCACCCTTTTTTCCATTTGCTTCAGGTTCTTTCTCCCGTGTGCCTGATAACTAGTCCTTTCGAAGGATCGATATACAAAGACGACAAGCAGCATAACTGCGTAGGGTAACCTCTACACGTTCTCCTTGACGGTATTTCTACTTATTTCTCAATACCCGCACGCTGCGCCCTCTTAATTCCGGCATGTTAAATAGCCCGGATGCTTATCGCACTTTTTGTACAGGATACGCCTTGACGTATCCATACAGTTATAACGAAAATGGTTTGCGGCCCAGTTTCTGTGGTTTTTGTTTCTTACCTCATTTTTATTTCGATTTGCTTATCGACCGCATCCGTACAATCTGGTACGTCTCATATTCGCCAGGGGCTCCTCATCGTCCCATAATACGGCAGCAAAGTCCGAACACTTCTTATAGATAAGTTCGGCACCCCGAATTTAGCATTATATGCATTGGCTCCGAATCATGTCTTTGGTCAATAGTTGGGTTGCCCGGCTCCTGTGCTTGCTACCCTACGTTCCGCTCTATCGGCTAGGGTAGTAAAGGGAGAACTACTATGATTGTGCCTTGGCCTTGACCAGATGAGCACCTCACTAGAGAAAGCCGAAAACTGACTGTCATGATATGGCGGGAGCCGGTCCGCTGTTCGAGGGTTACAAATCGTTGGAGATTTTTTCCGTGTTATGCGACAGATCGACACTTCCCAATCAGATGCTGACAGCACTCTAGTTTAAACCAGGGGTTGCACCCATGCTTCATTATAAAACTCCTATGGCTAAGTGAGGGTGTTTAAGCTGTATAGTCTGATTGCCTTGTTCGTTGCCCTAAACAACTCCTTCAAGGACCATATAATTGGATCATGATTGTTTAGATTCCGTCCCGAACACCTCCGTACTACCTAAGTGAGGGCAGAAGCCGACGACTGGCCAACCCTGAGATTACATGCAACACGGCCACACAGGAGGAAACAATTCAAAGCATAATAAAATTGCATTACAAAAACAGGCTTTGTTTTCATAATACAAGGCAAAGGCAACATGAATACATTTATTCAAATACAATGTCCTGCGAACATTGCGCTGCTACAAGTCGAGACCCTTCTATGACATCCGCAAAATATCGCTCGGGTGTGCGTTGCTCCTTGCCCTCTGGTGGCCCGCTGGCAACTTTAACGGCGTTCATCCTCGCCCACCACATCTTGCAACAAGCTAAAGCCATACGAGCACCTTCAATACAGGCAGAGCGCTTGACGACGTTCAGCCAAGGACAGGCGTTCACCATCCGCCTCACGAGTCCGAAGTAGCTGCCAGGCATAGCTTCGGCTGGCCATAGCCGGATTATCAAATCCTTCATGGCTAATTCGGCCACCCTATGTAGCTCCACCAGCTGTTTCAGCTGATCGGTGAAGGACACGGGAGGCTCTGACACCGCATATTGCAACCAGAAGAGCTTCTTTGTAGAACCCCCTCCTTCGGCTCGATAGAACTCCACGACGTCCGATACACTGGACGGTAAATCAGCAAAAGCCCTTAGGGAACTCCGAACCCGGGTTAGTAAAAGGTACTGCTTCTCCGCATACTTGCTTTGCATCTTAAAAACCTTACCCGCCGTGATCTTCTTGGCCTCCTGGATCTCTCACGGAGGCGGCCAAACCTCATTCCGTGCGGCCTTCAGCTCTGACGAGCCTTGGTGAGTTCGGCCCCTTGAGCCGACGCATCATGGTCCAAGGTCTCACATTTATTAAACGCATCCTAGAGCTCCTGCTGGACTTCTTTGACCCAGGCCTTGAGCTTCTTACGGGCGGTTTGCTGCTGGACAACCTTCTCCTCGGCCTCGCCCAGGACCTTCCTCAGGGCCTCGACCTCGGTCGCAGCTCCTGCACATATCATGACACCGCGGTCAATATACAACGCTTATTCTTTTCGAACACGTAGCAAGTCGTCATTCACCTTGCTTCTCCGAAATGCGAATTTTAACCTCGCCGAGCTCGTTCTCGGTCCGCTCCAGCCTCTTCTTCAGTTCAGAGACCTCGGCAGCTTGCGAGGTCGCGGCCAACAATGACTCCTGCTTATCGATACATATTCAGTTAGTCTCCTATAATTAAGGATTGATCCTCTGTCCGGTTCTTCTCGCCGAACACCGGACAGTGTCTCAGGGGCTACGGTCTACACGGGGTTTTTCTCTTTCTTACCTCGAAACCTGTCAATAGGTTGTGGTAGGCTTCATTCAATCCACTCTTGGTGAACTGAACCTTCTCGATCACCGCACACATAAGGACACGATGCTCATCCACAACGGAGGCGCCTCGTAGCGCCTCCATCAGGTTATCCGGCTGCCCTGGATGGACGGGATCCACCGGTGGAAGCGGCATACCCCCCTCCTTCAAAGGGGGCTGCTCGCCTGACTCCGGACCTATATGAGTCTCCGGAATCATATTCGGCTGAGGGCCGAACTGGATGTGGCCCTCTTCGCTAGTTTCCATGGGGCTCGGCTCCCCCATGTGTCCGGCAGTGGAGGTCTCTCCTCGTGGCGCCTCCCGGACAGTGTCCTAGGCTCCTCCCCGAGTCGGAATGAGCCTCCGGGAAAGCACCTCCATATCGTCCCTGGCCCCGGGGGAATAGGCAGGCGGTGGCGACATGCTCACCATCTCCGACGGAGCCAGCGAACCCCCAGATGAAGATCTCTGGATAAGGTCACGGGCTGGACTGCAATAGTACAGTTAACTACGTTAAAATAATGAAGAGAAAGGGCCGGGAGTGCGCATGAACGAGCCATGTCGCTTATGATGCGGCCTGGGGCTTACTGTGGGGGCGTCGTTCCGGACTACTATCAACGTCCCACGCGGTATTGACCGCCAGGGCACCCTTCCCCTTCTTGGGCGTTTCCGCTTCCAGATGCACCGAAGCCGGCCTCTTCTTCCTCCTCTCCTCAGGGGGAGGGTTGTTTTCCTCTTCGTCCTCCTCTTCCTCATCATTGTCCTCAGGGACAGAGGAATGAGCTTCGTCGTCTTCGGATGTCACGTCCGAAGTGCCCTTGCGACGGGGGCCACTCTTGGCTCCCTTGGCCTGCTTCTTGGCCTTATTCTCTGGCGCCTTATATGGCACCGACACCAGCATCTTCGCTAGGCGCAGGATGACCGGTTCTTTGGGTAGCGGAGCCGGACACTGGCATCCAGTCCTAAAAGGGCAAGGATAAAAGCTCAGACATCATCCTCGAAACATTTAAGTTGAGGATACATCAAAAGTAACATACCATGCTGGCGGGGTGTTTACAGTCGTGACCACGGTCTGAATCCGCGGCTGGCGGTTTCTCGTTGCCCTTAAAGAGCAACTTCCAGGCATCTTCGTGGGTGGTCTCGAAGAGCCTCGCCAGGGTCTGATGCTTCTTCGTATTGAAATCCCACAGAGGGCGACCTCCGTGCTTGCATGGGAGAAACCGGCGAACTAGCATCACCTGGATCACATCGACGAGCTCGACGTCCTTGGCTATCATGCTCTGCGGGCAGCGTCTGCAACGCTTATCAGCTCATCGGGCGAACACCAGTCCGGACTCTTCTTGACCCAAGAGGTGAGTCGAATGGGAGCACCGGAGCGGAATTCGGCAGCCGCGGCCCAGGTGGTGCCGCAGGGTTCTATGATGTAGAACCATTGTCTCTGCCACTCCTTCACTGTCTCGACAAAAGTACCTTTCGGCCAGGAAACGTTGGGCAGCTTGCTCACCATGGCTCCTCCGCACTCCGCGTGCTGGCCGTCCACCACCTTCGGCTTCATGTTGAAGACTTTGAGCCACAGCCCGAAGTGGGGTTGGATACGGAGGAAGGCCTCGCACACGATGATAAACGCCGAGATATTGAGGAAGGAATTCGGGGACAGATCGTGAAAATCTATCCCATAATAATACATCAGCCCGCGGACGAAAGGGTGGAGCGGAAACCCTAGCCCGCGGAAGAAATGGGGGATGAATACTACCCTCTCAGTGGGCTTCGATGTGGGGACGACTTGTCCCTCGGCTGACAGACGGTGGGTGATCTCCTTCGCCAAATACTCGGTCGCCGAAGCTCAGTAATGTCCTCCTTGACGGAGGAGACCATCCACTTACCCTGACCTCTGGATCCGGACATGGTTGCTTGAGTGGAAAGGAGATGAGTACTGGGGCGTTGGAGCTCGAGATTGGAAAGACGGAGACAGAGAGAGGGCGTGAGAGAGGAAGAGGGAGTCCTTATCCCCTTATAAAGGGATCGAATATAAAACGCCTGCTCACTCGCCCTGAAATCTCGCCTATTCCCAAGGACCGTACAAATGGCGCTGTTGGGTTACCCATGCCCGCATTGATGAGAATCCCGCTATAAGGGGACACGATCTCTGCTATGACAAGACGTGCCAACGGGAACCAGCGGCGAATCTAGAAAGAAAATGGAGGGGGGGCTCAAACTTAATGATGAGTAAATTAAACACCTTTTAGAAGAAAAAAAATAATTATCTCCTAATCCTTTTGTACAAATAAGCTCAAACTTTAGCAGATTGCTACCGGCCATATGTACTATTTACTATATTTTTTTAGAATTTTTTAAAACTATCAAATTTTGAATAAAAATTAGGATCAGTTGAGCAAAATAATTGTTATCTCCTAATCATATTGTCAAAATAAGCTTACAGTTTTCCAGATTACTACTGTAAGCATGAACCAAAATTTGGACATTTTGTCAAAATAGGGTCATCTATTTTGGAACGGAGGGAGTAGTATTTACAAGAGTTTTCTCATATTTTTTTGGAAGTAGTCAAATTTTGAGGTAAAAATTGGTATTGCCAATTTAAACAGCCAATACGTGCCAAATATGAGGCGTCGAGAGGTGTTGCAGGCAACAGCCCGCTGGAATTGGTGCTCGAGACCAGTGTTTACAGGGGCTGAGTAGATGGGCCTATGTTTTTTGGGCTGGGCTGGGCTGGACTGCACTATTGACTTGATTAGTAGTAGTAAAAAAATTGTTTGGTTTTGGAGGGCAGGCTTGATCCCATCCAAGCCTGCCCCTTGGATTCGCCGTTGATGGCAACCGCATCTTAAAACATGGAGCGGTAGACGAAAAACGGTTCGAAATTATGACTGGACAGACGTGGTGCCGTGTTATTAAAAAAGCTGTCAGCAGAAAGAACTGGTGTGAAAATATATATTCTCTCTGCGGTTATGTATGGTGTGTATGTGGCAGGTCCGGATACTGTTATCGCATCTGAAGACTATCTTGGTGTTCGGAGAAAGGGGAACCCGCCTTGCAATGCCGAAGACAATCTTCGGCAGGACTCCTCGTCATTGAAGCCAGGTTAAAGGCTACTGAGGGAGTCTGGACTAAGGTCCTCGGGCATCCGGCTCATATCCATGGGCGGGTGATGGGCCGTTAAGACATGAAGGCCGAAGACTGTACCCGTGTCGGGATTGGACTCTACTTGGCGTGGAAGGCAAGCTTGGCGACCGAAGATTCCTTCTTATGTAACCGACTCTATGTAAACCCTAGATCCCCCCGGTGTCTACATAAACCGGAGGGGTTAGTTCGGAAAGGACACACATTACCATAGTCATATAGGCTAGACTTCTAGGGTTTAGCCATTACGATCTCGTGGTAGATCAACTCTTGTAATACTCATATTCATCAAGATCAATCAAGCAGGAAGTAGGGTATTACCTCCATTGAGAGGGCCCGAACCTGGGTAAACATCGATCCTAGACGCACAGTTCGGGACCCCCTACCCGAGATCTGCCGTTTTGACACCGACAGTGCTTCATGAAGACATTCATGTTAAGGACAATGACGGGTGAAGACATTCACTTGAAGACTATGAAGTGGGAGACATAGTTTCTTTTATAGTTTCCTTTTCTTCTTTACTGAGTCATATGAACCACCGAAGTATTAAGTGGTGTCCTAGTGAACAAAGTCAGAAGACTAATGTGGTGGTCAACCCAAAAATCCTATGTCTCCGAGTGAAGACAATGAGAGCAAATCTTATCCAGAGTTGGATGAGTCAGCTTTGCTTGTAGCCCAAGTCAAGCTGCTGCGTGTCTTTGAAATCCGACCGTTGGACTCGTGTCGGTTCCTTAGTGACCAGGGTCATTTCGGACATATCATGTCGGGTTGCCTCCTGGCTATAAATAGCCCACCCCCTACACCATAAATTGGTGGGCACTTAGAGTTAGTGCACGACTTTTGTCATTCGAGAGCAACCCACCTCCGAAGGCTTTGGGAGAGAGAGATCCTTGCGAGGACAAAGCTCAAACACCCAGAGCAAGAGAGTGTTAGGCATCACTGAAGCCTTTCTGTCCGCGTGACCTGAAGACTTGTTACACTTGAGGTCTGTGTGTGCTCTAGCCGGTTAGGCGTCACGTTCTGAGGATCCAAGAGTCATTGTGGATCGCCGGTGAACGGAGTCTGTGAAGGTTTGGAAGTCTACCTTGAAGACTTACCAGAGTGATTGGGCAATGATTGGGTGTCCTTATCCCAAGGGGAATAACATGAAGATGTGGTCTTCTGATTTCAATCTCAGCCTCCCTAACTAGACGTATAGTTGTCACAACAACTGCAACTGGTCTACCAAATCCTTATCTTCACCAAGCTACTGGTTCTATCCCCTACCTCATTTACATTTCAGTTTGTCTTCATGAAGTCATTGCTTGTTTGCCTGATCTGTTTGACTTCACGGTGTGAAGACTATTACTTGTTTGGCTTCATACTATCTTCCATTCGGATCTGGACTACCTAACTGCTATTAGTCTTCGAGCTTTCATTATATTGCTGACTTGACTATGGTCTGTCTAGAGTAGTTTATCTTCCGCTTCATATCATATAGGTTCAATTTGATTGTTTGTCTTCAAAGACCTCATGTTTCGAAGACTTTCACAAAAATCGCCTATTCACCCCCCTCTAGTTGATAACTAGAACCTTCAGAGTGGCACGACAAGCAGTTCCAGGTCCTTATGAGGCGGCATGAGACAATTTCCATGGCAAGGGAGGATGTTATCACCCGGGAAGAAAACCTTGAGGCCACCCTCTGCGCCAAGGACAATGATCTGGAAGCCCTTGTACATCAGCATACCAAGGAGCAGGAGGACAGGCATAAGGCAGCCCTAGATGCCCTTACTGCTGACTCTACTGTCCAACTGAAGAAACTTGCTGACGACCTTGCCGCTGCATCCACTATCAAGAACGATCTCGACCAACAGGTGGCCAAACTGATCGAAGAGCTTGCCGGGTGCGCCAAGGAGGTTGTGACCCTGAAGGAGGAGGCGAGGAAAGCAGATGTCCATCTGAAGGAGGTGCAATCGCAGCTCTCCTCCAAGAACCAAGACCTTGAGACCGCCAACGGCACTATTGAAGATTTGAAGGCCAGGATTGGCACCCTAGAGAGCTCGGCCGAGTCTAGCGTGGTTCGCGAGAAACAGCTGGTGAAGGACTTGGATACCGCAAGGCTCATTCGAAAAGATGAACAGGACAAGTTGGCGAACCACTCCTAGCAGGTCAGCCTTTGGATCAACAGTTGATCGACATCACCGAGCGTCTCACTGCCCAAACTGAAGTGACCGGCATGGAAGGGCTAGTCTTCTCGGCCAGTAGGCATGAGGTCCCTAGCGTCAACCTAGGGATCTTCTTCAACAAGCTGGTCGAGAAGCTGAAGGCACACGAAGAGGGAAGGGCCGTCCGCTTCGCGAGCGAATCTCGGAATCTTGCCCGCAACACCCTCTTCATGGTCTTGAGCAACATCGCCTACCGCCATCCGGATCTCAATCTTGCCGACGGCTTAAGGAAGCTGCCGGAGGGCGCAAATGTTTCCGCTGCTGAGGAGAAGGCCTACCCCTACGCTGATAAGGTCCTTGCCGTCCCTACTGCTCCGCGAGGTCGCCGGGCACGTCCTTGAATTATTCTTGCCATCGCGCCATCTTCTAAGAAAACATGATGCATGTCTTGTGTTTAGACATCGTACTGCTTATTTGCGTGGAACTGATGTCTTTACTTGATCTCAACTACATGTTTATCCCTTTTGAGTTCACCCATTGGTTTTTGTACGATTAGTCTCTGTCCATATTTCGAGGGTTCCGTTCACACAAAAGATTTCCTCATACGAACACCTTTGTATCGAAGGGATAAGAAAATGCAAATTCTAGGTCTATAACGGAGCAACGATTGCATGGACTTAGCTTTCATCCTCGCTTCCTTCTACTCACTTCATCTGCGGCCGCTTGCCGTGTTCGCATGCTTTGGGATGGATGGCGCCGCGCATATTGCTTTCTGGCTCCCGGAAGGTGCCAGCAAGAATCATATGTATCTTGCGGGCAACAGGACGCGATGGAAGGCATGACCGGTTTCTCTCTCCTCCTCTTCACACTATTTAAACAATCTGACGAAAGCTAGCATAAAAGTCACACCAACGCGGACGGCCCTGCCGGAGCATATTTTCCAGGGTGTCGATCAATGGATTCGCACCGGCGCTCTACTTTGGATTTCCCTAGGCTGGGTAAATGCTAGACCAAGTATCGCGCAGGCTCATCGACATTGATGATGCTAAACCCAGTGTAGCTCGATTGTTGCTAAGTGAGAGTGGAACATAGAGAAACCTTGTATCCTAACGCCTTGCACCTTTCCCTAAATGGGGCTTGCATGGTGACCATGCTGCCCGAACAGATTGGGGCCGTCGTGCCACCACCATCAGTAGTCGCCGCCGCAGCTGGAGCCGCGGCGGAGAGAGGCGACGGAGATTGGACAGGGTGAGCAGGGAGCGATATCACTCCCCTCCCGTACTACTATGCCCCGCCTTTTCTTGGGCGTCATGCACTACTACAGGATGCTGCAAACGCGACACTACGATCAGAGACCCTTCGACGAAACTTTGTGTGATGCAATAATCGTAAACGGTGGTGTAAAAGAACCGTAAAAAATGGTGCAAAACATTTGTGATGGCAGAGCCATCAAACACGGTTCAGACTATAGTTTTGTGTGCGGTGCAGGGCAAACGGTTCAGTTCAATGAACTGTTTGCGATGAGGCGGAACAAAAGAAACGGGCAGCTAGATGAAGGCGTCTGCGATATACACCATACGGTTCACTCGGATGAACTGTTTGTGATGAGGAGGAACAATAGAAACAGGCAGCTAGATAAAGGTGTGTGAAATTGAGGGCATACGCTTCAGAAGGATTAACTATTTGCGATTAAGAACCAGAACAGAAACGGGTCAGCCAGATCAAAGAGTCTGCAATTGATGGCATACACTTCACACGGATGAACTGTTTGCGATTAGCCACAACAAACTGAAACATTTAGATAGATCAACGTGTGTGCGCTAGACAGGCACACACATTCTAATTAAAAGAAGCGTGCGCGATGGTAACAATGAGCGTGCATGGTTGTTGGAACAAGATGTGTGCTGACATTGCCTATTGCGGTGCACGCTATGGTGCAAATGCCATGTACGCGGCCGAGAAGGCGTATGTGCCCATGTTACACCTTCCGGGAATAATGCCGCACTTATAACTGTCAGTAAATTTTGAGCATGCATCTCGTCACATTCCAAATTGCAAACCTATTCACATCGATCAAAACCTAAACAGTTTCCCACTTAGGAGTGTATTACTACTCGGTTATAAATACTACTACTACTCCAAGATGACTGCACATTCCTCCTCAACTCCTCATCCACAAAAACAAACAAGTCATTCATCATCGTTCCCTTAAATGCGCGCCATGGCCAGCGTGAGTTCTGGGTCGAGAGATTGCCACCTGGGAGATGCGAGCATGGAAGCGGAAACACGAGAGATGTCCCGCCTCGCCATGAATGCAGACGGCCGTAGCAGCACAGAGGTCCATCCGCGCGGCCGAAGCAACACACAGGTCCCACCGCGCCGCAGAAGCAGAAGAGATGTCCCGCAGCCCTGCGAATGCAGCAGAGATGTCCTCCCACGCCACGACAGCCTGGGCAAATATCTCGCGGGTAAGCAAGGACTCTTACAGGCGCATGCATGCGACCGTCCATAGCCAGATGGATCAGATCTCCGGCTGGGCAAGGTTGCAGGACCACATGAAAGCCTCTTTTGCCAGCGTCATCCAGCAACTAAATGAGAGCAATGCGAAGCTCCGGGCCGAGTGGGACCTGCTGACGGCGAAGATCGTCGGAAGTGCTGAGCAGCAGGAGGAGACCACTGCCTTGTTGAAGAGGACCGGTGTCTTTGTCGAGAAACTTATGGACTTGAATGCCATGCTGCGCATCGAGCATAGAAGGCTGGTGGACGAATCCATGGATGCTCTCAAGTAGCATCTTGAGGACAAGAAAGAGCTCATCGGCGCTCGCCGCGGAGACTAGTTCCCGCGGCCTGCAGCAACGCATCAAGAAAGTAGAGATCAGCGAGCCATATCATTGTATTCCTTCTTCTTTTGCCCATGTGTATTTCAGGCGTTGCAACATATGGCTTTTTTTAATTATGTTCCTAAATATGTAAGAGAATTATTATCCACTTTCATCGTCCTTAATTCATCATGCTTGCTATAAGTCGCAGTCGATGCTATATAGGTCCGTCGGATCTTACATCAAGATCCGTGCAAAAAATTCGTTTCAGATTTTCATTTTTCTCTCTTAAATCTCAGTCCAGTGAGACATATAGCCACGTCGTAGAACAGGGGCTCGGGCGGCATTAATGGAGACGTTGGGAGGGAGGTGCACGGCGGGTAGCGGTCAAAGGGCTCTCCTTCCGATGAGGACGCGCAGGGGTGTGATCGCACGCCTCTCATACTCAAATAGCTACCCCGCATGACACCTCCTAGCCAGTAACAAAAGGGGACGCGTGGCGGCACATAATTGGTAAGTAGAACACCCTCAGTTTCAATAATACTTGTGTTTCCGATTTGTAACGTGACAACACTTGTTCCAAAATGACTTTGTTGATTGTTAATGTATGTAGCCGCCGTCGCAAATCAGAAAAAATTACCCTGACATGTTGGTGCCATGTCATGACACCATGCCAAGTTTCATGATTTTCAGGCGTGTTTTGGATTTACAGGAATAAAAAAAATCAAGTTTCAATCTTTCGGCCGAGCCACGATGCCCAGTTGTTTGAATTTCATTCCCATTTCTTGCATGGGAGCTAGAAATTCACCCAAGGACACACATGTGATTTTTCAACCAACTTTGGTGCACTTGAGCATGTGCTTGTAGTTCAAATTTGAGTTATGCATATTAAATGCCTAGAAACTCAATTAATGTATAAAAAAGGTCAAACGAACCCGGAATAATTCCAAAATTTAGCACGATACTTCTATTTGGTCTAATCTGCCTGTGTAAAAAAATTAAGGCGGGAGAAGGCAGTGTACGTATGTCAAGATTTACGCACGGAGGTGACAAGTTCCCTCTCGGAACCACGAGCCTTCTTGAGGGAAGCTCCGGTTTGCAAGAAGCTTACACCAAAGCTTGTCCTAATTCGGCTAAAAAATTTACCGGAGCATGTTGGTGCCATGTCATGATACCATGCCAAGTTTCATGATTTTCATGCGTGTTTTGGATTTACAGGAATTAAAAAACCAAGTTTCTCAATCTTCCAGGCATAGGCACGACGCCCAGACGTTTGAATTTCATTCCCATTTCTTGCATGGGACCTAGAAATTCACTGATACGTCTCCAACATATCTATTATATTTGATTGCTTCATGCTATATTATATTCTATTTTGGATGTTTAATGGGCTTTATTATACACTTTTATATTATTTTTGGGACAAACCTATTAACCGGACGCCCAGCCGGTAATTGCTGTTTTTGCCTATTTGATGTTTAGCGAGAAAAAGAATATCAAATTGAGTACAAGCGGAATGAAAACTTCGGGACCGTGATTTTCGGAACGAACATGATCCAGAAGACTTGGACCCTACGTCAAGAAAGCTACCAGGAGGGCACGAGGTAGAGAGCGCGCCTACCCCCCCAGGCGCGCCCTCCACCCTCATGGGGCCCACGTTGCTCCACCGGCGTACTTCTTATTCCTATATATACCTACGTACCCCAAACCAGCGAAGCATCCACGAAAACCTAATTCCACCCGCAACCTTCTATAATTCGTGAGATCCCATCTTGGGGCCTTTTTCTCCGGCGTCTGCCCGGAGGGGGGGCATTGATCACGGAGGGCTTCTACATCAACACCATAGCCTCTCCGATGATGTGTGAGTAGTTTACCTCAGACCTTCGGCTCCATAGTTATTAGCTAGATGGCTTCTTCTCTCTCTTTGGATCTCAATACAAAGTTCTCCATGATTCTCGTGGAGATCTATTCGATGTGATCTTCTTTTGAGGTGTGTTTGTTGAGACTGATAAATTGTGGGTTTATGATCAAGTTTATCTATGAAAGATATTTGAATCTCCTCTGAATTATTTTATGTATGATTGGTTATCTTTGCAAGTCTCTTCGAATTATCGGTTTGGTTTGGCCTACTAGATTGATCTTTCTTGCAATGGGAGAAGTTCTTAGCTTTGGGTTCAATCTTGCGGTGTCCTTTCCCGGTGTGATGAGGGCAACAAAGGCACGTATTGTATTGTTGCCATCGAGGATAACAAGATGGGGTTTATATCATATTGCATGAGTTTATCCCTCTAAATCATGTCATCTTACTAAAAGCGTTACTCTGTTCTTTTGCACTTAATACTCTAGATGCATCTTTGACATGATGGATGTGTGGAGTAATAGTAGTAGATGCAGGCAGGAGTCGGTCTACATGTCGCGGACGTGATGCCTATATACATGATCATACCTAGATATTCTCATAACTATGCTCAATTCTATCAATTGCTCAACAGTGATTTGTTCACCCACCGTAATACTTATGCTCTCGAGAGAAGCCACTAATGAAACCTATGGCCCCCGGGTCTATTTTCCATCATATTAATCTTCCAACACTTAGTTATTTTTATTGCCTTTTATTTTACTTTGCATCTTTATCATAAAAATACCAAAAATATTATCTTATCATATCTATCAGATCTCACTCTCGTAAGTGACCATTGAGGGATTGACAATCCCTTTATCGTGTTGGTTGCGAGGTTCTTGTTTTTTTGTGTAGGTGCGAGGGACTCGTGCGTTGTCTCCTACTGGATTGATACCTTGGTTCTCAAAAACTGAGGGAGATACTTACTCTACTTTACTGTATCACCCTTTCCGCTTCAAGGAAAACCAATGCAGGTGCTCAAGAGGTAGCAAGAAGGATTTACGGCGCCATTGCGGGAGATCTCGCCAAGTCAAGTCAAGTCAAGACATACCAAGTACCCATCACAAACTCATCTCCCTCGCATTACATTATTTTCCATTTGCCTCTCGTTTTGCTCTCCCCCACTTCACCCTTGCCGTTTTATTCGCCCTCTCTTTTCCGTTCGCCTCTTTTTCACTTGCTTTTCGTTATGGCTAGACCTCTATCTTCTCCTTTGTCTCCCGAGAATGAAGTTCTTAATTTTAAGCAAAGGGAGGGAGAAAATCTAAAAGACGCTTGGTATAGAATTTGCATTGCTCAAAATAAATCTACCAGGAAGCAATCTTCTTCCGTTCTTCTCCGCAATTTTTATGTAGGCGTTACTCCTTGGTACAGATATAATCTCGATACCATTACCGGAGGGAATTTCTTGGGTAGCCATACTTTTGATTCTTATAATGCTATGATTGATTTGTTTGGCTCACCGCCTCTTTTGGTTAATGGAACTATGTTAACTTTGGAGCATGTAATGCAAAGACTTGAAATTATCGAAAATAAAGTTGCTACCATAGAGTTAATTGAAAATTTGGATAAAAAGATCCACAACCAAATTTCCCAATATGGATTTAGAGTAGGACTCACTTTGAAAAATATTAAGGAGAAGGAACCCATAGTTAATGAAAGATTAAATCATGATTCCACTAGAATTGATAAACATCAGCGTATCATTACCAACTTGGGAACCGCCTTTTGTTCCGTCAAGAATACTCCAATTCCTCCTACTAAAATTGCTAAGCTTATGTATGTTCCTAAAAATAAGGGTGAACCCTTTAATAAGGAAACTGCGGATCACAAATCAATAAGTGTTCATCCCAATCTCTTTGCTATCATTAAGGAACCATTTGCTGCAAATGATTTTTTTGATTTTGTGCCTAGAAGTTTGATAATTAATAGAAAGAAAGAAACTCCTAAGGGTGATAGGTGTCTTACTAAAGAATTGCCTACCAAAGATGGCAACACCTAGATCTATCCTTGATTTTATGCCTAGCTAGGGGCGTTAAACGATAGCGCTTGTTGGGAGGCAACCCAATTTTATTTTTAGTTTTTTGCTTTTTGCTTCTGTTTAGGAATAAATATTTTATCTAGCCTCTGGTTAGATTTGTTTCTATGTTTTAATTAGTGTTTGTGCCAAGTTAAACCTATAGGATCTTCTTGGATGATAGTTATTTGATCTTGCTGAAAATTCCAGAAACTTTCTGTTCACGAAAACAATTGTTAAAAATCATCAGAATGTGATAAAATATTTATTCCAATTTCTACTGATCAATACAAAAAATTTATAGGTCGTCCTATTTTGGCTGAATTTTTTGAGTTCCAGAAGTTTGCGTTAGTTACAGATTACTACAGATTGTTCTGTTTTTGACAGATTCTGTTTTTCGTGTGTTGTTTGCTTATTTTGATGAATCTATGGCTAGTAAAATAGTTTATAAACCATAGAAAAGTTGGAATACGGTAGTTTTAACACCAATATAAATAAAGAATGAGTTCATTACAGTACCTTGAAGTGGTGTTTTGTTTTCTTTCACTAGCAGACTCCACGAGATTTTTTGTTAAGTTTTGTGTTGTGAAGTTTTCAAGTTTTGGGTAAAAGATTTGATGGATTATGGAACAAGGAGTGGCAAGAGACTAAGCTGGGGGATGCCCATGGCACCCCAAGATAATCTAAGGGCACCAAAAAGCCAAATCTTGGGGATGCCCCGGAAGGCATCCCCTCTTTCGTCTACTTCCATCGGTAACTTTATTTGGAGCTATATTTTTATTCACCACATGATAAGTGTTTTGCTTGGTGTGTCTTGTATTATTTGAGTTTTCATTTTTTTATTTTACCACAATCATCTTTGCTGTACACACCTTTTGAGAGAGACACACATGATTCGGAATTTCTTAGAATACTCTTTGTGCTTCACTTTTATCTTTTGAGCTATATAGTTTTTGCTTTAGTGCTTCACTTATATCTTTTAGAGCACGGTGGTGGATTTGTTTTACAGAAACTATTTTTCTCTCATGCTTCACTTATATTATTTTGAGAGTCCTACAAAACAGCGTGGTAATTTGCTTTAATTATGATAGGCATTCAAGATTAGTAAATTTTTTCTTATGAGTGTGTTGAATACTATGAGAAGTTTGATGCCTGATAGTTGTTATGAGATATAAAGATGGTGATATTAGGGTCATGCTAGTTGAGTAGTTGTGGATTTGAGAAATACTTGTGTTAAAGTTTGTGATTCCCGTAGCATGTATGTATGGTGAACCGTTATGTGATGAAGTCGGAGCATGATTTATTTACTGATTGTCTTCCTTATGAGTGGTGGTCGGGGATGAGCGATTGTCTTTTCCAACCAATCTATCCCCCTAGGAGCATGCGCGTAATACTTAGCTTTGATAACTTGTATATTTTTGAATAAGTATATGAGTTCTTTATGACTTATGTTGAGTCCATGGATTACACACTTTTCTTCCTTCCACAATTGCTAGCATCTCTAATATTGCACACTTTTCGCCGGTATCATTCTCCCACCATATACCTTCCTCAAAACATCCACCATACCTACCTATCATGGCATTTCCATAGCCATTCCGAGATATATTGTCATACAACTTACCACTGTTCCATTTACTATGACACGCTCCATCATTGTCATATTGCCTCGCATGATCATGTAGTTGACATCGTATTTGTGGCAAAGCCACCGTTCATAATCCTTTCATACATGTCACTCTTGATTCATTGCATATCCGTACATTACACCGGGAGGCATTCACATAGAGTCATATTTTGTTCTAAGTATTGAGTTGTAATTGTTGAGGTGCAAGTAAATAAAAGTGTGATGATCATCATTTTTAGAGCATTGTCCCAAGTGAGGAAAGGATGATGGAGACTATGATTCCCCCACAAGTCGGGATGAGACTCCGGACTAAAAAAAGAGGCCATAAAAAAAGAGAGAAGGCCCAAATAAAAAAATGAGAGAAAAAGAGAGAAGGGACAATGTTACTATCCTTTTACCACACTTGTGCTTTAAAGTAGCGCCATGATCTTCATGATAGAGAGTCTCTTATGATATCACTTTCATATACTAGTGGGAATTTTCATTATAGAACTTGGCTTGTATATTCCAATGATGGGCTTCCTCAAAATGCCCTAGGTCTTCGTGAGCAAGCGAGTTGGATGCACACCCACTTAGTTTCTTTTGTTGAGCTTTCATATACTTATAGCTCTAGTGCATCCGTTGCATGGCAATCCCTACTCACTCGCTATCAGGACCCCGATTCCAAGTCACATCCAGTAACACCTCATATCACTTTGCGGCCTCACGCACGGTATTCCCACGGATGTCGCCTTACCATGGCCCGGGACCGTTTGCGCCTTTTGGCTCACGTATATGATAGTGTGGCTAGCATCCATATGATAGAGAACCCGGGCCGACATGGCTAGTCGTGAACACAAAGCGGCACTAACCCATGGGGACAGGCATACATGAATCAACTTGAGCATGTCGATCGATTGACGTGTGAATCCGGGCTGTAACCTTTGGGCTATGAGGACTCCGGTCAGAGGCATGTGAGCTAGTCAGACTCCGGATGCCACCGCGTGACATTTCCCCGAAGGGACAGACACAGGAACGAAGTGAAACACATGCCGGCCAGTCAAGTGTCCAAAGCAGTAGTGCTTGGCTAGCAGGACTCTGGAGAACCGGGCTGTAGCGGACTACTATCGCTCAGGAAGCACTAGACTACATTTCCCCATATGAGAGGCTGCCAAGGATAAACAACTAGATTGTCGGATCCCACACATACCAAGCATTTCAAACATACACACAATATGCTCAATATGTGTAAATACAACATGGCATCACAACATAACTCTACAACTCAAATATTTATTCATTAGACTCCGAGGCGAGATATTACAAACATGGGTCTCACGACCCAACATTCGTGAAACATACAAGTCAAAGCACAAGCGGAAGCTTAACATGTCCGAAAGTACGTACATCTACAAATGAAAAAAGGTGAGAAGCTGACTATCTACCGAGATCTGCCGGGGCACAAGATCGTAGGTGAGGTATCAAGCTAAGCGTCAAGTCCACACGGAACTACTAAGCGAGGCCGGCGTCTCTACGCAAAACATAAAATAAGCAAGCGTGAGTACAAATGTACTTTCGAGCAAGACTTACATCGTAACTAACTACATATGCATCATTATCAACAAAGGGGGTGGTGGAGTTTGGCTGCAGACAAGCCAGCTTCACTCGGTGGCTATCCCGAACCACATTTGCAAGTAACTCTTTTGAGGTGGCATTAACGAGTCCACATATTCACCATATCAATACACCACTATGGATCCGCTCCCGTCTCCCTACGAGAACGCCATCCATAGTACTCACGCTTATCTTGCGCATTTTAGAGTATCCACTTTCACTTGTCTATGAACTGATATAGGCAACCCAGAAGTACTTTACCGCGGACACGACTATTTGAATAGATGATGTTAACCCTGCAGGGGTGTACTTCTTCACACGCTCTCACCACTTACCGCCGTTTACATCGACATGTACTTTCGTGCAACCTTCAAGCGGAAGCCCAACGTGGGTGTCGGCCACAGCCTACCTGAACACTCAAGTCTCTAGTCCAGGTTTATTGCCTATTCAGGTTCCATCCGCAGGGAGTCCGGCCGAGCACATACGGCCCCGAACGATGTGTCCAGGGTTCCCGAGATACCAAACGGGCATTTGGTACACCGTGCCATGGTGTATCTACCGCATCATAGCCCACCCCTAGGGTCAGCGCTACGCACGGCCTCCAACACATATCCTACAAACACCAGAAACTAGTAGCAACCCTGGACAGAGAACAAGGGTGGTTAAGAAGCCGAGAGGGTCCATTGGTTTCGGGCCCAATGCGTGGTAGTAACTGTTTCATGGATCACAAACACGTAACTCAGTTCCCGAGGGACGGCTTCAATGAGACAACCCACCATGTACTCCTACATGGCCTCTCACCGCTACCTTTACCAAATCGTGTTCACACACTTAGCTCACACGCAGATGGGACATGTTCACACACCTACGATTCATCCCAGATGAATCGGACTGACTCAACTCTAAGCGTAGCAGGCATGACAAACAAGCATGAATGAGTAGGCACAATCAGTGGCTCAAACAACTCCTACTCATGCTAGTGGGTTTCATCTATTCTTGTGGAATGACCAGGTCATGCAAGAGGATAAAGGGGTTCAGCCTACACATGACAAGTAACAGATGAATCGTTGTTGTCCTAATGCAACAAAAGAGAGCAGGAGCGAGAGAGTGGGATTGTATCGGAATGAACAAGGGGGTTTTGCTTGCCTGGCACTCCTGAAGATATTATAGCTCTTCATCGGTGTCATCGAACTCATCGTCGGAACCACGTCTATCGAGAGGGGACAAACACCGCAATGTGAGAAAGAAACACAATCAATGCAATGCACAATATGATGCATGATCATGACATGGCAATATGCTGTGGTTTGAGCTAATGCAACTAGCAGCAGGTTAAATGAAGTTGGTTTGAACACAAGCTTCAAATTCAAACTCCATATGTGATTATTCAAATGCCATTTAATTGATTTGACCTAAACAGTGAACAAAGGTTGTTCTAACATGCATGAAAATGGTACAGATGGATAGATTGGATTTTTCTGATCATTTTTCATATATAAATTATTTAATTTGGAGTTACGGTTGAATTTCTATGATTTTTAGAAGTTTTAGGTATTTTCTGGAATTTCTGAATTATTTTAAATACGTAAATTGTTTCTTCAAGCACAAGATGACAACAACATGACGTCAGCAGGTCATCAGGGGTAGTACAGGTCAAACCTAACGTGTGGGGTCTACACGTCAGTGACTCAGGAACTAAACCCGGTCAAATCTAGCATTGACTGAGGTTTGACCATGGGTAGGGCCCTTGTCGATGGCTCGTGGTGGCTTATTTGGGTCATTAATTGCCTAACGACGGCCACGTCATCAGTCGCCGGAGTTTTCGCCGGCGACGACCATTTCGCGCGGCGGAGATCGTCGGGATCTCGCCACAGCCCACGGTTTGAGGCGGGGTTTGCTCCTACGGCTTCCTGACGTTCTCGCGCATCTAGTGGTGGTAGCGGCGGCAAGCACTGGGATGGCCGGGTTGACGGGCGGCGAGCACTTCAGCGGGCCGGAGTTCGGGCACTGCGGGTTTGGCGTTGTGGTGCACGGAGGGGAGCTGGTGGAGTTCTACGTGCTCTGGTGAGATGTGGAGCACGTTCCTGCTCGGGGAGTGAGCTGCGGTGGCTCTGGTCTCATCTGCATCATCGCCCGGCGAGGGAGCTCACGGCCCGGTGATTCGGGTGGCTAGAGGGTGCGACGGGCACGGGGAGCAGGGGCGGGAGAAGGTGGAGCTCTGGGGCTGGTCGGAGACGGTCTCAGCGAGCTTCGGGAGGCGGAGACGGTGGCAATCGACGGGCGGCGATCCTCGGTGGCCGAGGAGGGAACGGCGGAGCTGGCGGCATCGTGGCTTCCCGGCGCCTTCCGTCTTGGCGAGGAGGAAGAGGGGGACGAGACAGGGCTTATTGGCGTGTCGGCGAGGCGAGGGAGCATGGTGGCCGCGGTGGTTCTCGCCGGGCCGGCGGTGGCGTTCGGCTCTGCGTCTGAGAGAGGAGAGCCGAGGACGAGTAACTCGGGGAGAGGGTGGAGGGGTTCCAGGGGGGTCGGGGAGGCGACGTGGAGGTCGCCCAGGCATCCAGGGGCGCGGGCGGCAAGCAGGAGGCACTACTGGAAATAGGGAATTTGCCATCAGCCAGCTCTTTGCCATCTGCTTATAAAAATAGATGGCAAAGAACTGACAGACGGCAAAGAACATGGTTGCCATCAGCCATTCTTTGCCATCTGCTAGTGGATGGCAAATAATTTTTGCCATCTGCCAGCAGATGGCAAAGAGGAACCAACAAATCTGTGGTGCGTCAGCGTGTAGCAGCGTGCCAGGCCCACCTCTTTGCCATCGCCAGCAGACGCAAAAGATTCTTTGCCATCTATTTGGCAGATGGCAAAGAGATGGGGTCATTTTTTCAGGTAAAAAAAAAGCGTGGGGTTATCCCTCCTCTCCCCACCCATCCGTAAAAAAATGACGTACATAGGCCATACCCCACCCACCCACCCACTGCGTGTGCCCTCGTTTCGCCCAGTGCTCCTCCCATGGAGGCCACCCCGATCTCCGTCAAGCCCCTCGCCGCCTTCCCCGCCAAGACTCACCTCATGGCGGCCGTGCCCCTCTCGGCCGTGGAACCCCCGCCTCGCCACTGGCCAGGTGGCGGGCGGCCCGAGGGGCTCCCGAGGCGCCGTGCCTGGATCCCGACAAAGCATGAACCAGCTCAAGGCCGCCACCACGCCCAAGAGGTGAGCTCCCCCGCCCGTGCCGTTCGTCGCCATTCCTCCATTGCGGCTTCGCCGGGTTCCCAATGGTGATATTACCGAGGCGGGCGTTTGTTGTTTGAGCAGCGTAAGGTGGAGGACGCCATGGATGGGTGCAAGCATTGCGCCTCGCAAAAAGTCCAGATGCTTGAAGCTGTGAGTGACCACTCCCCCTGTCCCTCCCGACACGCCGTGATTTCGCCGGGCCCCTAGGATGTGCCTGTTTACTTTGTGGTGCTTCGGGTTTCTTAGACAGGACGGCCGATTTTGAAATGTTGGGTGCCGTGGCGGCTTCTGGCCAGTTAATTCGCTTCCGTTTAGGTGCTGGAGAGGGCATATCTCTGCGAGGGTGGGATGGTTTAATCATCCTGTCTAATTTGATATCCTGGCCACACATCTGTCTAATTTTTAAAAATCCCTTTGATGCTGGGTTCTCTAGTGAACTGGTAGCAGCTTTGCTTCTTGTAGTATGCAGTGAAAAAATCAGGAAAGTATTCTCCTAATATATGTGCTTGCTGCAGAGGTTCCCAAATTCAGAATTAGTTTTTCATGATGGGGAGTGCATCGCTTGTTTTAGCATTTGTTTGTGCGCTATTTCACTATATTACTACGATTCCGCTTCCTAAGTTACCTCGATTCCTCCTTTGAAACATAGCTCATGGAGCAGCTTATATCTGTGTGGCCTGACCGAGCAGCTTATAATGTGTTCCCGTAGATAAAAAACGACTCGAGATCTTGCTCCCGGAAGTGCTTTAGAATCCCTTCTTTTGGCATTTTATTTGCTGAAATTTTAGTCGTCTTGCTTATTACTCCCTCCGTAAAGAAATATAAGAGCATTTAGATCACTAAAATAGTGATCTAAGCGGTCTTATATTTCTTTACCGAGGGAGTAATCTACAAAGGAAGTCTGCAAAGGATGCACATGTTTTAGTTGCATGCCGAAGCACCTACTCCCTCCGTCTCCGTAATATAAGATTACGGGTTTGTATTTTCTTAATAGCAGCCAACTGAAAGCTGTTTTAAAAGAAATATAGGGTTAATGTTCTGCCAGCCCAACCCAAGTTGTACAGACGTACCAATGTTCAGCTAGGAGCCGAATGAACACGTGTACAAGTTTAGATTTAGGCTACCAGTATTAACTAGGTTTTCAAGTTTGTTTCAAGAATAGTACTCCCTCGTCCCCAAAATATAAGAACGCTTTTAACACTACACTAGTATCAAAAAGCGTTCTTATATTATGAGACGGAGGAAGTATTTTTGTACTTGATTACTATGTATAAAACAGAGAATAAAAACTGCTTGCCAAGGCACACCTGATCTCATTTTTTCTAGTAGTAGTCAATGTTAGTTTCGGTGCAAAGTTTTGTAACATTTAGTTTCACACAAGTCATCCCTATCGTGTCTTGACTATTTTATTTCTTCCAAAAAGCTTACTCCTTTGATTTACGACAAAGATGTATTAGCAAAAACCATATAACCAACTGTTTTGGTGTCGACAAGGATGTGTGTTTATGCATGGTTTCGATTCGATAGCTTGCACATATCGAAGGCTTTCTAGGGTTATTATCCAAACCCCTTTTGAGCTCAATGTCTGTGCCAAATTAAATATGTTCATCTCCTTGCCCTTGCCATTTCCAGCAGTGCTACCTGGAAGATCATGCAAGGATCACGGGCACACTACATCCCTAATTTTGCTTTCATACTTGACAATTCCGAAGGATTGATGGTTTCTGATAGATTATTTATTGCTGTAGCTTATTCATTTATTCATACATGCCTTTAAGTTACAAGAAATTCTAGTTTGTGCACTAGAGTGAAGCTGAATTCTATTGTTTATGTTCACTAGTAGTAAAACTTGAATGTATTCTACTAGTGAAGTGGACCGACTGGCAAGCTTGGTCCCATAGGGACAATTTGTTTTCTCTAAATTCAGAGACCTTTGCTTGTTTTTCCCTGAACAATAGTAACAATTAAATCTGGACACTTGGGCTTTTTAAAATAATTTCTCCTATTGCTTTAGGATGCAATCATGTTTCTTTACACAATATGTTGTTGTAATGCACCCTATTTTTTGTAAGTTAGAAAGTGCAATATCAATTTGTAATGGACCCAGCTTTTTCTTGAGATCTCGACGCTCTACCCATTGGCCTTGGCATCGACCTTGGCAGGACTAATAACTCCTCGTCGATGTTAGCCTGGCGCCAAGACACATGCAAATGCTCGTCATCAACATGTTGCAAAGACGGCTGTATATCTCAGTGTACCCTTGTGAAATATAGGTATTTACAAGATGCAGTATAGGCCCAGATTTGTTTTAAATATTTCCAGGCTGCTTTGCTTAGCGAACTCGGGCATGCTAAACAAATTTTTGGTACAGGGTGATAGCCGAGTGCCTAGAAACCGTGGTGCTAAAAAGCCTATCTCCAAATACAAAGGAGGCAAATTTGGCTACACCGCTCTAGAGACAACAAAGTAACAATGAACATGATAAAACTCCCGGTGAGCTTTATTTAAATGACGTAAACATGTCAATCAGATTGCTTACTTCTCTTCTTTCTTGCGGCAAGATTCCTTACTACTCCTGAGGACATATCTTTAGGTTAACCGTGCCGAAGTCTCTGGAAGTCTGCTGCATTGTCAAAAAATAAATAAATTCAGAGAACAAACGATCTTCTTCTGTCATAATATTATTTCTCAAGGTGGTTGGGTGGTACCTAGAGTGTGCGATGCTCTCCCGAGGCACACGAAAAGAGGTATTCCTCTGCCGCTGCTTTGTTGCCACCTGCAACAAAATTGACATATATGATGAGCAGTGTTCCCGGCTTCCATTCATGATGTTAAATATTTGCTGCCATTTCACGTAGGAAGGTCTTGTCTTCGAGATTCCACTTCGATCCAAGGAGCTGAGGAAACTACACTGGTAGAAAAAAACAAAAATATTGCAAAGGAGAAGCGTCTCAAAATGAAAGGTGTGCCACACCATCTAGGCAGCGTAATAATCTTCTTCTTCTAACTTTCTTCTTTCCCATTTTATAGATTTGCTTAAGATCACGGAAGCTTGGGTTGATGGAGTGCTTGTATTTAGTTTTTGTTTTGACCTTGTGAAACTTGCTACCTATGGATGAAAGCTGTGTAATATTGATGAAACTATGTATATGTACGGATGAAACTTGCTACTATTGGTAACATGTTTTGGATACATATGTGTTCATGACTATTGGTAATATGTGTTGAATATGCTATATTGGTCATATAAATATATTTGTGTTTGATTTACGTGAAAATGAATTGATATAAGAAAAAACAAAATTAAATGGGGCAATATAGTCACTTTGCCATCTCATCGCGAGATGGCAAAGAGCTTTTGCCATCGTACCGGCAGACGGCAAAAGCATTCAATTTTTGCCATCTCCGTGGCGATGGCAAAGTATGCCGTTAACCTCTAACGGAGCTAACCCGTTAAGAGGCTTTGCCATCTCGCCCACAGATGGCAAAGCCACAGTTTCTTGCCATCGGCCAAGAGATGGCAAAGCCACGTGCTCTTTGCCATCATCCACAGATGGCAAAGAAGCCTTTTACCTACAGGGTTTCAGACGAACTGTTTGCCATCTGGCGGCGTATGGCAAAGCCTTTGCCATCCGCCCGAACATGCCTTTGCCATCTGCCATGGCGGATGGCAAAGTGCCGATTCTAGTAGTGAGGTGGCGAGGCGGCGCTAACGTGCGGCTGACCACGCCGCAGCATCCGATCAAGTGGAGGAAGAAGACCTCCCCCTCGGTGGGCTGGGCCAGCCAGATGGGCTACCAGGTAACTCTCTCACTCTCTGCCTTTTACTAATTCTTTCTGTTTTTCTATTTCTTTTATTCTGTTTTGAATTAGTAAAAATACCAATCCATTTTGTAAAATCCTGAAAATAATTGTAGGCACTTTTGAAACTATTTCCAATAGCCCTCAAATGCTTTCAAGATTATTTGGACATTTAAAATATTTAATAGAATTTAAATGTCCAAATTCAAATACTTATGATTTAATTCGAAAATCCAGAATAGCCTCCAAAAATATGAAACCATTTTTGGCAGAGGGTTTAGCCAGGACAAAGATGGTGAACATTTATGAAGGGCATTTTGGGTTCACTGAAAATATTTTGAGGTTGAACCTATTTGGTTTATTCTGGTGCTAGTGTTTATCATCCCCATTTCAACTTTAACTGAAATTTAAACATGATGACATGGATGAAGATGCAACTAACTACAAGCAAAGATCTAGGGCTGTGACACTCACATTGATATCTATTGATGGGCATCTCCATAGCCCGTTGATTCGCCTAGTTAATGTGAGACTATCTTCTCCCTTTTCGTCTTCTCCACAACCACCATTCTATTCCACATATAGTGCTATGTCCATGGCTCATGCTCATGTCGTGAAGATTGAAAAAGTTTGAGAACACCAAAAGTATGAAACAATTGCTTGGCTTGTCATCGGGGTTGTGCATGATTTAAATACTTTGTGTGGTGAAGATAGAGCATATCCAGAATATATAATTTTGTAGGGATAACTTTCTTTAGCCATGTTATTTTCAGAAGACATGATTGCTTAGAGAGTATGCTTGAAGTATTATTATTTTTATGTCAATATTAAACTTTTGTCTTGAATCATTCGGATCTGAATATTCATACCACAATTAAGAGAATTACATGAAATTATGCCAAGTAGCATTCCGCATAAAAAATTATGTTTTTATCATTTACCTACTCGAGGACGAGCAGGAATTAAGCTTGGGGACGCTTCATACGTCTCCAACGTATCTACAATTTTTTATTGTTTCATGCTATATTATATTCTGTTTTGGATGTTTAATGGGCTTTATTATCCACTTTTATATTATTTTTGGGACTAACCTATTAATCGGAGGCCCAGCCCAGAATTTCTATTTTTTGCCTATTTCAGTGTTTCGCAGAAAAAGAATATCAAACGGAGTCCAAACGGAATGAAACCTTTGGGAACGTGATTTTCGGAATGAACATGATCCAAAGGACTTGGACCCTACATCAAGAAAGCTACCAGGAGGGCACGAGGTAGGGGGCGCGCCTACCCCCCCAGGCGCGCCCTCCACCCTCCTGGGGCCCACGTTGCTCCACCGACGTACTTCTTCTTCCTATATATACCTACTTACCCCCAAACCAAGAAAAGCATCCACGAAAACCTAATTCCACCACCGCAACCTTCTGTACCCATGAGATCCCATCTTGGGGCCTTTTCCGGCGTCTTGCCGGAGGGGGCATTGATCACGGAGGGCTTCTACATCAACACCATAGCCCCTCCGATGATGTGTCAAGATGTTTACCTCAGACCTTCAGGTCCATAGTTATTAGCTAGATGGCTTCTTCTCTCTCTTTGGATCTCAATACAAAGTTCTCCACGATTCTCATGGAGATCTATTCGATGTAATCTTCTTTTGCGGTGTGTTTGTTGAGATCGATGAATAGTGGGTTTATGATCAAGTTTATCTATGAACAATATTTAAATCTCCTCTGAATTCTTTTATGTATGATTGGTTATCTTTGCAAGTCTCTTCGAATTATCAGTTTGGTTTGGCCTACTAGATTGATCTTTCTTGCAATGGGAGAAGTGCTTAGCTTTGGGTTCAATCTTGCGGTGTCCTTTCCCAGTGACAATAGGGGCAGAAAGCCACGTATTGTATTGTATTGTATTGTTGCCATCGAGGATAACAAGATAGGGTTTATATCATATTGCATGAGTTTATCCCTCTACATCATGTCATCTTACTTAAAGCGTTACTCTGTTTTTTTGAACTTAATACTCTAGATGCATGCTGGATGGCGGTCAATATGTGTAGTAATAGTAGTAGATGCAGGTAGGAGTCGGTCTACTTGTCGCGGACGTGATGCCTATATACATTATCATACCAAGATATTCTCATAACTATACTCAATTCTATCAATTTCTCAACAGTAATTTGTTCGCCCTCCTATGCTCTCGAGAGAAGCCACTAGTGAAACCTATGGCCCCTAGGTCTATTTTCCATCATATTAATCTTCCAACACTTAGCTATTTTTATTGACTTTTATTTTACTTTGCATCTTTATCATAAAAATACCAAAAATATTATCTTATCATATCTATCAGATCTCACTCTCGTAAGTGACCGTTGAGGGATTGACAACCCCTTTATCACGTTGGTTGCGAGGTTCTTGTTTGTTTGTGTAGGTGCGAGGGACTAGTGCGTGGTCTCCTACTAAATTGATGCCTTGGTTCTCAAAAACTGAGGGAGATACTTACGCTACTTTCTTGCATCACCCTTTCCTCTTCAAGGGAAAACCAACACATGCTCAAGAGGTAGCATTCACCCAAGGACACACGTGATTTTTCAACCAACTTTGGTGCACTAGAGCATTTGCTTGTAGTTCAAATTTGAATTATGCACATTAAATGCCATAAACTCAATTTTTGTTTAAAAAGGCCAAATGAACCCGGAATAATTCCAAAATTTAGTACAATACTTCTATTTGGTCTAATCTGCCTGTGTAAAAAAATTAAGGCGGGAGAAGGCAGTGTACGTATGTCGCTTGCACACGGAGGTGACAAGTTCCCTCTGGAACCACGAGCCTTTTTGAGGGAAGCTCCGGTTTGCAAGAAGGTTACACAAGCTTGTCCCAATTCGGCCAAAGAATTTACCGTAGCATGTTGGTGCCATGTCATTAAACCATGCCAAGTTTCATGATTTTCAGGCGTGTTTTGGATTTACAGGAATTAAAAAACCAAGTTTCTCAATCTTTCCGGTCGAGCCACGATGCCCTGATGTTTGAATTTCATTCCTATTTCTTCCATGGGACCTATAAATTCACCTAGTGACACACATGTCATTTTTCAACCAACTTTGGTGCACTGGAGCATGTGCTTGTAGTTTAAATTTGAATTATGCACATTAAATGCCCAGAAACTCAAATAATGTATAAAAAAGGTCAAATGAACCCGGAATAATTCCAAAATTTAGTATGATACTTCTATTTGGTCTAGTCTGCCTGTGTAAAAGGATTAAGGCGGGAGAAGGCAGTGTACTATGTCGTTTCGCGCACGGAGGTGACACGATCCCTCTCGGAACCACGAGCCTTCTTGAGGGAAGCTCCAGTTTGCAAGAAGGTTACACCAGAGCTTGTCCCAATTCGGCCAAAGAATTTACCACAGCATGTTTGTGCCATGTCATGACACCATGACAAGTTTCATGATTTCCAGGCGTGATTTCGATTTACAGGAATTAAAAAACCAAGTTTCTCAATCTTTCCGGCTGAGCCACGACGCCCACATGTTTGAATTTGATTCCCATTTCTTGCATGACACCTATAAATTCACCCAAAGACACACATTTTTTTTGTCAACAAACTTTGGTGCATTGGAGCATGTGCTTGTAGTTCAAATTTGAATTATGCACATTAATTTTCCAGAAACTGAATTAATGCATAAAAATGCCAAATGAACCCGGAATAATTCCAAATTTAAACACGGCACTCATGTACTAGTTGCATGTTCAATGTACATAAATGTTGTAGCAATTCAAACACTATCTTTTCCCTCCGTAACACCATTTTGTCTTTCAAAACATAATGAAAAAATCAGGTATACCACAAACAGTTTACTAGAAAGAATCGTGTGGGATGCGATATAAAAATATCTTGGCGCACCGTGTTATCTGGCTTACAAAGGAAGCTTCGTCGCCTACAGCCCATCGCCCCTGCTTGAACCACACTTGCGCGCCAGTTTCTCGCGGCACCGAGCGAAATAATTTTGCCACCGCGGAAATATCTATCTCCCCGCCCCCTCCCTCCCACCAAAAGCCACATTTCCACTATTCCTCCTTTCTTTCCAAGTTCGAACCTTCACTGCAGCTTTACTGGTAGCTCAGCCTCCTCACCGGCGACCCTTCTTCTTGCAGCACCGCCTCCTCGTCGGCTAGCCTTCTTCTTGTAGCGCTGCCTCCACACCAGCGATCCTTCTTCCTGCAGCTCCGCCTCCTCACCGGAGACCCTTCTTCTTGCTGCGTGGCCTCCTCGCCGCCAACCCTTCTTCTTGTTGCGTGTCCTCGTCGATATGGTCAGGTAATCCACACCCCACCCACACCAGCCTCCTCCTTTCCCGTCCCACATGCCCGGACCGATGGCGCGACACCTTCCACCGAAAATACTGCCCCTCCTCCAATTAAGCGCCACCCACAGCCACTTTGCATGCAGTATAATGTGGAGCTTAGTAGCATCTGGTAGCATGCGCGCACGAGGTCGCTATGGCTGCCATGCGTGTCGACCGCCAGATCTTAGAGGAGCACCTCGTCTTCGAGGCCACCATCAACACCGCCACGCAGTTGTCTACTTTAAAATACAGTTTGTGCTATTTTCTCGAGGCCACCGCTAGTGCCCTCTAGTGATTTGTCCTCTGTAATGTTAATATGCAATCTGATGTTCAGTTGACAGTTTGGTCCTCTGAAATGTAATGTTTGGTTAACACTTATGTCCAACAATTGCTACATTTCGTAGTACTGTTCTAAAGCATTCTTTGTTTTGTTAACTGCCTTATCTTCTAGTACATGTTTCTATGGGAAACAATGGGAGACACTGCGGTTTACCATCGAGGTTTGTTCAAGCAGGGTCCTTTGGCTAATAGAACATTATTGTGCAGTTGCAGGAATCATTCTAATATTTAGGTTTCTTACAATTTGGTCTTGCACATGTAGGTCCTGCTGTCAGAGGCTTAGACCCACTATTCGACCCATTTTGCATAATAGGAGGCTTAGCGGTTGAGAAACATCCCCGGCTCACGAAGTGATGGCAGTTATTGCACCATGGACTGAGCCCTTCCTCGGATATTTACTCCATAACAACTTGCCTAATGACAAAACCAAAGTGAGGAGGATAGTTCGCCGATCAAAGGCCTATAGGGTCCATGAAGGCGAGCTATATAAAAGAAGCATTATAGGCTTCCTCGAGAGGTGCGTATTCGAAGAGGAAGGATGCCAACTCCTCGCAGAAATAAACTCCATCATGAGCGGCCATCACGTCGTAGCTCGAGCTTTAGTTAGCAAGGCTTTTCGAGCTGGATTTTACTGGCCTACTGCCAAAGACGATGTGCAAAACCTGGTTAAAGCATTGCCCAAGCTGTCAGGTCTTTGCCACCCAAAGTAACATGCCACCCAAGACTCTTTAGACCATCCGAATCATCTGGCCCTTTGTGGTATGGGGCTCGACATGGTAGGCCCTCTTAAAGGGGGTTCAAACAAGAATAAATACTCACTCTTGATGATCGATAAATTCATAAAATGGATCAAGGCAATGTCGGTAACAATAGCCGAAGCATCGCAGGTCCTCGAATTCATCTCGCAAGTAGTACACCACTATGGCGTTCCCCATAGCATCATTATGGAAAATGGCACGAAGTTCATGGCCATGGAAGTCAAGGTGTGGTGCGCAAAGATGAGCATTCAACTCGACTATGCCTCTGTTTAGCATCCCCGAACCAATGGATAAATCAAACGCGCTAACGGACTCGTATGAAGTGGTATCAAGCTATGTTTGGTCCGCTACTTAAAGGAGGCCGACTGTCACTAGGGGGAGCTCGACTCCTTGCTATGGGGTCTACATGCCACACTAACCGCTCCACCGGCTATACACCTTTCTTTATGGGGCCTACATACGACACTAACCGGTCCCCGTAGAGTGCACATGTATGAAGAGAGGGAGGCCGAGTTGAACCGACATGACAACCTCGATACCCTCGAGGAAGAGTGGTATGTGGCTTGGGAACATTCCGTATTTTACCAACATCAGGCACGACGCTACCAGAGCAACGATGTGCAGAGCAAAGCATTCAATAAAGGCGACCTGGTCATGCGATTCCATCAAAAAAGCAGAAACACAAGTTATACGTCTCCATCGTATCTATAATTTTTTATTGTTCCATGCCAATATTATACAACTTTCATATACTTTTGGCAACTTTTTATACTTGTTTTGGGACTAACATATTGATCCAGTGCCCAGTGCCAGTTCCTGTTTGTTGCATTTTTTTTCCGTAGAAAATCCATATCAAACGGAGTCCAAACGTGATAAGAAGTTACAGAGATTTTTTTGGAATATATGTGAATTTTTGGAATTGGAGTCAACTCGAGACGATGCCCGAGGGGGCCATAAGGCAGGGGGCGCACCCTGGATGTCAGATTTCGAGCTCTGCAGACACAAGATAGATTCGAACTCTAGGGTGCGTGTGAAGAACTCAACCTCCCCAGTATGCCAACTCGTCGATCCCATGGCCTAGCTCGATGAACTGGAAGGAAACGGGACGCAACAGTTTACTCAGGTCCGGGGCACCTTGTGGTGTAAAACCCTACTCCTGCTTTGTGGTGGATTAGCCTCGAGGTGGGCTTAGGATGAACTAGCATAGGAGGAGAGCAACCTTAGGAGGTGTGTTCTTGTGCTTGGGCGAGCTGGTGGGTGTGAGGATGGACTGGATCCGGACCCCCTCCTATGGTGGTGGCTAGGCTCTATTTATAGTGGCCCTGGTCCTCTTCCCAAAATGAAGGCGGGAAGGGATCCCACAACGGCCAAATTCGAAGGGAGACAACTAGTACATCTTATCCTGACAAAAGGTGGTCTTCGCCTGCAAAGCTTCAGGTCGTGACGCCGTGGTGGGCTCGGCAATGACCTCCATCCTGCTGTCCTGGCAGTCTTGGTCTTGTAGCATGGAAATGGAAATCTTTGGTTGATGCATCGGGACTCCGTGCTTGCACTTGCCTCCTTACCACCAAAGTGGAAACCTATTGTATCGCCTCACTTGGCGCCTCACTTGTCTCTTGCTCGTCATAGCTTGCGTCATCCGAACCGCACGAGGTGAGGGCTTGCATAGAAATCTCTGCTCCTGAGGAGGACGCTGCTTCTGGAGGTCTTGACGTCGTCTGCCTTGCAAGGCTTGGCCCCTTGCATGGGTGTTGTGTTGTTGGTGCTGAAGATGGCCCGTACCAGGCCATCGACGGAGCCAAGCCGCGGACCATAGGAAGTCTGGGTACCTCAGTTCCTAGAACACCGACAGTAGCCCCCGGGCCCAAGGCGCACTCGGAGTTGGCTTCGCCTGTGGGCCCGGTCGATGCGTGGCGTTTGATGGGACGTGGGAGCCTCCACTTCCCCATGCGGCCTTGATAATTGCCATGCGTGACGACTGCCTGGTGCAAGCGCTGCTTTGCTATCATTGCCCACAGTGCTCTCCCTTGGCTCCCCCTGTTTCCTGTGAACTTGCGGCTCTTCTCCCAGATTCGGCACCGGCGCCAATCCTCCCTTGACGCCATAGCCCCGAGTTCTAAGAAGAAGGGGAAAGCCTGTGCTCCCGCCAATTCACGGCCGGGCTTGGAGCCCGCTCTCGATAGGTCGACGGTGGTCAATCAGGAGGGGCTGGACAAGGTCCGGCTGGCCCTGGCCGCTGATTGCAATGCGTGGAAGGTGACGAAGGTGTGGCCGGCCTCCAGGGCTACGATCAACATGGAGGCCACCGAGATCACCATCCATCTTCATGCTCTCCTGGCTGGCTTGGTCCCTCTTTCTTAGATTTGTTGAATGTCATAATTTCGCATTACCAGATCCAAGCGCTGCATCTGGACTCCCGGTCCATCATCCTCCTTGCTACCTTCGATTTCCTGTGCGAGGCTATGGTCGGCATTGCCCCGTTTGTTGCCTTGTTCCGCCATTTTTTCTCGCTCCACCTGGTCGTCGATCGCCAGCGCTTGGGATGCGTGGCATTCCAGGCCGTGGCGGCGACTGCTGGCTCAGAAATCGAATTCACGCTCTGCCCGGATGTGAAGGGATTCAGGAAGCAGTGTATGTATGTGGACACCGCCACGCTCAGCCCCAGCTCCTGCTCCTGCGAGTGCCGACAGTATCCATCTCTGGCTGGGGGCACATGAAGCTCGTCGACCGTTGGCTCGCCCATGTCTGGTCCAGGCTGGCCAAGTTGAAGAAGGTCGGGGTGACGGCGCCGATGGTGGTGAAGGAGTTTGGCCGGTGGCACATCGCCCCGCTCTAACGCCATTCTCGCCCAATGTGGGCCTTCACTACTGCCAAGGACCCCATGAGGCTACAGGTGCCTTCGCTCCCTTCCAAGACGCTGCGCGCGATGCTCGAGCTCCTGACAGGCGACCCAACACCTGCCGCTCTTACGGAGGAGGGTTGCCTCTTGTACCAATGCTCGAACAAAGAGGACTTCATGAAGCAGATGCCCCTCTTTGACGAGTGGGGGCTATGCCCGGAGGGCCTTGAAGGGCCTCGCGAGAATCCCGTCTTGGTGGCTCTTGTGCTCGCCGATCCTATGGTGCGTGCCCCGAATGTGGTTGCAGGGGACGAACGCCATCAGGTACTCCTGGGGCGACTGTGGGTTGCAGATGTCGTCAGGTGCTCCCGAGGTAGCCGCTCCTGAAGTTCCGGCGAGCGCTCCCGAGGCGGCCGCTGGTGAACAGGTGCGGCCCGACGCTCCTGAGGAGGCTACTGGTAAGCAGGTGCAGCCCAACGCTCCTGAGGAGGCTGCTGGTGAGCAGATCCGGCCCAATGTTCCTGAGGAGGCTGTCCCCGAAGCCTTGGTGAGCGCTCCTGAGGAGGCGGCACGCAGCCCGGCCGCCAAGGGTCATGCTCCATCCATCGGCTCACTTCATATGAACCTTGGAGCACTCCGCAAGAGGAAAGGGCTCGGGAGCTGTAGTGGCGACGCCTACCGGCCCCTGAAACAGAGAAAATACATAGCCATAGACAAGTAAGTGCCTTATCTTTGTGGTTCTTCGCATGTCGCATCCTTCCCTGACCCTGGCTCCTCAGGATCCCTTCGGCTGCGGTGGCGAAACCTCCTGCGAAGCGACCTCCGGAGGCCCTTGGTCTGCTCTCGATTCTAGGCCCCCCATGAGAGGCATCCACGCGAGGCAAGGGACTAGCCCATTAGGCCGGGGCGCTATTGGAGAGCCATGAGCCCGAAATCCCAGGGCCCTTCCTTCGTGATTACCGCTGGCACGCAGCGGGCGTCCTGAGGGCTCCTCCGTTGATGCTTGTTGGTAGCTGGGCTGCCCCAACATCGACGTCCTCCTCGAGAGGCGAGATCGAGATGCGTAGCACTTCCGCCCAGGCCCGGGGATCGGTTGAAGGAACACTGTCCTCCAGCCCCCGCCGATGGCGAGCGAGTCGTCCCGCGCCTCCACGGCAGCCCCTAGTGCAGAGGAGGGGCACGGCCGCACGCTGGAGCTCGCGCGCTTGAGCAACGCCGTTCACCATGATCATTTCCAGGAGGCGATGAGCCCGCTAGGTCGGCTTGGTGGAGAGCTTGTCGACGTCAACGCCCGCCTTTAGGCAGAGGGCCTCCGCCTGGCGCGCGAGGGGCACCAGCTGAAGGTCGCTATCAACCTCGGTCATCTGCAGCATGAGCGTACTCACACTGTCAGCGTTCTGGGAATGGGGGTCCCCAGACTTGCCTACCTGCGGCCCAAGCATTCAAGACCCTCGCGAGGGGCCAAGCTTCGCGAGGCGCACGACGCAAGACGGCCTCGGTAGCGGCCTCACCAAGTTGGCTCGCGAGTGGCGGAGAGATCAAGGCAAGGAAAACCTCGTGATGTTCTCGTGACGTGAGCTATGACGACCAAGGCCAGGCGGGCGCCAGCGCGCACAGTGTCCTTGTTTCCTCTTTGGTGCTAAGGAGGCATGCGCAGGCGAGGAGTACCGAGGTGTCAAGCAAAGGTTTCCATATCGGTGCAATGAGACCAAGACCAGCAGGACGGCAGTGCGGAGGTCACCATGGAGCTCAAGGCGGCGTCACCACCAGAGCCCATTACAGGCGAAGACTGCTTTTGTCAGGATAAGCTGTACTAGCTGTGCCCTTTCAAATTGGCCATTGTTAGCTCCCTTCCCCCTCAATATTTGGGGAGAGGCCCAGGGCCTCTATAAATAGGGCTATCCACCACCGTAGGAGGCAACTGATTGAGATCATCCTCACCCACACAAGTTAGCAAAGCACAAGAACACCTCACCTCAGGAGGCTTTTCTTCCCCTTGTACTGTTCATCCTCAGCCCGAGAGGCAATCCACCACCACCACTCTGGAGTAGGGTATTACACCACAACGGGTGGCCCGAACCAAGATAAATCTTGTGTCACTTGTGTTATGAAGTCTCGTCGAGCTAGCCTCTCGAGATCGTGAGTAGGGGTTAGGGCGTGGATCGGTAGGGGAGATCTTCATGCGCACCAGTGTTCGAACTCTTGAGGGTTTTGCCGTAACCGAGATCCGACATTTAGCGCGCCTGTAGGTCTTGTTGGAGCTCTTCTTCCACCAGCCGATCCGCTCGTTGATCCTTCGGTGCTCCGCGGCTCCGATGTCCAGCGACTCAAGAGCCAATACCGACCGCTGGGCGGCCCGGGCGGCACCGTGTGTCCAAGAAGACCTCAACCCCGCGCCCCAGGCGACACGCACACCGCCAAACACCACGGGGCGTGGGTGGCGGGGTAACTCACCCTCTGCTCTTACTCCACGACAAGTGCGAGCAGCCGCAAGGGCCTCAAGTCACGCTGCAGCCACGGCGCCGCACAACCGACGGGAGCAGGCAAACATGAGGGCCGTGCTCACACTGGCTCGAGAGCTGCTGCGATGCCGGTTAATGGAGAGCGGCTGGGATGCTTTGCTAGAGCGCGTCGCCGAGCTCTTGGACGCCGCGGCTTCAGGAGCGCCAATCTTCTGCTCTCTGCTCACGCCACAAGCTGCGGCCGAGTCGCATGGCGGACCACGCCGTGCTCACGGGCCCACAGGCGCACCACCAGGCTTCATCGACAGCGGCGCAACCAACGGAGTTGGATGACCGCTCGCGCCCGCGCCACCTCTGGTGGGCGCGGGCACGAGCGCTGCCACCTACGGACCGGGCGGGGTGCAACCCTACCATCCTCAAGGTGGCCCGCTAGGTCGGGTGACATGGAGCATGGGGCACTACGGCGAGGTCTTCGAGGCGGCGGCATCAAAGGCCTACGTGCCCCGCATGGTGGGCCGGGAGTACATGCTGGAAGACGACCCTGGCTCGTTCCTTGAGCCGGGCTGGGAGGAGGAGCCGCTAGAAGCCGGCACCTTTCAGGAGCCCTCCGGAAGCCTCACCAACCGTGCCGGCGACAACAGCTACAGGGTACCACTAATTCCTCAGGAGCAGGCTTACGCTAACCATGGTGCGCAGGAGAATCAGGTCGCAGGAATAAATGGCGCCCCAGCTCGTTGGCCTCCCAGCTGCTAGTGGGGCACGCTGGGGGCTGCAGGAAGGAGGCCGGGACGAAGGCCCTTCCCAGCGCTACGTGGAGCAAGTCGTCCCCCGGAGGTAGGCCCTCTGCCGGGGAGGTGCTCCAGAGCCAACACCCGGCAGAGAACCCATGGTCGCTGAGGGTGCCGCTGGCGTCCCCTTTGCACCTTGGTGTCGTCCTGGATTCCGTCGCCCCCAACGATGGTTGAGGGAGGCGCAAGGCGGGGCCCTTGTCTGGCGATATGAAGTAAGGCTCACGCCTGTGAAGGTCTCTGCTCGTGACACTCTCACGTAATAATGAGTGGGGCTGTACACGCCTCGAGTCTCGTGGAGTGCCGCCCTCGGGCCTCGGGGCTCCCTCCCACGCCCTAGTGGCAGCACTTTAGCTCCACGCTGGTGAGAAGACTCAAAGACAAGAAGACTAGACTAGGCGCCGGACGCTGCCATTTGCTTTGGATCTCTTTTCTGTAGCCTTGCCTTCTGGATTTGGATTTAAGTTGAAGTTTAATTTTCAATGATGCGCACGGGGGGTGCCTTTCTCGTTCGAGCGATTTCTTGCTATCTGGTTCTTGCCTTAATCTGGAGTTCGCGCCCGTCGCTTCCCCCTCACAAGCTCCACGCTAGCGGGGCTAGGCATGGCGCACGCGCGCCACGCGTATGTCACGCCACGGCTAGCGCTGCCCATTACGCGGCCCCCTCGGGCGCGTCGACAGGCTTCTCAGGAGCTTCCTGGAACGCGCAACCCCCCGAACCGGTGTGGGGCTCCTCCAGGCTAAGGTAAACCGCGACAACAACAAACTCGCCCCAGGATACGTGAGTTTATGAAGACACATGTTGTACTTGGCATAAAAGAATAAAGGCTGCAGTTTGTTTACACGAGGGGCTCCGCCTCTCAAAATGCTCTTACAATCTCTGGGGTCCCCGCCCAAGCTTTCACATGCAGGGTAAGGAGCAGAAAGACATGGGATCAGTCAGACATGTCGCTCACCGCGCCCTCCATGTCATCTCCAGACTCACCGCTGGCATCGCCTTCGCCGTCGCTGGCGTCTCCATCACCTTCGCCGGAGCCACCCTCACCGTCGTCGACCACGTCGCTTTCGTCTGCCGCGACAACCACCGTGTTGTCTTCAGAAGCGAAGACCCGGACCAGCGCATTCACGTTATCCTCCACCCACCTTGCCAGGTCACCCCGGATGGCCTCCGGAATGGGGGCAATGACGGCGTCGAAGTCGAAGTCGGGGTAGGTATTCTGGAGATGGCTGAAGACCCGGGAGAACGTGCGCCCCAGCAGGCCATGGCTCCTCTCCTCAACAAGCTGGCGAGCCCTCTCGGAACGGTTCTCCAGGCGCGTCACCACGTCGGTGAAGAAGCGAAGGTGGCTGGCGTAGTTGGTCGGGTGGGGATGAGGGGCGTTCGCATCGCAGATGTGGCCCAGCGCCACGTTAGCCCTGTTCCTGGGGCCCTCAAGCATGGGGGCGTGCACACGCTCCAGCGTCCGCTGCTAGAGCACCTCTACCCTGTTCTGCCTCGCGAAAGACTCAGCATCATCGACCGGTTGATGAAGAAGAAGTGCTGGCGCTGGCAGAGGTCAGCTACTGCGCCAGGCCAAGGCCAACGCGCAGTCTGTAGCCTCCTCGCTGCTCCACCTCAACCAACCTGGACTTGAGTGCAGCAGTCCTGCCTGCAGCCTCGGCTTCTTCGAGCTTCAACTTCAGGTCGTGTCTGCCATCAAGATCCGCGCGAGCTTCGGCCACCCGGTGGTCGACCTCCTCCTGAGCCTTGGCCTCGCGAGCATCGACGGCATCCTCCGCTTGGGAAATTTTATGCTCCCTTGTCTCCAGCCGCTCGAGCTCAAGGCTGTGCTCCATGGCTTCCAACGCCAGCGCCTCGTCGCGCCTGCGGATCTCTTCCTCTCCGACAGGCGTCCCCCTCATCGACGCCAGGGCGGCCCTGCGTGCCTCCACCTGCTGCTCCAGGGAGTCACTCCAGGCTTGGAACTCCCGCGCGCTTGTCTCCGCGGCCTCGCGACGGCGGGCAGCTTCTTGGGTCTCTCCCAGAGCTCGGGAGCGAGCTTCACACGAGGTTACGAGAGAAGCTTTAGCCTTTGCGTTATCCAGCTCACGCTGATGGCACCCAAGAATGATAGCCACTTTCAGCTTATGCCGCTCTTCCGCCATCCGAAGACCCTCGGCCTTGAGGCGTGCGTGGACATCTGTGAGTTCTTCACCGAGCCGGTTCATCGCGCCCATTGCCTCCTGGAAGAGCTCATGACGAACAATGCTCCGTCCATATTCGAACTCAAGTGCACGGCCCATCCCGTCCTCCACCGCGGGGGCTGCAGGCGAGGCCCGAAGCGGCTCACTCCCTTCCAAAGAGGGGTTGGGGCTGGCTCACGCCTGTAGGCAAGCCGGGCCTCATAAAGGGGCCGACGAAGTCGAGGCCCACTCCTTGAAGAGGAGCCCAAGACCGAAGCCATCCATCCGCCGTCCATGACAAGAGGAGGAGCCCTCAGCATGCTCGCTGAGGTCCAGGCAACGCAGCGAAGGAGGGATGGCGAGGGCATAGGCTCAAGGCGCCATAGAGGCGAGCGCGCCTCTACAACTGACCCCGCACCGTAGGCAGCGTGCAGGCTCGGGGCGCTCAAGGTCAGCGAGGGAGACGAGGAGAGAGGAGACTGCTTCTCATGAGACTCAATGGCTTTGGTGGAAGGGATCCTGAAGGACCAATGTCAGGGAGGAAAGCAGCACTCAAGAATCCACAAAGATACAATACTTACTCGTCAATGGCGATGTACTTCCTCCGCTTCAACGGCCTGAAGATACCACCACTGCCGCTCATGGATCCCTTCCACTTCCAGAGCTCCTCGAAGTCCATGCAAAGCCGGCCGAAGCATTGAACATGGCGGCCAGCACGAGGTGCAGCAGGAGAGGCGCTTGGAGGGACAGCCTTAGAGGCGCCAAGCTGAGGAGAGTCATCGGGCGCCATCTCGCGGCAACCAGCCGAGGTCTTAGGAGCTTCGGCCTCAAGAGTCGTGTGCTCCGTCGCCCCCGCAGCTGCTGCCCTAGGACAAGGATCACGGGTTCCCTAGGACAATGCCTCGGGAGCCCCAGACCGCATCAGCACCTCGGCACTCAAGCCACCGGCCTCCGACGGTGGTCGCCTCCCTACATCCACACTCGGGGTGAGCTCGGCGCTAGCAGCGAAGAGGGAAACCACGTTGACGGGGTTCTCGCGGGGCCCGACCAGGCCGTCTGGGCGCAGCCCCCACTCATCAAAGGAAGGCATGTGCTCTACGAATTCCTCCTTGTTCGAACAGCCGTACAACAGACAACTCTTCCCAGGCATATCGTCCGGCGACGAAACGCCCGCCAGGACCTCAAGCACCGTTTGCCGCATCTCAAGAGGGAGCCTTGACTCCTGAAGCCTCATATGGTCCTTGCTGCTGAGCAAGGCCCACATCGGCCGAGAATGGCGCTGAAGCGGAGCGACTCGGCGTAGGACGAACTCCTTCACCACCATAGGTGTAGTCACGCCGTGGTCTTTCAGCCTCTTCAGCCTAAGCCAAACGGAGACAAGGCAAGGGCTCGCGAGCTTCTCGTGGCCCCATCCGGAGTTGGGGACAGCAGGCAATGTCGGAGGCGAGAGCAGGGGCTGAGCACCCCCATGTCTACGAACACCCATCGCATCCGGAATCGACCCGCGGGCGGCGGGAGGTCAAAATCGATCCCCGAGCCAGCCGTCTCTGCCACGGCACGAAAACTCACACATCCCCAGTTCTGCCGGGGGTCAATCAGATGCGGCGAGAAGAAGTGGCGAAGAAGGGCCACGGAAGGGGCAATGCCCACCATGGCCTCACATACAAAGGAGAAGACGGCAAGAAGGGTCATAGATTGGGGATCAAGATGCAGCATGTGGATCTGGTAATGTTCAAGCACTGCATTGAAGAAAGCGGAGAAGGGGAGAACAAGGCCAGCCCAAAGGGCATCGATGAAAAACGGGACCTCGGTGGCTATCCTATCAACACGAGATCGAGACGCAGGCTAGGCCACCGTTCCTCCCCACTCATTGAAGCAAGAGGAGAGCATGGGGCGCACCTTTCCCATGGCCTCATCGTTGAGCACCAGCGATTACCAACTGCGGGCTCGATGGCCGGAGGCGCGCTGGCCAAATACAGAGGTTTCTTCCCCTTATCCGGTTGTTTTGGCGCCATGGCGATGAAGTAGGCAGAGCTCAGGTCAGACTGGAAAGAGGAGCAGAGTCTCGGGGAAGCAGAGGAATTGGGGGAGTATGGCACTGGCGATGGAAGAATAACTGTGTAGGTTGCGGTGGCCGCCTAGCCAGGGGTATTCCAAGGCTTCGTGGGAAAGCGGAGACGCCCATGTCCAATCAACCACCACGCGTAGACCAAGTTCGCAGGCTATTGGGGCCCGGCAGACTCAAGACTTCTGCCCTTTGGCTTCGCCGGCTAAGTCCGAACGCGCTTGGGCCCGGCTATTGCCGGGCGTTTCGGGAACGGGGTCCCCAGACTTGCTCGTCATGCTCCATGGCGTGGTTTCATGAAAGCGGCCAAGACGGCCTATGTTCACCAACAAGCATTCAAGACCCACACGAGGGGCCAAGCTTCGCGAGGCGGACGACGCAAGACCTCCTCGGGAGCGGCCTCACCAGGTTGGCTCGCGAGGGGTGGAGAGATCAAGGCAAGGCAAACATCGCGGGGTTCTTGTTGGGGATATAATTACTGAGTATAAACCGCCCAGGAGGGGCCGAGTTATGCCCATAATGAGTTAATCATATTGAAGCCCATGAAGATAAGGAATATGGCGCTTTACGGAGGAGATTTAACATGAAGGCCGAGGGCCCAAAGGCGTATTAGGGCCCGTAGATGTAAACCGCCTTATGGTGTATGACTTTTCTTGTAAGATAGGAAAGGGTAGAAACTGAGCCAGACACGTTTATTAGCCGGCCGAGATTCTATGAACCGCCGGGTGTCACTCTGTGTATATAAAGGGACGACATGGCGGCGGTTTAGGGAAAAGATGCAACAGATCGAGAGCCAGGCAAAGCGTATTCGCTCCCTGGTCATCGAAACCCTAGCAAATCCACCTCAACTAGATTAGGCTTTTACCTTCACCACAAGGGGCTGAACCAGTATAAACTCCCTGCGTCCTTTGTCCCGCTTTAACCCCTTTAAGCTAACTATGTTTTGATGGCTCTGTGACTAAGTCCTCACATCTAGGACATCTCGGTCAGGACAAAACCATCGATAGTTGGCGCCCACCGTGGGCTATCGCACGATGGTTTGAAGTTCTTAGAGGGCAGTTTCGAAGGGCTCAAGGGATACGCTATGGGCCGGATGACCAAGAGTCGTCGTGGCAAGCTCTACATCAACGATGCAGGCTGGGGCCCCGAGGCCGGCTCAATTGAGTATGTGTACCGGCGGTATTCACGTCTTCATTGGCAAGATCGGCGAACCGGGCCCTGAGCGTGCGAGACCCGCCCGGGTTCGGCTTGCCATGAAGCGTGCCTTCGTGGGAGTCATCCACGGATCCGAGGATAGATCGGTATCTAGTGGTGAAACCGTCGTTTACTCTGATGACGAGTCATCTACCGGAGAGACCGAGTCATTGTACCAACTACAAGATGGTGGGTTTGGGGGCTGTTCCGATGGCGATAGTATTCCGGACCCCTTCGATCCGCCGAGCCGGGTTGCAATCTTCATGGCCGGTACACAGCCTGCGCAACACTCTTTGACTGCAGCAGTGATGATTTCCGGGTTAGCAGTGGCAACAGCAGCTGGGGCAGGAGGCCCTGCGCGACCGCCGGCTCAGCTTTGTCCGACTTATTTGACGCTTTGGCAACACTGCTGGCGGCAGAAGTTAACCCGGAAGTTGCGAAAGTGAAGGATCAGATAGCTCGTTAAGGTACGACACAGCCGACGATTTACACCGTGGATGGCTGCTGTGAGCGGGCCGAGTTGGATGCACAGGCTTACCGCCTTATGTTGGATGAAATTGTGTCAAATGAAGTTATGAGGAGAAGGTACCGGTCTAACCTACCTCCAGTTTATGAGGCAAGGAATCTCTTTAACACACCCGGAGCAGGAACCAGTAACCAACCAGTGGTAACCCGTGTGGAGGCACCTGGAACGGGGGCGCCGGTTCAGCCGTGCACGACGGATCTGCCTCGTCAGAACAATGTCCTGTCACAGAACATATCAACGCCTCCGGGTCATTACTCTAATCCTTTGGATAACATAGTCGCCGTTGTTTCACGCTTGGCTGCTCTCCCAGTTGAAGGCGAGTCCCCAGTGGCGGCTGAGACACGACGGGCTAGAGATCTCCTTCAGATGGCTTTGACTCAGCAGTAGGCTTATTCGTACAGCCGCGAGAGGATTCATTCCACCCCTCGCCCAAGCCGGAGCTACAGTAGGCATATTGATGAACCGGCTGTGTCAAGCAGTGCGCGGAACCGTAACCCCCCTCGAGGGCATAACCCGGCGGGCGGTGGTGCTAATGCTCAGGACGTGGTGGATAATGGTAGAGCACATCGAGAAGCCGAGTTAGCGGCGCAGTACGCGGCCCGTCAGCTTACTCTGGTTTGTCCAACAACTTCAGTGGAACCAGGTGTTGCTTTCAGTTCTTTGGGGGTGTCGTGTCTCGCCCCGGCTCTATACAATGTGCATCTGCCCAAGGATTTCAAGGGTCCTTGTAAAGTGCCCAATTACACTCCCGACTTACCCCCCGAGTCATGGGTCGAAAGCTATGAGATGGCGATGGAGATGCTGGATGTGGAAGGAACAGCTCTTCCTTGGCTGAAAAGTTTGCCAGCTAACTCCATTGTGTCATGGGCCGAGTTAAAGGCCCGGTTTATCCAGAATTTCAAGGACACGTGCAAGCAGCCCATATCAATTATGGACTTAGCCGCCTGTGTCCAAGAAGAAGGTGAATCGACAACCCATTGGGTGCGCCGGGTTTCGGAAATCTTGCATTCATCGGACCACATCAATGCCGATACAGCAGTCTTAAAGTTGGAGGGCAATTGCCGGTTCACGCCTCTGAAGCTGAAGTTGGGACGGCTCAAGCATCACTGCAATGGCATGGGAACGCTTATGGCTGCTCTGGTTAAGTATGCTAACTCTGATAGTACTAAGGACCCCGAGTCTGATGATGAAAAGCCGGGAAAGGGAAAGAAGAGCGGCAGAACCAAAGGGCAGCAGCATAACCCGGCGGGCCATGGAAACAGTGGTAAGCGTAAATCGGATAACAGTTTAGATTTTGTGGCTAACACTAACACGTAGAATAATGATCAGCGTCATAATGGTAAACCGCCCCCGCGGAGTGGAGGATCAGGTGCCACTCTTGAGCCCCTGTTAAACCAGTCCTGCCCAAGGCACGCGACGCGAGAAAGGCCAGCTACGCATCTCTGGAAGGATTACTTTATTATGCGGGAGTTCAAAAACTCGGATGTTTTCCAATATGATCATGGACCGTCCCATGGTTCGCTCAGACCCGATTCTCATGGGCCGGGTTATGGTGGAGGCAGTTCTGCGCTCGAGATTTCAAGGTAATCAAGGCGTATATAGCAATCAAGGCAAAGGCAAATCCGTGGTGGTTATAATCATCGGGGGTCAAGCGGCAGCAGCCGGGTTACCAGAGCAACCCGGCAGTTGAATAGTGGGCGATCGTCTTCACCACTAGCTTTTGTGCAAAGCGCGATCGGGAAAGCTTCATAAATGGGCAAAGGAACTCCGTTGAACCGGGTGCAGTGCCCCAAGCATTTACTTCTGGTCTGAACAACCCATTGTGTGTAGTTGAGAAGATCATCTACCCAGAGGGATAATCCGGGTCATCTGGCATTGGTGGTGGCACCTCAGGTTGGAGGGTATAAGTTCACCAAGGTGCTCATGGATGGAGGGAGCATATCAATATCCTTTATTATGAAAATCAAGAGCCCTTATCATGCCCTGTTTGGATGGCCGGCTTATGCTAAGTTCATGGCAAGGCCCTGTTATGTTTATCTACAGCTTAAAATGTTGGGTCATAAGGGGACCATCACGATGCATGGGAGCCGTAAGATAGCTTTGGAATGGGAAGAAGGTGATGCGGCCTATGCTGAGTCAGTTTGTGCAACAGAGGAGTTGAAGTTTTACAAGGACAATGTTGATCCTGCAGATATGACTTCTTTGAAAAAGCCAACTACAGAGCATGATCCGGCCTCGAAGTTTAAATCGGCTGATGAGACTAAACTTGTTGATTTTGTTCCTGGCGATTCATCCAAGCAATTTAGCATTAGCACTAACCTGGATCCAAAATAGGAAAGCGCGCTCATCGAGTTCATCCGCGAGAACCGGGACATCTTCCATCACACTCTTAATATCGATCCCAAGTTCAAACCGGTCAAGTAGTTTCTCCGCCGCTTCAATGAAGAAAGACGCAAGGCCATCGGTGAGGAGGTAGCCCGGCACTTGGCCGCAGGGCTGATTGTGGAGTTTTTTCACCCTGAGTGGTTAGCTAACCCAATCGCTAGTACTTAAGAAGAATGACACTTGGCGTATGTGTGTGGATTACACAGATTTGAACAAGGCTTGTCCTGCTGATCCCTTTGCTCTCCCTCGTATTGATCAAATTATTGATGCTATGGCGGGTTGTGAGCGTTTGAGCTTTCTGGATGCTTATTGTGGTTATCATCAGATCAAAATGGCAGTTAAGGACCAGGAGAAGATTGCCTTTTGGGCTCAAGAGTGCCCAGACGACAAGCCATGGGTATAAGTTCCGAGTTGGGTTCATGAATCAAGAAGATCGCTGCTTTTTTTATGGCCGAACTTGGATAAACTTTCTCGAGTGTTACGGACTGAAAGTTGGCGCACGAATGTTGATGGAAATAGCAGAACCTGGTCTCATCTTTCACTATGATCTTCCACCCCGACGTCGCTCCTAATTGTTCATCCATGTTAGTTTTGTATCTAGTTCTTGCTTGTTGCCTCGATTTCTTCTTAATCCACCTATTCTGCCTAACTAATCATTAATTTAACTTTTAGAAGTAGCAAGGTATCGCCACTTAAGATGCTACTTCTAACTAATATTTTCTTATAATTGGTGGCACGTGTAAGTTTTTTTCTGTAGTTAAGTGGCATTGCTTGTTATTCTCAGAATAACTCGGGCTGTTATCGATGGCACCGAAGTTGATCAGACGACATCCACAAGTTCCTACACTTTATTGATCGTCTTGAGGTCCTTGTGGGGCGTTTCAATGGTGGAAGGCCACGTGGGATATGTGTGCCACTGCTACACTCATTTAACAAGTCCAACTATGTCGAGAAACTTATGGTACGAGCTGTTTTCAGTTATATATGTTGTTCATAAACCATTGCTTATACACAGTTTTATATATGTGATCTTCTTGAAATAGAAACTGCCCAGCTCTATTGTTCCTATACAGATGCCTGACCATGGTCGGGTCAGACTTGCGCTTGGTCACAACATGATGTTTATGTGGACCTAATCCATTCCCCTTGGAGGTGAAAAGATACTTAATCATGGGTGGTCTCAAATAATGAAGCCTCGTCGATCTTGGAGAATAGGACAGAAGATTATGTTCCTGCTTTTCCATGGCTCTAAAGCAAATATCCTATTTATTGACCACATTGCGAGATGAAGCCACTTTCAGAAGGTTGTGGATGCGCGGGGTGGCGCCTGGGCCTTGTCCTGGGGCTTGGAGGCCTCATCCTTGGTTAACTGTAGGCAAAGTAGCATTGTTTGAGGCGTGCTTTGTACGGTTGAACCTGTATAAGTACCCATGCTGCTTTCAATTATGGTTGTTAAGTGCCCCTGCTGGTTTCATATACAGGTTACACTCCCGCTTTTATCGCCCATCGTGGTTTCTTCAGCTCCTGCCTCCTCCAGCCACCAAAAAACGAAACCAGCGCCGGCTGGGACGCTCGCTTCCGCCTCCCATGGTCGGGTCTGCACCTCAAGACGCATTGTCCGCCTTAATCGCCTCTCCTAAATTGTTAACGCCGACGTCCGAGGCCTTGCCGCCGTCTCCACGCCGCTTTGGTGCGCTGGCCACAAGGCCGCTTCTCTCGTGACATTGTCAACATGGTCAACAAAACAACAGGAATCGGCGTAGGCACGTGGAGAGGATAACAAGACGGGCTCTACATGTCGGGCCAGATGGAAAAATAAAATGCTTCCTCCTAGTGTTTTCCTCGACATCTCGGGCCCCACGACATTGTGAGCGATATAGTCAATAGACAAGAGAACAACACAAGATTGGTCGATAATCGGGACGTAGCTGCCGAAAGCAAAGATTTTTTTGTTATTGTTGAGACGGAGTAGGGTTTGAAGCTGGTCAGGCCTGCCTAGCCCAGCTTATATTTTATGTTCACCATGTGGCCAGCCCAAATTATTTTTTTCTTTGTGAAAATGAGCCCGCTTTATTTTTTCTGAAGAATACCCAATCCAGGCCTATTTATTTTTCTACGCCCTGATGGGCTGCAACTCTTTCAAGACGCCTACAAATCTTGAAAGTAATATGAAATGGGTCGTAAATATAAAAAAAGATGACAAATTTGCAATTACTTTATATTTTATGAATTTTTTCACATTTTTAGATTCCTATTTCACTGGGCATTAACCTAATTTAAATATATCTTCAAAGTACTTTAAACCTGGCTCGACATTTCGGTATTAAAAATAGTTTGGAACCCATGAAATATGTGAAATTGGCCTCGCCAACTAAAAAAATAGACTGCAATAGATTGCATAAGAAGTCGCGAATGAGCTATATATAAATTATTAAAAAGAGGAATGGTCTAACTTATGGGCCTATTAAGTTGATTGCGTATGCAAGATTTTTTAGTTATTATATACATCAACAAACGATTCTAGCAGTACGAATCGCTTGGATGTCAATCCAACCGCCGTGTTTCTTCAATCTCTGATCTTTCTTGCTCCATGCCAACCCAAATTCAGCGTCGCGGGACCGCCTCGCCTCCCCTGCACGCCTCACCGCCCCTACTACTCCCACTGCCAGCTGTGGCATCCCTCTAGTCACCCACACCCTCGTTATTCAGGGCGACGCAGCCTCACACTGCACCAACCGGTAAACTCCTCGTGATTCTCCTTCAACAGGCATCCATCGCCGCTGTTTTCCTCGGGCTCAAGGCCATCCCCTTCCTAGGGCATCGCCACGTCCACCGCCCAAAGGTTTTCGGCGCCAAGCGTGGTCAACATGGTCAAGGAACGACTTCCATCTGAAGAGTACCGTGCAAGAGGCTGGACAACTGGTCCACTCAGCCGCAAGGAAGTGCCTCCCTTATTGCACGGAAAAATAATTATTCCTCCACCGACAACAGGGACCCAATTCGACGGGCCACCCGATTTGGCGAAAACGTTTCTCGACTGCTGGGACCCAATCGGACGCCATCGTACTTGGCAAAAACCGCCATTGTCACTGACCCACCGGAAGTGCCTCCTTATTACGCGACAAAATGAATACTCCCCTACTAGTTGGGACCCACCTTGGTGGGAGGTCGACATGTGGGCCTACTAAAATTGACGGGACGGAGTGCTTTGTCAACTTAGTCAATATGAACGATTCTAGCTCTAGTGACCGCATTTATGTCTATCCAACGGTCGTAGTGCTTCTTCAACCTCCGGTCTTCTTGCTCCAAATTTACCCAGCAGCGCCGGTCCGGGCCGCATGCTCCTCGCCTCCCGTGGCTGGGTCAGTGATGCCGCTGGAGGCTCTCACCGCCCCTACTACTCCCAACGCTGGCCGCATTCATCCTCTACTCACCAACATCCCCTCGTTATTCTCATGGGCGATGGCAGCCTCACACCGCAGCCGAACAAGTGAACCCTCAGACGCACTTCTGCGTGGGCATCCACTCATCGCTGTTTTCCCTCGGCTCGCAGATCGCCCTTCCTAGGCTCTCGCTGTCCGCCCACCGCCTTTGGTGCTCTTGGCGCGGGCGTGGTCAATGTGATAAACGACCGACTTCCATCGGAAGAGCATCAGACGGAGAGGGCCGACAGGTCCATGGTGCAGCCGTAAGAAGTGCCTCCTTATTACTCCGAAATAATTATTCTAATCCTCGACAATGGGACCCACCGGATGGGCCACCGTGATTTCGTGAAAAACATTTCTGATCGCCGGGGACCTACCAGCCTACATCTTCGCATGCAAGGAAGCGCGTCCGGCCGAAAAAAAGTTTCCACCCCCGATCAAGCTAGGGACCCACTAGCTACATCTTCGCACGCAAGGAAGTGCCGATACCGGGACCCACTTGGTCGGAAGCGCACGTAGCATTGTCATTATCGTCATGAACGCGTGTACGTACATACCGGTCAATGTAGAGGCGCCAAGACGTAGCATGTACACGCATACCTGGCCAGGGTGCAAGAAAGTAAACACGCCACGCATATACATCTGGGCGGGTCTCGAACGCTTACTCGCTACAGACGATGGCCACGGCTGTCGTACATGGCTGGGTCGGAACAGAGAAACTACATCGCCATCATGTTCATGGGGAGGCAACGGAATGCGCCGTGGTTCATCGGGAGGCAACATAACGCTGCGGGAGCCAATCGCTTTGGACGGAACAGCCGATGGAAACGAGGCCTGGCATACCGTAGAACGGAGGAAACGGCCTTGTGTTTTACTGGCCACGGTCGAAACGGGATCCTGTTCGTCTGGAGGGGTCTGGCATACCGCAAAATAGAGGAAACGGACCTCCTACAGTCGAAACGAGGGTCCTATTGATCGGGAGGGGTGTGGCATACTGCGAATCGGAGCAAACAGACTTGTGTTGGAGCAGTACGGTCGAAACAGGGGTCCCGTTTCATCGAGGTGTGGCGCATCGCAAAACGGGACTCCACGGATATCGCTTCATCTCCACCGTCAATTCTCCACTCCATGGGCTACCGCTCATCCACCGCCGACCTCCTCCAGCCTCCACCGCGAATCGCTCATCCACGCGCTCTTGTTCATCCAAATTTCCACCGCGGCGCTACACCAACGGGCCATCGCTCAACCAGCCCTCTCCACGGGCTCCCTCGCTCAACCACCCCTCCAGAGAGCTACCGTTCATCCCATCCCTCCACCGTCTACTTCTCATCCAGCCCTCCACGGGGTGGTCCTGTTCATCCAGCCCTCCACGGGGTCCTGTTCATCCAACCCCAACCGGCTCGATCGATCGGGGTCCCGTTCATCCAGAGGCAACACCACAGGGTCATGTTCATCCACCCCCACCGAACTGCTCATCCAAACCCCCCAGAACACTCCATCGCTCATCCAGAGGCAGCATCGATCAGATTCCGCTTAGCGGTGAGCGGCGAATCGCTTCGATCGGGTTCGGGCCACGTACCATCGATCGATCGCTCGGGTTTAGTAACGCGAGCCTGCAGTGTGCAATCGCCGGGTTCAGCTAGAGCCCTAACGCTGCACTCCACGCATGCAGTATGAGAGAAACGCGCATCGCTCAATTCCCCGACCACCCACCCTAATGGGGAACACCCCGATATTTTCCTCACCCTCGCTTCTACCATGGTTTTTTCCTTCATGGATGGCCCAAAGAATGTCATGCAGCTGCGTCTCCAGTCCGCCCAGGACAAAAAGCCCATTTTCTGTTAAGATTTTTTGTCATAGAAGTAGGACCCCACCACATCTATGATGATACCGGGTTTTGTTAGAATTATCGTCAAAGAAGTGTCATAAGTATGACGGAAAAAAAATTTCGTTCTGCCGAAAATGTCACGGATGTGTCTTTTTTGTAGTGCTCCTCGGGAGGGGCGGAGAGATCAAGGCAAGGCAAACCTCACAAGGTTCTCATGACGTGAGGCATGACGACCAAGGCCAGGTGGGCGCCAGCATGCACAGTGTTCTTGTTTCCTCTTTGGTGCTAAGGAGGCAAGCACAGGCGAGGCAAGTGCTCCAACGAGCTGCTTGCCTCGCCAGGCACGCAGGCAAGTGCTCGTCATGGGCGCCACAAGGCCACGCAGCCTGCCCGCCGCCACTGCTTCCTCCCTCGCCTCCCTGCTGGCTCGGGTGAGCTCCACGTCAGGCCCTCGAACCCCCGGACACCTCGCCGCTCAACCTGACTCTCCTCGCCTTCCCACGCCATGGCCGACGCCACTGCAGCCAAGACTGCCGCCAGTAGTCGCGCCTCCGCCGCCCTTGCGTCATTCCGTCAGGTCTGGTAGCTCCGCGCCTCCTCTCCTTCGAAGCTAGCCGAGCCCCTGTGGAGCTCACAGTGCCTCGAGGCCTCTGCCAGACCGACCTCGCCACTCCGCATGTCGCCGCTGAGATCCTTTCGACGTCACCGCCGCCAAGACTCGTCTCGATCAAGACCGTTTGCTTCTCGAGATCGCCGTGAGCCCAGCTACCTTCCCTCCTTCTTTCTCGCCTCCCGAGCCCCTGTGAGTAACCGTGATGAATCTCACTCAAGACGCCTGGCCACGGAGCTCGTCGCCGACGTGCTTCCGCCATCCATCGGTCACCCCACGGTGTCTAATATACTCATCAAGGTCGCGAGAGTCTAACACACTACTCCACGCACCTCGGCTGCGTCTCGCAGCCACGAAGTTCATCCTCACCGAACTCCGGCGACCGCTATGTCCTCGCCGGGCGCCCGTTTCCGCCACCCCGAGTTCAACCAACGCCACCAAGAGCTACTGACTTGCTCAGCCTAACCGTAGATGCCCTCCGCTGCTCATTTGGTCGTTTAACGCTCAAAACCACTCTCGCCGCTCTGCGTCACGGCTCAGCGGTAGTTGACCTGGACAGATTGTGGGGGGCCGGGTTGACTCTAACGCCTATGACAGGGTCAGGCCCCCACTAATTATCCAGATTAGTTCTAACTAATTAAACTAATTTAATTAACTCATCGACATGCGGGTCCCACAGGTCAGGTTGACCGGACGACCCTGCTTGACTCGACGTCACTCCACCGACGCATTGTCGACGCAATAACTAATTTCTGAATTTATTTCTATATAGGAAATTCCGTAGAAATTGTTGCAAACTTCAAAATTCATAGAAATTAATCAGTAACTCTAAATGCAAAGTTTTATATATGAATTTTGATCAGAAAAATTCAATCTATCCATTGGTACTGGTTTCATGCATGTCGGAACAAGTAACCTTGCTGTTTAATAAAAACAAGATAATGCACTAATTTGGCTATGTTAAATGAGCTAGTATTTGAATCCTTGATTCAAATGAGTTCATTCCTTTCTGTTCTAGCTTGCATTAGGTCAACACACATTCATATTGACATATCACAAAGATGCATCATATTGTTGCATATCGTCATGTGTTGTTTATGTTCGTGTGTTTTTCGTGATAGGTTCTGCCTCCGAGGATAACCCCGAATATCCGGCTCAAGGCGCAGTACCCCACCACCGCTACATCGTGCAAGCAACCCATTGATCATTCCGATACAAACCCATGATCTCGCTTCTCTTTTTTATCGTGCATTAAGACAACGCGATTCAAACTGTTGTGTGTTGCGGTAGTTGAACCCACTTCCTTTGCATGACCTGTCATTGCCACAAGAATTCAGATGAAACCCACTAGTATGTGTAGGAGTTGATTGAGCCATGTTTGTGATTCCTACCATGCTGCAGGCTTGCTATGCTTAGAGTTGTGTCAGGTCCGCTCATCGGGATGATGAACCGGAGTGAAAAGGTTGGGTCGGGTTCGAGAGTGAAAGTGTTGAACACGATTTGGTAAAGGTATCGATGAGAAGCCATGTAGGAGTACATGGTGGGTTGTTTCATTGGAACCGTCCCTAAGAACTGAGATCTGTGTGTGTGATTTAAGACTTAGCTACTACCATGCATTGGGATCCTTAATTGACCCTCTCGACTTATTAACCACTCTTGTCCTCTGTCCGGGAGTTGCAAGTAGTTCTGGTGTTTGTAGCATGCTGGGGCCGTGACGCAATACCGACCTTAGGGGTGGGCTGTCAGGTTGGCGGTAGGCAGGTGGCATGGTGTACCCGATTCGCCGTTTGGTGTCTCGAACCCCGCTCACATCGTACGGGGCTGTTAGTGGAAACCTTGGCCCGACTCCCAGTGGATGGAACCCGACTATGCGAAAAACCTGGACAAGGGACTCGTGTGTAAAGTCAGGTCGTGGACGACACCTCGCTGGCTTCCGCTTGAAGGTTGCCGAGTACATATCGTGTAGCGGCGATAAGTGGTGAGAGCGTGTGTGAAGAAGTACACCCCTGCAGGATATGAAACTATTCGAATAGTCGCGTCCGCGGTAAAGGACTACTTGGTCACCTATACAGTTCATAGATAAGTAAATGGATACTACTAAAAGCCTCAATATAAGTGTGAGTGCCGCGGATGGCCCTCTCGTGGGTTGACGGGAGAGGATCCACGGTAGAGTATTGTGATGGTTATTAGTGGACTTGTGTGCGGCAAATGCTTTTCAAGTGGTGTCACGTAGGATATATTAGCCAAGAGTCAAAGCTGGCTTGCTGCAATAACTCCACTACCTTCTTGAGAATGTGCATGTATAATAGGTTCCTGTTGTAAGACTTGCTGAGTACCCCCGTACTCATGTTTGCTTAAATAATGTTTTCAGACGACAACACCAACCCCTCCGATGGGTTCTACATAGAGCTCGACGTTGACGAGTGACTAGCCACCTGTGTGGTGATCCAAGGCTTGTGAAGGGCCACCGTAGATAGAAGGGCTTCATCAAGCTTTCTTTCTTTTTAGAGTCCAGACTTGCACTAGTTTGCTTCCGCATGTGCTTGTATGATTGTATGACTTGTGTGTTGGGTCATGTGACCCCTATCTCTGTATGGATATGCTATGTATGGCTCCTCAGGCCTCTTTAATAAAGTACTTGAGTTGTAGAGTTTTGTTGTGATGCCATGTTGTATGTACTCATCGGGCATATTGTGTGTATGTTTGAAATGCTTGGTATGAGTGGGATCCCATAATCTAGTTGTCTATCCTTGGCAGCCTCTCTCGTATGGGGAAATGTAGTCTAGTGCTTCCTAAGGGATAGTAGTCCGCCACAGCCCGGTTCACCGGAGTCCTGCTAGCTCAAAGACTACTGCTGGACACTTGACTCGGCTTAAGCATGTGTTTCACTTCGCTCGATGTCCGTTCCCTTCGGGAAATGTCACGCGGTGATACTTCGGAGTCCTGCTTAGCTCGCTACAGCCCGGGATACCGGAGTCCTGTTAGCCAGTGCTACAGCCCGATTCATACGTTGATGACCGACATGCTCGATGTGATTCATGTATGCCTGTCTCCATGGGTTAGCGCCGCTTGGGGTTCACGACTAGCCATGTCGGCCCGGGTTCTCTGTCTTATGGATGCTAGCGACATTATCATATACGTGAGCCAAGATACGCAAATGGTCCCGGGCCATGGTAAGGCGACACCAGGAAATACCGCAAGGTGAGGCCGCAAAGTGATATGAGATGTTACCTACCGGGTCTATGTGACTTGGAATCGGGTCCCGACAGACGAGACGCTGATCGGCACCTGCATGGGTTCGCCCCCATCCTCCTCACGACCGTCGCCAAGGCCGAGCACCTCCTCGCCATTGTTCAACTCGGGGCAGCACCCGGCGCGGTGACCATCATCCCCAAACACCCTCACGTAGAGGGTCGAATCACCGTCACACTTGAAATGGAGGGTGCACCGCCTGGCCAGGCCGCACGCGCGGGCGAACATCTGCCAACCGTGGGCCAGAGCTATGTTTCCCGCGGCGGAGACCTCGACCGCGACCCAAGAAGCCCTACTGCAGCAACCGCCTGGCCTGTGCAGCCAGCTCACTTTGTGCAGGCTGGCAGCTCGTTGGCGAAGAAGCGCGGGAGCTGAAGCCAGTTGCTCGCCGAGTTATCGGACCAGACGACGAACTCTGGCAGCACCTCCGCCGAGTGGAAGCGTGGCCGTGGAGGCCGCGCAACCATGGCATGCCTCAGTTCATCGACAGGGCTGCCACGACCAGAGCGACCCCTGCCACACGCTGCGGCGCCACCGCGGGAACGGGGGACTGCGGCGGGGGTCGCGGTGTGCTTGCGGGGACGGCCCGTCCACGCTTGGGCGCCTGAGAGCAGGGCCCCTCGAGAGGGGCCTTCCCCTTCTCCGTGGCAGAGAACCTCCTCGATGGCGCCATTAGCGTTGCTGCTGGCAGTGAAGCATAGGGGGAGAAGCGAGCAGAATGGGAAGAGATGGACGACGGGGGCTCTGCCCCCCTCCCCATTTATAGCAGGAGAAGGCCAACCAGCGCCCCCCACGATCACAGGTAATGATGGTTTTTCCTTGCATGCAGTAATGATTCATCAAGTCGGGCACTTGCCGAGGCAGTGTGGGGAAGCGCACACGCCCACGTACAATCAACCGCCACGCGTCAACCAAGGCAGCAGGCTATTGGGGCCCGCGGCGCTCCGCACCATGGAGCTCAAGGCGGCGTCACCACCAGAGCCCTTTGCAGGCAAAGACTGCTTTTGTCAAGATAAGCTGTACTAGCTGTCCCCTTTCAAATTGGCCATTGTTGGCTCCCTTCCCGCTCAATATTTGGGAGAGGACCACGGCCTCTATAAATAGGCTAGCCACCACCGTAGGAGGCAACTGATTGAGATCATCCTCACCCACACAAGTTAGCCAAGAACAAGAACACCTCACCTCAGGAGGCTGTTCTTCCCCTTGTACTGTTCATCCTCAGCCCAAGAGGAAATCCACCACCACCACACTGGAGTAAGGTATTACACCACAATGGTGGCCCGAACCAATATAAATCTTGTGTCCCTTGTGTTGCGAGTTCGTCAAGCTAGACTCTGAGATCGTAGTGAGCTTAGGGCGTGGATCTATAGGGGGAGATCTTTGTGCGCACCCCAGTGTTCAAACCTTGAGGGTTTTGCTAGAACCCGAGATCTAACACCTTGTGCTGCGAGTTCGTCGAGCTAGCCTCTGAGATCGTAGCAAGGTTAGGGCGTGGACCGGTAGGGGGAGATCTTCGTGCGAACTGCAGTGTTCGAACCTTGAGGGTTTTGCCAGAACCCGAGATCCGACACGCACAGCTGTCGCGGTATCCCTCGCAGCTTCTCAAGAGGCTTACGCCCATGCTATGGAAGAAGCCAGTGCCGCCGGCTGCCGTCATGAGGCGGCCGACGAGCGGCAGAGGGACCTTCGGGCTTCAAACGACTTCCTTGAGCGGCAGATCCAGACGCGTAGGTCCGCCCTGGCGGCACCGCCGAGTGAGGCCCCCTCCGATTAGAAGGAGTTCCAGGAACGTGTGGGCGCGCCGACGGTTGAGGTCTTGGAGCACAGCCTAGAGCTCGAGCGGCTGGAGGTGAGGGAGCAGCAAGCAGCTGCGACTAAGGACACCGTTGCCGCTTGGGAGGCCAAGATCCCGCAGGAGCTTGATCAAAAGGTGGCGTAGATTCTAGCGCCTCTTGTTGATGAGCACTGCCGGGAGTTGGAGCTCCAGGAGACCCGCGTCGAACTACAGCAAGCCGAGCTTGAGGGCAGAACCACCGCCGTCGGGACGAAGCTGGCCGCGGCAGAGCCGCGCGAGAAGGCCACCAAGGAGGCTCAGGCCTACGCCCAAGCCGACTCTGCCTCCCCTCGCGCCGACCTATCCTCACTTCAGCAGCAGGTTGAGGCCGTCACGTCCCTCCCGTAGTAGACCATGAACGAAGCATGCAATTGTCGGACGATGCAGCGCGAGCGTTCCTCGATGCTCAAGGACCTCAGGGTCAGGGCCAACTAGGCCTTGGATTCCATCTGCGAGGAGAGCGTCTCTCACCCACACAAGGACGACGACGCCAGCCACCTCCACTTCTTCACCCAATCGTGACCCGTCTGGAGGACCGGGAAGTGAGGACTCGCCAGCTCATCGAAGTGAGTAGCCGGGGCCTTCTCTGGTGTGCGTGCTCACGCATCTATAGTCACATGCTCAACACCCCCACTTTGACTTCAATGCGGCGATAGCCCACGTGCCAAGGGTCATCCAGGACAATCTGGCGAACTGGGTGGATGAGCATGTCGATGACCTGGTCGCAGAGTTCGCTCCTGAGGACAACACGGTCGTGCTTGCCGCCAAAGGGGGCAGTGCGGATGATGACGATGAGGATGACGCTGGTGGCAGCGCATCTGACTAGGTCTGCATTTCCTTTCGTGCTCTGACCTGTATGCAAAAAACCTTCGGATATGGCCCACGGTGCGTGAAAGCATTTTGAAGGGGGGACCTTATAATGTATGAAACGATGATGTGCTTTTGAGATAGATTCTACTACGCCTTGTCGTGAACCAGGAGGCTCCCAACCCGAGTAACTACTATGAATTATGTTTGTTACTGCATCCTTGAGCGGGTTCTGATGTTGTGGACGCACTCCTCTACCGAGGCAGGCCCTCTGTGGGGCTCACGAGGATTATGTTTCCTGGGGCGCCTGCTGGCCCAGACGAGAGGGCCTCACGAGGAGCCGGTTGCCGGATTACGACAAGGTGTGGACGCAGTGATCCTGCGGCAGTTGCATTCCTCACCCCGAGGGGGCCTTGTGCCACCCGGGCTTGCCCGAGCGTGCTCGCATTGTGCACACCACACCCAGCCCACACTCGCGAGGCACTCACGGGGGGGGGGGGTAGCAGGCGCGATCATTGCTCTAAAACACAAACCAAAAGGCGAGAAATTACCATGAACCAAGAAAAATTCCCCTCGTTTTTCCTTTGATAAACACACGAAGCTCGAAATGTCATTACAAAAGACGGGAAATTGGGTTCCAGAAAGATAGCGAGAGCAACAGTTGCATCCGGCACCTAAGTAGTCTTCTCACCAGCGTGGAGCTAAGTGCTTCCACTAGGCATGGGCATAGTCATTGGGGGACAGTGTCGACGGCCAGCGTGGAGCATGGTGCTTCCACTTGGACGTGGGTGGGATCCCAGTGAGGCCCGAGGGCAGCACTCAGGAGACTCTAGGGCGTGTACAACCCCAACTCATTATTACCTGAGAGTGTCACGAGCGGTGATCTTCACGGCTTCCTAGCGCCTGACGAGGGCCCTGCCCTGCGCCTCCCCCCACCATCGTTGGGGCATCCAAAAACCAGGACGGGACCAAGGGGCAAGGGGGACGCTGGCGGTGCCCTCGACGACCGCAGGTCCTCCACCTGGGGGAAGGGCTTGCCGGCTCCTCCCCCGGTGGAGGACCTACCTTCGTGCAGCACCTTGCTTCACGCGGCGCGGACGAGGCCCTGGCACTGGGCTCCCCCCGTGCAGCCCCTAGTGCATCTCGTCCGCCTGTAGCGGGGCCATCATCATTAGGTCTACGGCTACCGCCGTGGCTTGGTTCACCTGTGGTCCATGGTTAGCGTAATTGTGCTCCTGAGATATTGGCTCTACCCGATGTCTGATGTTGAAGACGTCGGTGAAGCTCCGGGGTGGCTCGCGAAGAGCCTCGGCTTTGCGGCACCACGTCCAGGCTTATGAGGGAAGCGGGCAAGGGCTTCTTCTTGGCACATATAGCAAGTCTGCCAGCGGAGGTGCGGGGATGCCTAAGGCCGTGGCCCTCGAGTCGTCGCATGGCCGTCCAGCGTTGTTGCTTGCCAGGCCTGGCGCCAGGCCATGATGATTATAGGGTAGCATTGTTGAGTTCTACGGTAGGGTGCATTGACTGCAAATTAAAATTTTCCTACACGCAGAACATCCTGGAACATGCTACGGGAGATGGATCATAGTTCGTTACCACTAGACGCGCAGTGCCGTGCAGCGGAATAAGAGTTGGGGCAGAGCGTCCGCGTGGATCACCTCCTCCTCGTCCGATCTCCCTCGAACAGCCGGTCGTCCGATCCCTCAGACGAGTTATTCGCTGAGCGCAAGTGCACGCATCGCCTCTAACGGTATCCGCTGGCCTGGGGAGGAACACCGTGGCGTGGATCGCTAGGTCCGATCACATAGTCGGCGGCGAGTGGAGGTGGCTATTCGCAACACATGCAAACCCTAGTCGCAGCGCCGGAGCGATCAACCTCTTGAGTGTGCCGCACACCCACTTTATATAGGCATCCGTCGCGGGATCAACACTTGGGCCTCGCATTTGACGCTTAAAGCCCAAAGTTCATTTCCCACACGTTTCCTAGTCCAGCCTCGATCACATCCGACCAATGTCCCTACGAACCGACCTTGTAGGTTCCTTCCCATAAGCGCCATGTAATTTTAGGTTCAAGTCGGCTTGGTCACAGTCGGATCACCTCCGACCTGCACGGTTGGTAGCGGCCTCTAGCAAAGGCGCAATGTGACCACCAAGCGCATTATGAAGCTGGTTAGGCGAACCTGCATAACATGTCACACTTCGCTCCTTTGCCACATCGATATATGTTGTCCGGGCTCAAAGGCGAGACTGTCATCCTTGTGCTAGCCCGACCTCTTTCTCGTTTCAGTGATACCGACCACTATCCGGATTATCTCATAATCCTTGTCGCATGGCCATGATTATCCTGGTCGGATCACACGAGGGGGCCCAGAGTATATCTCTCCTCATCGGAGGGGAAATCCCATCTTGCTCGACCATGTCTCACAAAGATGGGACCGACAAACCCAAAACCTACCTTTGTAACTACCCGATCCACGGAGTAGCATTTGGTCGGCCCAAAGCAAGGCTGTCACCATCTCGAGTACATGTGTCACCAGGTCTTAGGACATAGAATGTATGTTGTACTAGAGACTCACAGATGACATATCGCTGCCTCATAGTTGGGTCTGTCCGACTCGGACCTTATCTCGACTTCGATCCGACCACGTCAATCCGACTGCAGACCTTTCCAAGTCCATATTATCTGGTTAGCATCCAATGCTCCATGGCTAGTGAGACCAAGCCATCGACCATGTCATATGCTAGTCTAGTCGGCTGGCGTCCACACAGCCCTTTCGGTAGGGACCTTTAGGACAGTCATCATACAATGCATAGTCCCACCTAACAAGTCAATGCACTTGTCGATACACATCATTGATAATGTCCAAGGACTATCTTTATTCACAAACACATTGGAAATATCATCATACATGATTGCCTCTCGGTCATATCTCCAACAGTCTCCCACTTGCACTAGAGTCAATCAAATAGACATCGAATGCCCATAGCTCTAACGTGCCCCTCATGCTGGGGTTGTGGAAGCGGCTTAGTCAACGGATCTGCAACATTTGCATCCGTGTGAATCTTGCATAACTCTACATCACCATTCTTACGATCTTCGTGTCAGGTGATATTTCCGATCTATGTGTCCGACCTTGCGGTGATTCCTCGGCTCCTTGGCTTGTGCGATGGCACCGCATTATCACAATAAAGGTCCAACGGTTTCACCGAGGCTGGAAAAATACCAAGATCATCCAGAAAATGCCGGATCCAAACACCTTCCTTTGCGTACCTGAACAAGCCGCAATGTATTTAGCTTCGTGGTAGAATCGCCACCGTATCCTGCTTTGGAACTCACCAATGCACCGCTCCTCCGCTCGTGACGTACACGTATCCGTCATCGCGGATCGACAATCATCTCTCGCCGGTTTGGAAACTAGCATCAACGTAACCTCACGCATTTGAGCTCTTCCTCACCTCCATAAACTAGGAACATCTTTTTAGTCCTTTTCGTACTTCAAAATAGTCTTTACCGCTACCCAAAGGACTCTCACCGGTTGGGCCTCGTATCTACTTGTTAGGCTTATTGCAAAAGCAAAATCAGGCCTTGTACATATCATGGCATACATGATGGATCCGATTGCCGAGGCATACGGAATCCTACTCATCCCGCCGCTCATCGGATGTCGAAGGACTCTCGAGTCTCGCTTAGCCTTATACCATGTGAGAGCAGCAAGAACCCTTTCTTCGCTTTCACTCATGTTGAACCGCTTCAACACTTTATCTATGTACGTGCTCTGGCTTAAGCCGAGCAGCCTCCTTGATCTATCTCTATAGATCTTAATGCCTAAAATATATACTGCCTCACCAAGGTCTTTCATCGAAAACTTGCCATTCAATGATCCCTTGACCGAGTTTAACATCAAAACATTGTTCCCGAACAGTAGTATGTCATCAACATACAAGATCAAAAACACTATGAGCTCCCACTTAACGTCTTGTATAAACAAGAGTCCTCTTCGCTTTTGATGAAACCGAGACCAGTAACGACCTCATCAAAACGAATGTTCCAACCCCGAGATGCTTGCTTCAACCCATAAACGGATCTCTTGAGCTTGCATACCTTACTAGTACTAGTCGGATCGACAAAACCCTCGGGCTGTATCATATACACGTCCTCGGTTAAATTTCCTTGAAGGAAAGCCGTTTTGACATCCATCTGCCATATCTCGTAGTCGAAATATGCAGCTATAGCTAGTATGATCCTCACTGATTTCAGCATCGCTACCGGCGAGTAAGTCTCGTCGTAGTCAACTCTTTGAACTTGTCCATAACCTTTAGCGACATGCCGAGCTTTGTGGATCTGAACATTTCCATCCACATCGGATTTCTTCTTAAAGACCCATTTGGAACCAATGGCAGTTACGCCAGGAGGCGGATCAACCAAGTCCCAGACTTGATTCTCATCCATGGACTTTAACTCGGATCTCATGGCCTCCGGCCATGCCTCGAATCTGGGCTCACCATCGCTCAAGATATGTGGCGGCTCGTCGCTTTCTAGCAACAATACATCACGCATCTGCGTAATCTTTCCCGACCTCCGTGGTTCCGGTGCCGCTTCCCTCACGGGTTCCACAGCGGATCTCGATGTATGATCTCATCACCACCGAAGCCGTCCCCGAGTAGTCCTCGAACTTCTTCGAGTCGCATCCTCCCATCGGCCTCCCGACCGAGAAACTCTTTCTCAAGGAAAACCCGCTCCGAGCAACAAACAATTTGTTCTCTTCCCAGTTGTAGAAGCTATATCCCAAGGTTTCTCGGATATCCCATGAATATGCATTTATCCGACTTAGGTGTAAGCTTGTCCGACATAAGTCGCCGACAAATGCTTCAAAACCCCAAATCTTTAGAAAAGACAAACCGAGTCTTCCCGGTCCACATCTCATGTGGTGTCTTGTCTACGGATTTTGATGGTACCCTATTAAGTGTGAAAGCTGCAGTTTCTAGAGCGTATCCCCAGAATGACAAGGGTAAATCCGATTTTCTCATTATAGATCAAACCATGCCCAACAAGGTACGATTCCTCCGTTTCGACATGCCGCTTTCTCCTCGTGGCGCATCTTTGAGGTGTGAGCTGAGGTACTATACCTCGGCTTTTCAGATGATCATCAAACTCCTGGCTCATGTACTCACCTCCATGATCGGATCGCAGGCTTTATAGTCTTGCCGAGCTGATTCTCAACCTCGTTCTGAAACTCTTTGAACTTTTCAAAAGTCTCCGACTTGTGCCTCATCAAATAGATATATCCATATCTACTCAAGTCGTCGGTAAAAGTCACAAAGTACTGATAGCCACCTCTGGCAGTTGTGCTCATTGGACCACACACATCACTGTGTATAAGCTCCAACAGTTCGGACGCCCTCTCGCAACTCTTTGCGAAAGGAGACTTAGTCATCTTGCCGAGCAAGCATGATTCACATGTCTCGAACGAATTCAAGTCGGACGGGTTAGGAGCCCATCATCATGGAGCTTCTTCATGCATTTCAGACTAATGTGTCCAAGCTAGCAATGCGAGAAGTATGTCGGATTTATCTCATTAGGCTTATGCCTCTTGACATTCACGGTATAGACCGGTTCCTGTTCTAGATTCAATATAAATAGCCCATCAACAATGGGTGCATAGCCGTGGAACATACCATTCAAAAATATCGAACAACCATTGTCCTTTAAATTGAATTCATAACCTTGACTCATCAAACATGAGGCAGAAATAATGTTCCGACTAAGTGCAGGAATGTAATAACAATTATTCAATTCCATTATGAATCCGGAAGGAAGTCGGAGCTGCATCGTGCCGACCTCCAACGCAGCAACTCTTGCTTTGTCGCCAATTCACGATGTCAATCTCCCCTTGTGCCACACGCCTAGTTCTTACCAGCCCCTCGCATCGAAAGTTGCAAATATGAACAACCGATCCGGTATCAAATACCCAAGAGCTACTAGGTATGTTAGCAAGGTAAATGTCTATAACATATGCAACAAGTGTACCTTTGCTCGAGCAGCATTCACAGCCTTCTTGCCATGCTCTGCAAGCCACTTGCTACGCTTCTTCTTCCGATGACCGGTCTCCCTTGCGGTGGTAGTAAACGGTCTTGAGTCCGTCCAGGACTTTGGCCTTGTGGCGGAGGTTACCATCTCCGTGCCCTTTGCCTTAGCCTTTTTCTTGGACCAACTCTTCCTGAACTTAGCCGATTTCTGCACCATCAACACTTGATGCGTGCCTTTCTTAATATCCTGCTCTGGCACCTTGAGCATCCCATGCAATTTAGTGAGCTTCTCATCCATGCCATGCATATGATAGTTCGAGATGAACGTCCCATAGCTGGGCGGAAGAGAACCTAGAACAGCATCGAGTAGCTCTCATCCAAGAGCGGGAAGCCCAAACGATCCAAAGCTTGCACATATCCGATCATCTTGATCACATGTGGGCTCAGTGGATCACCTTCCTTCAGCTTGCAATCCATCAAGGATCGCCAGACGTTGAACCTTTCGGTCCTAGCATGTGTCTGAAACATGCTCTTGAGACTCTCGATCATATCGTAAGCCTCAACATTTTCGAAATGTCATGTTGCAAATCGGGCTCCATACAAGCCAAAGATCGACAACTGATCTCCGTTGATTCATCAACGAAGTTTCTAGTAGGCATTCTTAGCTGTGGCACTAGCATTATCGGCAGGTTCCTCTGGAAGTGGATCCTCTAGAACATGTTCCTTTTTATCGTGCTTGAGAACAATTCTCAAATTTCTATACCAGGTGGTAAAATTTGTTCCATTCAGTTTATCCTTTTCCAGAATTGATTTCAATGCAAAGTTGGGTTGAGCAGGTGGTGCCATTGATCTACAACAAAAAATATGCAGAACAAAGTTATGCATAGAATCGCATTCTACCGGTTTGTGTGTTGGGTACGAAATACACGGCGCTACGCACACGGCGCTACTGTTAACCCCGATGGCGGATAACCGACCGGTAGGGGTAGATCGTGTCACGACCTCATCGATCCCAATTGATGTAAAATATAGCCTCAACGATCCCCATGTGCGCTTGATCACATCAACCGTGCACATAGCCGAACTCTTCAAGGACAACAGATCTCATCTGCTGCCTCCACATATGTAATATGCATACGATCTGAATCCAAATCCTATAGCAGAGGCTCTGATACCACTGTTGGGTTCTACGGTAGGGTGCGTTGACTGCAAATTAAAATTTTCCTACGCGCAGAACATCCAGGAACATGCTACGGGAGATGGATCACAGTTCGTTACCACTAGACGTGCAGTGCCATGCAGCGGAATAAGAGTTGGGGCAGCGCGTCCGCGTGGATCGTCTCCTCCTTGTCCGATCTCCCTCGAACAGCCGGTCGTCCGATCCCTCATACGAGTTCGCCAGAGCGGCGCAAGTGCACCGCCTCTAACGGTATCCGCGTGTGCAGGAGGAACACCGTGCGGCGGACTGCTAGGTCCGATCGCATGCGGTCGGCGAGTGGAGGTGGCTATTCGCAACACATGCAAACCCTAGTCGCAGCGCCGAAGCGATCAACCTTATGAGTGTGCCGCACCCCCACTTTATGTAGGCATCTGTCACGGGCTCAACACTTGGGCCTCGCACGGACCCTAAAGCCCAAAGTCTACTCGGTCACGTTCCTAGTCCAGTTCGGATCACATCCACCAAAGGTCCTACGAACCGACCTCGTAGGTTCCTTCCCTTAAGCTGCCACGACCCCTTAGGTTCAAGTCGGCTTGGTCACGCTCGGATCACCTCCGACCTGCACGGTTGGTAGCAGCCTCTAGCAAGGCGTGTCGACCACCAAGCGCACTATGAAGCTGGTTAGGCGAACCTGCATAACGTGTCACACTTCGCTCCCTTTGCCACACGATATATGTTGCCGGGCTCAAGGCGAGACTGCCATCCTTGTGCTAGCCCAACCTCTTTCTTGTTTCAGTGATACCGACCACTATCCGGATTATCTCATAATCCTTGTCGCATGGCCATGCTTATCCTGGTCAGGTCACACGAGGGGGCCCAGAGTATATCTGTCCTGATCGGAGGGGCAAATCCCATCTTGCTCGACCATGTCTACTTGAAAGATGGGATCGACAAACCCGAAACCTACGTTTGTAACTACCCAATCCACGGAGTAGCGCTTTTGGTCGCCCAAAGCAAGTCATCACCATCTCGAGTACATGCGTCATTTCAGGTCTTAGGACATAGAATGTATGTTGTACTAGAGACTCAAAGATGACATATCGCTGCGTCTCATAGTTGGATCTCGTCCGACTCGGACCTTATCTCGACTTCCGGATCCGACTCACGTCGAATCTGACCAGACCTTTCCAAGTCCATATTATCCGGTTAGCATCCAATGCTCCATGGCTAGTGAGACCAAGCCATCGATCAGGTCATATGCTAGTCTAGTTGGCTCTGGCGTCCACATAGCCCTTTCGACTAGGGACCTTTTAGGACAGTCATCATACAATGCATAGTCCCACAAACAAGTCACGTGCACTTGCTGATACACATCATTGATAATGTCCAAGGACTATCTTTATTCATAAACACATAGGAAATATCATCATACATGATTGCCTCTAGGGCATATCTCCAACAAGCATCTCGGCATGGCCGAGGAGAGGCCGCCAGACCTTGCCATGCCCGGAGGTGACGTACCTTGGGCAGGATGAGCGGCATTGCGTGCCTGGTTTTTGCGGCGAGGTCCTCCGCGCCCCTGCAGGCGGCATCGAGCAGCTCGGCGACCCGCTCCTGCAGGCGTCGTGGCTACCCTCCGCCAGCCTGCACCGCAGTAGCTCTCGTGCCACGATGAGCGCAGCTCATGTGTTTGCCTGCTCCCGGTAGGTGAGCAACGCCGTTGCCGCGCCATATCTTGGAGATCGCCTGCTAGTGTGGTTGCGGCGTAACGCAGGAGCGGGCGGTGTTGGTCCGTGCCGCCCGCGGCCGATGACACCGGGCGGTGTGCGCGGTGCGAGGAGTGCGCAGTGGAGTTCTTCTTGTGCAAAAGGCACTGCCCCGGTAGGCCGAGCGACCCAATGCTCAGCGTGAGCTCGAGGTGCGTCGGCCATGAGAACGGCGGAGCAAAGGCAAGTCGACTAGAGGAAGAGAGGCTCCGACGCACCCCTACCTGGCGTGCCAAATGTCGGATTTCGAGCTCCGCAGACCCAAGATAGATTCGAACTCTGGGGTGCGTGCGAAGAACTCAACCTCCCAAGTCTGCCAACTCGTTGACCCGACGTCCTAGCTCGATGAACTGGAAGGAAACGGGACACATCAGTTTACCCAGGTTCGGGCCACCTTGCGGTGTAAAATCCTACTCCTCCTTTGTGGTGGATTAGCCTCGAGGTGGGCTGATGATGAACTAGCACAGGGGGAGAACAACCTCAGGAGATGTGTTCTTGTGCTTGTGCGAGCTGGTGGGTGTGAGGATGGACTGGATCCGGACCCCCTCCTATGGTGGTGGCTAGGCTCTATTTATAGTGGCCTTGGTCCTCTTCCCAAAATGAAGGTGGGAAGGGACCCCACAACAACCAAATTTGAATTGAGACAACTAGTACTTCTTAACCTGACAAAAGGTGGTCTTCGCCTACAAAGCTTCAGGTCGTGACGCGATGGTGGGCTCGGCGATGACCTCCGTCCTGCTGTCCTGGCGGTCTTGGTCTTGTAGAATGGAAATGGAAACCTTTGGTTGATGCCTCAGGACACTGCGCCTGCGCATGCCTCCTTAGCACCAAAGAGGAAACCTACTGTACTGTGCCCATTGGTGCCCGCCTGGCCTTGGTCGTCATGGCTTGCGTCATCTGAACCTCACGAGGTGAGGGCTTGCATTGAAATCGCCGCTCCTCAGGAGCCAGTCGGAGGAGGCCGCTCCTTCTGGAAGTCTTGACGTCGTCTGCCCCGCGAGGGTCTTGTGCTGTTAGTGCTGAAGATGGGCCATACCAGGCCGTCGATGGAGCGACGCCGCGGGTCGCAGGCAGGCAAGTCTAGGTACCCCGGTTCCAGAACACCGACACTGGATCCTTGTAGCCACCTTGTAAGTCGGTTGGTGCCCTTCTTTGGGCGCAAGAAAGACAATATCTGGATAATAATCATGTTAAAATTTCAGCCCAATCGGAGTTACGGATCTCCGAGAATTTAAGAAACGGTGAAAGGCCAGCATCAGGGAGCGCAGAAACATAAGGGAATAGAGAGAGAGATCCAATCTCGGAGGGGATCCCACTCCTCTGCCACCATGGAGGCCAAGTACCAGAGGGGAAACCCTCCTCCTATCTAGGGGGAGGTCAACCAAGAAGAAGAAGAAGCAGGGGGGCTCTCTCCCCCTCTCTCACGGTGGCGCCGAAACCCCGCCAGGGCCATCATCATGACGTCGATCTACACCAACAACTTCACTGCCATCATCACTAACTCTCTCCCCCTGTATGCAATGGTGTGACACCCCTTGTCCCCACAGTAATCTCTACTTAAACATGTTGCTCAATGCTATATATTATTTCCCAAAGATGTATAGCTATCCTATGATGTTTGAGTAGATTCGTTTTGTCCTATGGGTTGATTGATGATCGTGATTGGTTTGAGTTGCGTGTTTTATTATTTGTGCTATCCTATGGTGCTCTCCGTGTCGCGCAAGTGTGAGGGATCCCCACTGTAGGGTTTGCAATATGCTCATGATTCTCTTATGGTAGGTTGCTAGTGTGACAGAAGCTTAAACCCGAGTAAGTAGGTTGTTTGCATCTGGGAATAAAAAGGAGTTGATACTTTAATGCTATGGTTAGGTTTAACCTTAATGATCTTTAGTAGTTACAGATGTTTTCTAGAGTTCCAATCATAAGTGCATATGATCCAAGAAGGGGAAGTATGTTAGCTTATGCCTCTCCCTCATATAAAATTGCAATAATGATTACCGGTCTAGTTATCGATTGCCTAGGGACAAATAACTTTCTTGCGTGACAAAATGCTCTCTACTAAACATAACTTAGTTGTTTCTTTATCTAACCAGCCCCTAGATTTTATTGACGTGCACTTTATTATCTTGCAAACCTATCCGACAACACCTACAAAGTACTTCAAGTTTCATACTTGTTCTAGGTAAAGCGAACATTAAGCGTGCGTAGAGTTGTATCGGTGGTTGATAGAACTTGAGGTAATATTTGTTCTACCTTTAGCTCGTCGTTGGGTTTGTCACTCTTACTTATTGAAAGAGGCTACAACTGATCCCCTATACTTCTGGTTATCAAGACCTTTTTCTGGCGCCATTGCCGGGGAGCAATAGTGTTGGGTGAATATTCTTGTGTGTGCTTGTTTTCTTTATCACTAAGTAGATTTTATTTGCTCTTCTAAGTTGTTCTCTATATTTAGTTATGGGTATGGAACACGAAATACCAGAAAAATTAGGTTTACTTGCTACTCACGGAGATGGGGAACCTCCTAAAACCCTCGATGCTCATTATGTGAAAGATATTGTGCACTACTTTACTAATCCCGAGAAAACCCCATTCAGTTATGTAATGGGAGACACGTTGGATCAACGTGAATACTTTAGGGATTATCGATTCACTCAAAAAGGGAAGCTATTATGGGAGGAAATTCATATGTTGCATTGGTATGCTCAGAATTTATGCTTGAGATAAGATTATACTTATTGCTCTAGGATGAAGGCTCAACACCTTCACTTTTCATGTAAATTCAATGATAATGAAAACTTGGCTTCTAATGCTAATGGTATATATGATTACTGTGATGTGGAATGAATAGAATAATTCGTTGCTTTTAAGGGTGCTTATGAAATTGAATCTTTGTTTGAAAAGTATGAAGCTTTTGATGATGATGTTTATAGGCGTGAAAATTTTGCTATACTTAAATATTGCTATGAGAATTATGAATACAATGCCGAAACTGATGCATTTATTGAGAAAGTCTCCGCTGTCCAAGAAGAGACTAATATTTTGCAAGAAATTATGGAAGAACAAATTGATGACACTGTGAGCTCTTTAGATGAAAAAGATGACGCAGAGAGCGAAGAACAAAAGGAGGAAGAATGAATTAGCAATCCGTGCCCACCTTCTAATGAGAGTAACTGTTCAACGCATACATTGTTTAATTTCCCTTCGTGCTTACGGAAGGATGATTTCTATGATAATTGCAATGATCCCTTGGATTCATTTGAAATATCCCTTTTTGATGAACTTGATGCTTACTATGCTTGTGGCTATGATGCCAGTATGAATTGTTCATATGGAGATGAACTTGCTATAGTTCCTTATGTTATGAAAGAAATTGTTGCTATTGCACCCACGCATGATAGTCCTATTATCTTTTTGAATTCTCCCAACTACACTATATCGGAGAAGTTTGCGCTTATTAAGGATTATATTGATGGGTTGCGTTCTACTATTCCAGATGATGATTTTGATAGATATAATATGCATGTGCTTGCTGCTCCTTCTTGCAATTATTATGAGAGAGGAAGTACATCTCCGCCTCTCTATGTCTCCAATATGATAAAATTGCATGAAACTGTTTATGCTATGTATCGGCTTTAATTTGTGTGCAAGAATTGTTCTTTTATGACATGTCGATGCATAGGAAGAGAGTTAGACTTTGTCATTGCATGATATATGTTACTTTGTGCTCACTACTAAATTACAAATCATTGTTAATTAAAATTGGCTTTGATATACCTTTGGATCCGGGTGGATCAATTATTTGAGCACTATATACCTAGTTTAGTGGATTTAAAAAAAACGCTGCCAAGGAGGTAACCCGGAGGTTTTACAGAGTCATTTATTTTCTGTTGTGTGCTTTCATATAGTTTAAAAAAATAAAGAGGGGAACATAAAACTTTTTCAAAAAGAAAAGTGAAAGTGAGAGAGACGAGCATTGTTAAAGTGGGAGAATGCCTTGAACTTTGTTCATGCCCATGGAAACTTTGTGAATCTTAATTACAGAAAATTTTCAAAAATAATAATTATCCCCTTGTACAAATCCATCGTATTATAAAAATAATGTGCTAAGATTTGCCTTTAGGATGAATAGATTTCTTGTTTGGTATGTATGTGCAAAAATGTAAACTTTTTCTCAGAGCTCTCGTGAATTTACATTTTTTACTGGAACTTCTTGTACAGTACTTCTCTACAAATGTTTTATTTTGTCCTAATTTTTCAGAATTTGTGGAGTTACAGAAGTATGGTGTTGGTGTAACAAATCCTGGGTCGGTTGCCCTGACTGTGCAAATGCACGGGATCAAGATTGGAGCACAAACCCAAGTCAGAGTACATGAAACCAAGAGATTCGAAGGACCAACAAGCAGATCAAAGGGACCAAGACCAAGCTAGAGAAGCAAGATATCACCAAGAGAAAGGCCTGCTTTGCCGAGCAGGCGAGCCCGGCAAGAGGCGAGGCCACACCCAGAAGAAGACAACCAAGGCATCCCGGCAGGGCCTGCCGGGACTCACGGAGGCAGAACCACCTCACCAATGACTCCACCACGACCCACGTCATCGATCAGTGCGGTCTCAAGCCGCAAAGTGACTACGTGGCAGCCATTCGCCACATGGCAGCCTCCCCCTACAGGAAAAACCCACAGGTGACACCCGTCATGCGACGTGTCAAGTGAACAGGCACAGAGCTAGCAAGATAGCCCGGCAAGCCTTGTCGGGTAACCAATAATGTGACACTGAGCGGTGCATTTAATGCGCCCCTGCAGTCAGCCCGCAGAGTTAGGTATGATAGCACTGTTGCTATCATATCAGTGCATAATGACTACTTTGCCATTGTGGTGACCCCTTGATCTATAAACGGAGGCCCGTGGGAACCGTAGAAAGGATTAGAAGGTTGGAGAACTCCCACCCCCGTACGCGCGTAGTCACTGCCTCCCTGAGGCAACCTCTGCCGGGCAAGTGCACTACGGTCCACCACCATCAATCCACCAAAGCAGGAGTAGGGTTTTACGCCTCGCGGGAGCCCGAACCTGGGTAAAACTGCCCGCATGATCTCTGCCGTTCTGCCCCACGCTCGTCTGCTCTTTGTGCAACGCGATGTCCTCCTGCCAAACCAGCAAGGGGCCTCCTGGTCCCATAGGTGGCCATGGTTTCCCGCAACATCTTTGACGCGCCAGGTAGGGGGCTCGCTTGCGTGAACCTGAAGGCGTGTGCAGCGCGTCATCTTCATCGCCATCTGCATCTTGGACGACGCCATCAACCATGGCCCTCAAGAAGAAACCTGCTTCTTCGGTGCATCCGTCCACCTGAAGTCTTCGCCGCCCATGGCCTCTAACGCTACGGGTGCATAGACACGCAAGGACGTCGACGCTGCTGGGGATGTAGTCAGAGCAGGCGACACTGTCACCACTTCCCCCGCGGCCGACATGGGAGCGGGAGACAACGGAGGAGAGCAGCATCAGCAACACCCCGACGGCCACGCTCCCCCAAGGTACGGGTGAGGGGGTTACTCCATCTGCGCCCCTATCTCCCACCGACGGGCACAGCCGCAACAACAGCGCTCGGACCGGGGTGAATCGCCGCCCTCCGGCTGCTCCCACCACGGGTGTGGCCACAACACGTGCACCTCCCCCGGGATGGGTCAAACAAGCCGATGCGCCCGACGGAGCTGCTGGCCCTCGAGCGCCTTCGCTGCACCATATCCAGGTGGTCGCCCCGCAGCAGCGGGGGTGCAGTGTTGCCGCTACTGGTGCATGCTTCTTGAACTCTACCAACGTGAAACGTCCATTGCCGTTCCCCGCCGGCTGGCGGTTGACAGCTTGAGCAATCATCTGGAGAGCTGCAGTGTTGGCTTGGCGTTCCTCTCGGAAGGCTTGGAGAAACTGAGCCATGTCCATGTTCGGAGGTAGTGGCGGTCGTGGAGCTTGTCCTTGGGTTTGGTCCTGAGTGGCTCCTGCTCCGGCTTCTTGCTGCTGGGTAGAGGTACGATGCACGTGTTACACAACGAGCATCTGTTGGAGCGGTCAAGGGCTCATGAGGGAAAGCAATATAGATGGGTGCCTAGTAAGGGGGTCGATATGACACTAATTGTTTTCATGCAAGGGCCAAAAGGCCAAACACATTCATTAAAAATCCAAATGGGTGATGTAGTTGTTTACAAATTCCCGAAAGGAAAAGTACAACTTCCATCAAAATGAGTCGAAAGCAAACACGACGCAACATGGTTTCATTTGAACCATTACATGGACTCGACTTCGCATAAGGGGTACATGACCTATCCTACCTTAAGGGTTACGGACTGGCCTATCCTAGTCCTGAACGGTGTCTAAGTGGTGGAATGCTCGGTCGCGTATTCCGGCTCCTCTGGGTCTTCCTCTTCATCTTCATCCGTCTCAGTCTCTTCGTCACTAGAGGGAGTGGGAGAGTGGAGGAGCTGAACACGGCGCTGCTTTGCCGGTGGCACCGTCAAGAGGTTGTGATAGTCCTTCGCCGTCATACGGCATGGCTGAGATGATCCCTTGGCATGCGTGACCTGCGGGGGTCGCCCGCCTTGATAGGCAACAACGGGCTGTCCAGGGGTGCACCATCCTTCTTGATCCTGTCCGCCTTTGCTCGAGCTAGGCGGAGGAGTTCCTTCCAAGCTCCATCGACTCCGAGGCTGTGCATCTTGTGCCAGCCGGCACACAAGCTGGGAAGTAGGTCCGGAAGTGGAGGGAAAGTCCTTCGGTCCATGGGTGGAGCTGGTGCGCTGCTCTCGTCATCACCCTCCTTACGATAAGGCAGGTAACGAGTGGCTGGCTCACTTGCCATCTCTGGCAGAAGATCCCGAAGGCGAGTCAGCGCCTTGAGGGCAGCAGTCTCAGCGGCGAGAAGCAGGGTCGCCATCTGGGGTCCCTCAAAGAACCAGCTCGTCGGGGAGTCGTTCGCCCTCACGACTACCTCCTTGTGATACTCCTTCTTAGTACTGTTGATCCATGCTCGTGGTAGGAGAAGGTGGGGGCTCGAGTAAACTGACACTTCTTGAGGCTGTCCTCGAGAAGCACGGGAAACCGGTGGTCAGGAAGTCCTCGGGTACGAGGGCCATCTACAAAAGTGGAAGGGGAAGGGTCAATAGAGGAAATGTGACCTATGTTTGGGACATTTTTAGGAAACATAGGTATATAGGTAATTTTTGTAGATAGTCTCTCTCTAACTAACGTCCATGCTAACTAAGGCTTCCTACAGTCAACTTGGCTCTGATACCAGCTCTGTGGGACCCCGACTCACTAGTCGTGATCACCGAATGCACGTGTACAGTGATCCTAGAGAAGAATGCTCACTGAACACACAGAAGCTGAATAACAAGAGTCTTACATCCATATATACCGTCTTACACAAATTATGACCATTATGGTCAAGTCTTACATAGATAAAGCCACAAGGGCTGAACACCAAATAAACTTAAGCGCCGGAAATCTTCGTCGATAAGTAGAACCCATGCCATCTGCTTCTTAACCCTACAGGCATTTTTTGACTGAAACGTCCTAGTTCGCATGTTCGTCTCCAAAGAACTCTTCTTCGAACTCCTGCTCTTCCATGCCTGGCCAATTAAATAACCAGTGGCAAGCCAATGAGTACTTTTAATGTACTCGCAAGCAACCCATGATTTGGTTCAAAGTAAAAATGCAATTGTACAACAAGTAAGCAACCTAGCTACACGTTAGTTGGGGTGTCCAATCAACTCGTGAGGTATGCATCAATGAACTTGGGTAACCTTGAGAACAGGTTACAGATATCAACGTAAATAGAACTTGAATCAAATACCATGCCTTTCAACATGTCAAGTCACCACCTTGACACAAATAGTTCCTTTCCACACACACACATGCACCGAGATTGTAAAAATTCTGGACATAGTTTAAGTAGCACCTCCCAACTGTCCATGACCGTGGACAGGGCTATTCGAATAGTTTGACACTCTGCAGAGGTTGCGCACTTTACCCACAAGATCGGGAAGCTTTTGTGTCACCCACCTTCCCGCAGTACCTCAAGTACTCGGAGGAAGCACCCGATCATTACCTTTCCCTAGACGACACTAACATAGGGTCCACTCGTTGATACACGGCCCTCATGTGTAAGAAAAGATCGTAGGACTCTGCCCTTTTCACATTATCACACATACACGAAGGGTCCAACGGTGTGTCCGGTGCCCTATGAAAACAGTCATGGCCGCCTATCCAAGGATGACCCTGTCCCAAGAGTGACCTCAAGTCACCCCCGTCACTAGTAATGTGGGCACCATGCTAGTATCAGTCTAAGTAATCAATAATGCCCCGTCCCATAAAGGGGTAGTGTGGTTTCACATGTTTGGTTGGGACGGTAATCACACATAAATCTAATCCATCATTTTACACACCAAAATCTCTCTTTGGTACACCGCTTCTTCCTCAAGTGGTGACCTTAGTTCAACATCTCCAAAGGGCATTAGGGGCACCCGATGGGGTTTTCGAAAGGGTGTAACCACGAAGAGTTCATGGTACACATCCATCATTATGCATCAACTAGCCTCTTGACAATGCAATCATGAACAAGGTAAAGTCATAAGTAGGGGTATGCATCACGTGGTGGTTCACAACAAGTTTACCACCGTCATATTTCATCATCATGCACTCGGAAAAAGGGTACCGATGAACAAGAGGCGTGTCATGGTCAAAGGGTTGCTTGCCTTGATTGGCTTGGTCTTCAAGTTCTTCAAATCCTTCTCCTCCTTCTTCAAAGAACGTCACAAATACAGGATCTAAACGTCGCAAGAAAATAATGGAAAAATAAGACAATAGTAAAAACAGAAAAGTCAAAGTGCTCTGAAAAATGTCAACTTATTTTTGTAAAATACTAGGGTGAAAACTAAGAAGGCATAACAGGAGAAATGGATTTACAAAGGTATATTTAAATGCTTAAAATCACATTTAAATATTTACAGTGAAGAAAAGGTTGTTGGATTTGAATGAAAGTTGCACCATTAAATAGGTTGCAATACTTTAGGAATTTAGGAGTTGGAATTAATTCATTTGGATAAGTATTTTTATCCTCGTGGAATTTTTATAAATGCATGTAAAATAAAAAGAAAAGTGGCACTGTGCCACTGGGCCAGAAAGGCCACAGGGCAGCAGGCCCAGAGGGAAATCAGCCCGCGCGAGGCCACCACATCGAAGGCGTAAAGACGGAGTACGCCTTCAGCCGACGGCGAACCGGCGCGCGCGCGTGTGTTTTTAAACCTAACGGGTGGATCCCACCCGTCAGGGTGTGAGGCTGATGGACAGGGCCCACGGCTGCCGTCCTACCTCCGCCTCCGTGAGGCGACGGCGAAGCTTCGCCCGGGCGGCGATGTAGGGCACGAGAGGATGCGTGGGTGGTACCGTTGGACTCAGGGGGAAGTCGCCGTTCGGGTGGTGGTGGAGGTGGTCGCTGGAGCAGCCTGGTTCGCCGGCGACGAGGTCTCGCGGCGGAGGTGCTTCGGTCGTTGATGGTTCCAGCCGTTCCCGGCTGCCAAAAGAGTGGGGAAAGAGAGGGGAAAGGGTCAGCGATGCCGCGCGGTTCCAGATCGAGAGAAAACGGGGGCGGAGGAGGCCTGTACCGCGCGAACGCCGACGAGCCGAGGCGGCGGAGCTCGAGCTCGATCTCGAGCTCGATCTCGAGCTCGGCCGGCTCTGGAGACAATGGGTGGTGCGGGAGGTGGATTAGGAGGGTGGGGGAGCGACAGGAAGTGAGAGAGGGGCTCGGGGTCGCCTTTTATAGGTTGGCCGAGGTCCACCGTAGGCGCGGCCTACGGGTGCCCGCGGGATCGGCTCGGGTGGCCGTTAGAGGGAATGGAGGGCTCGGGGGTGTTCCTGGGAGTAGTGTAGGGTGCCAGGGAGAGAGAGGGGGAGCGGGACGAGCTGCGGGCGGGCCACAGGAGCGGCGCAACCATTGGCCGAGCGCGGCGGTGCTCTAGCGCGAGCCGCAGGAGAGGGAGGAGGGCGCGGAGCAAGTGGGCGGCTCTGCCGGGCGTGGGAGCGGACGTCGAGGGCATCGATCCGCGCTGGGAGACTCTCGAGGTGGTCGGGGGCGCGGCGCCAACGGGTCGGGTGCCCCTGCTGTGCTCTCCAGAGCGCGACTTTGGCCGGCATCCGCTTCAGCCGCTCACAAGGCCCACTAGTGTTTGGAGGCTGCAGGGGCATGGGAAAAGTCGGAAAGAGCCTTGGATGCTCCGGAAAGCCGAGGGGAGAGGAGGAGGCTGAGAGAGAGGGAGGAATCCACTGTCCAGAGAAGAAAAATGGGGTTCTCCCCTCCTTCATCATTGCTTCCTCTGGCAGAAAAGCATCCAGGTGCTAGAGGGGAACTAGGAGGGGTTGTGGTAAAAAGTGGAGCACAAGGAGTTTAGTGGAAGAGGTCCAAACAGGGTTTTTAGTTAACTTGCAGAAGGTGTTTGATATGATTTTGGAGTTCTTAGCTTAAGTTCCTTCCGGGTTCCACTTGGCGAGGTGTTTGTCATGACAAAATGACAGGGTAGAAGGAAGGTGAGCTCACTTGGAAGAGTTTGCTAATGTAACTTTGGCAAACCCTAGAAATTGGCAAAAATGAACTTGTGTAGATCTAGTTGAGTAAATCACTTCTCCTTGATGTACCACTTGGTGTGGTGGCCTCATTTGGTCCTTTGAACATGCTCACAAAAGTTGGGGTCAAGGAGAGAAAGTTGGTAGTACAAAGTTGTTCAAATTTGATTCTGGACAGAGAGGGTTTTGGGGCATTTGGGTGGACCAAAATGACCTTAATTGAGATGAGGCTTTGCAAGGTTATCACAATATGCATTTGTGACTTGCTGGATTTTCCTTGGATTTTTAAGAAAATATTTCCTGTAGAAATATTTCAAATCCTTGAAATGGGCAGGAATGGTTTTGGGAGGTTTTTTCCAATATTTTAAACATGACCATGTGTTGAAACTCTTATATATGGAAAATATATGTCCACCGAGTTTCCTGATTTTCCAAAAATATATTTGAAGTTTTTAAATAATTTTAACCTATTAAAGACCATTTCTGGCCTAAAGAAAAGCCTTTAAATAAAATAGGAAAATAACTTTTAAAATTATTTTTTGTGGTTTTTGGTAGTCCTATACCTAATAGGTTTCAAATATACTCTTTGAAATATTTTTCATACCCCAAATCAAGTACTTGTAGTGCAAACCTCAATTCAGGGGTTTTTGGAACACTAATTTTTGAAAATACTCTTTGGCCAAATTATTTTTGTAAGAAAATACTATATTGCACTATACACATGGCATGATCATTGGGCAGAAGTTTGGGGCAAGGAGATGAAGTATATAAGTTGGAGTTGTGTTGACTTTAAGGAGCACCTGAAAATCACAGAGAGAAAAACCAACTGCAAATAAAAGCCAAATGATGCAAAAGTTTTTGTGGGTCCAAATTTTCATGCTTTATTAATGCAGATGACATGTTACAAAAGCAGGGTGTGACATCCGGCAAAGAGTCCGGGAAGCGTGCCGCACCGAGTGCATGGCACCTGTTGAGGACGTGCTGGAGTGTTCCAGTAGAAAGAGATCGAAGGTCCCTGCACCGCAAAGAAGGTCCCGGCAGGGCTAGCTGGCATTGATGGTACTTTCACTATAAGCGCCACCCTCGATGACAAATAGGAAAGCATGCTCGTTGCCTTCCTACGGGCGAATATCCATGTGTTTGCTTGCAACCATCTGATATCCCTGGTGTTCCCAGTGAGTTAATCGAGCACCACCTTGCTGTCTGCCCACATGCCCGACCTGCCAAGCAGAAAGTCCAGAAGCAGGGCTTGGAGAGGCAGCAGTTCATTGCGGAAGAGATCAAGAAACTTGAGGCAGCTGATTTGGTCAGAGGAGTGTTGCATCCGACATGGTTGGCAAATCCAGTGGTAGTCCGGAAGGCTAAACCGAAGTGGAGGCTTTGCATAGATTTCACAGATCTCAACAAGGCTTGCCCGAAGGACCCATTTCCCTTGTCGTGTATTGATCAGATTGTGGATTCCACATCAAGTTGTGATTTCCTCTCCTTTCTGGATGCATATTCTAGGTATCACCAAATCTTCATGTCCAAGGAAGATGAAGAGAAGACGTCGTTCATCACTCCATGTGGTACGTACTGCTTTGTCCGCATGCCATTCGGATTAAAGAGTGTCGGGTCCACTTTTGCAAGGGCAGTCCAGATTGGTTTTGAGCCACAGCTGCACAGAAACATCCATATCTACTATTAAAGGGAATAGATATTCTTGGTTTGGTTCCTCTTTGTTTCGTCCAGTTTTGAGTAATTTTACACTTTGTTCCACGTTGTCGGGCCTCAGATTCTCCCGATCGCACTTGCCCCCTGCCCTGCCAGACTCCCTGGGCCACATCGATGTCTCATGGGCCCGTTCCTAGGAGCACAAAAAATAGCTTGCTAATAGAAACAAGCGCTACGTTTTTCTTCATCCCTTCATCTTGATCTTTCCCTGTACGCACGTCTTCCCTCAAGAAGCGGACTCTATGTCCAACTCTGCATCGTTGCCTCTTCTAATTCCTCCCATAAATATCCACTGATTCACATGGAGGCAGAAGAGCTGCGCTCGGGTTTCATGGGTCGGAAGTGGTTTTGGCTGCAGGCACATGGCATCGACCGCGGCGGCGAGTGGATGGGGAGGCAGTGTCCATCTGACAGAGGAGGCGGTGAGCCCGAGCTTGGCTGAGCTAGAGTGTGGCCTTGCGTCCTGCTACGAAGACATCAGCGCAACCGCCGTGCGCCACCGACTCGCTTTGCCGCCACGATCTCTATGTTTCGTGGTCTCGAGCAGTCCGACTGCGCCAGGATGGACTCCATGATGTTCTTTCGGTTCAGTGCAGCACGACGCAAGAGATCGACGCAGCCTGCGCTCAGGTGCTACTTGGAACCGGGCAAGTCCGTCATGGATGCGGTCGCCGAAGTGTTCCCAATGACCGACTGGAGCTAAAAAACATGCAGACCTTGTCTGGGCATGCATGCTTGATACATCTCCAACGTATCTATAATTTTTGATTGTTCCATGCTATTATATTAGATGTTTTGGATGTTTATGGGCTTTATTAAACACTTTTATATTATTTTTGGGACTAACCTATTAACCCAGAGCCTAGTGGCAGTTTCTGTTTTTCCCTTGTTTCAGTGTTTCGCAGAAAAGGAATATCAAACAGAGTCCAAGCGGAATGATACCTTCGGGAGCGTGATTTTTGGAACGGACATGATCCTGGAGACTTGGAGTTGAAGTCAAGGAAGCTTTGAGGTGGCCACGAGGCAGGGCGGCGTGCCTGCCCCCCTGGGCGCCCCCACCATCATGGGCCCCTCGTGGCTCCCCTGACCGACTTCTTTTGCCTATATATGTCCATATACCCTAAAAACATCGAGGAACAGAATAGATCGGGAGTTCCTCCGCCGCAAGCCTCTATAGCCACCAAAAACCAATCGAGACCTTGTTCCGGCACCTTGCCGGAGGGGATCCTCACCGTGGCCATCTTCATCATCCCAGAGCTCTCCATGACGAGGAGGGAGTAGTTCACCCTCGGGGCTGAGGGTATGTACCAGTAGCTATGTGTTTGATCTCTCTCTCTCGTGTTCTTGAGGTGGTACGATCTTGATGTATCGCGAGCTTTGCTATTATAGTTGGATCTTATGATGTTTCTCCCCCTCTACTCTCTTGTAATGGATTGAGTTTTCCCTTTGAATTTATCTTATCGGATTGAGTCTTTAAGGATTTGAGAACACTTGATGTATGTCTTGCATGTGCTTATCTATGGTGACAATGGGATATCACGTGGTCTAGTTGATGTATGTTTTGGTGATCAACTTGCGGGTTTCGTGACCTCATGAACTTATGCATAGGGGTTGACACCCGTTTTCATCTTGACTCTCCGATAGAAACTTTGGGGCACTCTTTGAAGTTCTTTGTGTTGGTTGAATAGATGAATCTGAGATTGTGTGATGCATATCGTATAATCATACGCACGGATACTTGAGGTGACATTGGAGTATCTAGGTGACATTAGGGTTTTGGTTGATTTGTGTCTTAAGATGTTATTCTAATACGAACTCTGTGATAGATCGAACGGAAATAATAGCTTCATGTTATTTTACTATGGACTCTTGACTAGATCGATCGGAAAGGATAACTTTGAGGTGGTTTCGCATCTCTACAATAATCTCATCGTTTGTTCTCCGCTATTAGTGACTTAGGAGTGACTCTTTGTTTCATGTTGAGGGATAGTTATATGATCCAATTATGTTATTATTGTTGAGAGAACTTGCACTAGTGAAAGTATGAACCCTAGGCCTTGTTTCAAAGCATTGCAATACCGTTTACGCTCACTTTTACCACTTGCTACCTTGCTGTTTTTATATTTTCAGATTACAAATACCTATATCTACCATCCATATTGCACTTGTATCACCATCTCTTCGCCGAACTAGTGCACCTATACAATTTACCATTGTATTGGGTGTATTGGGGACACAAGAGACTCTTTGTTATTTGGTTGCAGGGTTGTTTGAGAGAGACCATTTTCATCCTACACCTCCCACGGATTAATAAACCTTAGGTCATCCACTTGAGGGAAATTTTCTACTGTCCTACAAACCTCTGCACTTGGAGGCCCAACAACGTCTAAAAGAAGAAGGTTGTGTAGTGACATCAATGCTCATCCTGGACGTAACCATGCAGGTGCTGGCCGGCCCACACCCGGAGATCAGGCTGGGACAACCCTTGCGGTGGGCTATGCTAACCATGCACGGGGACCTAGGCCGTCTCCCTTGCATGACCCCCTCGCCAAACTCGGCGGCTCCCGCTCCCGCTCCCAAACGTCGTTGCTCCTGCTGGCCGGCAACTGTCCGCTCGCCAACCTCGCAAGGCCGCCGCTTCCCGAAACAAAGGTCCCCACTCGCGTCTCCTTTGATTTGTGCTACAGATAGAACTAGATAACCCTTGCTGCCATAGATGTGATTTATATTAAGAACGTGGCAGCAGCACAAGTAGTGCAAAGCAACGTCCAGTCTCTGAAGCTTTTCGTCCACTGACCAGTAAGTTAGCACGGCATGCAACAGGTAATGACAGATTCAGTTGAGCTTCCAAATTCTCCGGCTTCTGATCCTACATGACTGATTATGCTGAAATAAGAACACAAATCATTGTTGAATTTTAAGAGAATTTATATATTATAAAAACCAAAATCCCATAGATATGAGGAATTATCTGTAGAACTTTCCTGTTTTTTCGCAGATAGAAGCATCTAAAGGAGTCAGTATGGAGGAGAGGGCCAAAGCATAAGCGGAGGGCAGACCAACAAGGTAGGTAGTCAAGCGGAGGGTCAAAGCAAAAGTATACTCTGCTGGATTACTTCCAAATTACAAGGATACGACTGTTCAAAAGATAACTAACAGAAACAATGAACATGTTAGTTTGATCAACTCCGACTATCAGTTATATGAATGTTCTTGTCTCTTCCAGTTGTGTGACCTGGACTACTGAATTTTAGACAATATATATGTTTTAGGATTTTTGGTGATGTTTTGTTCAAGCAAAGAAGAAACTTAATTATGCTAGAATTTTTGTAAATTAAGTACTTTGTATCAGAACTTTTTATCAAATGCTTTTCCCAGGCATAACATTAAACTATGGATTCATAATCAGCCCTTATTTTAGTTTTAGAGATAGAGTAAATTAACACAGAAAAAGGACGAGCATATAACATGTCTGCATGTATTTCTGGCTTTTCATTGCCAGAGTTAAATTACCTGAAACTGTTGAATGAGAGGCTTTCAATTTCAGTTATCAAATTCTAAAGCTGGATCCCTTCATCGGTTGGTGATTTTGTATAGGTTGTGCCACATATCTCATTCAATATTTACTGTCTTCGGTTCATTAAATCAGTTTTTCTTCTCCCACACAGATGCTCCATGTCATAAATAGTTTGCGGATCATTTTGGTATTCTTGCACATCTGTGCAAATGTGGCTGCAAACATACACTAATTTTTTAGCAGCTCTCAAGTTATGACACTAGCCTCCCCCAGATCCTCCATATCAATTGCAATCTCTCCTTGCCCAGGTTAAGACCCCCTACTCCTTACCTAGAACCCTCCTTGATGGTGGCTTCCCATAAAATCATTGACCCTACAGGGGAGCCGGTTATGCATCTCATCGTTTTCTCTCGTTGCAACGCACGGGCAATTTTCCTAGTAAAATCCTATATGGATGACATTCTGGTCAAGACCAAGGATAGAGCCACCCTTATTCAGGATTTGGAGGAGACATTTGCTAATCTATGCAAGATCAATTTGAAGCTCAACCTAGAGAAGTGTGTATTTGGTGTTCCCTCCGGCAAGAATCTTGGGTTCTGTGTGTCCCATCGCTGGATCGAAGCCAACCCTGACAAGATCAATGTTATCGAGCAGATCCAAGCGCCAAGGACAGTTAAGGATGTGAGGCGTCTAACAGGATGCGTTGCCGTGCTAAGCTGATTCATATCTAAGTCTGCCGAGCGCGCCCTGCCGTCCTTCAAAATTTTGAAGAAAGCAGGGCCTATGAAGTCGACCCCAGAAGTAGATGCAACTTTGCAAGAGTTGAAGGCCTATTTGTCCCATGTGCCTACCTTGGTTGCTCCCAAACCACAGGATTCGTTGTTGCTGTACTTACCGATAACCAACCAAGTGGTCAGTGCAGCCTTGGTAGGACAGCGAGAATTAGATGGGGCAGAGAGTGAGTAGAGGCCGGCAGAGTCAGAGAGTGAGAAGATGCCGACAGAGTCAGAGAAGGATCAGGACATCAATAAGCACGAAAGAGAGGGCAACCCCAAGGATGCGACAAGGAAGAAAGTGGTGCAGCGCCCAGTGTACTTTGTCAGCTCCCTATTACGGGGGCTAGATCGAGGTACTCTGGCGTGCAAAAGTTGATTTTTGGCGTCATCATCGCCTCAAGGAAACAACGCCAGTACTTCGAAGCCCACGAGATCACGGTTGTCACACATTTCTTGTTGCAAAGGATACTCCGAAACCCTGAGGTTACCGGCACAATAGTGGAGTGGGATTTGGAGTTATCCAGCTTTGATTTGAAGTTGAAAGCACGTCAACCATTTAGAGCAGGGCATTGGCAGAGTTTATTGCAGAATGGATGCCAACCCCTGATGAGGAAGTGACAGAGACAGTTATCCCTGGCAAGGGATCACACCAGGAATGGATTTTGTATTTTGATGGTGCTTTTTCCCTACAAGGTGGAGGAGCTGGCGCGCTTCTTGTCGCCCCCTCCGGGGAGCACTTGAAGTGCGTCGTCCAAATGCATTTTGCCTGGGAAGAAGCAACCAACAATACAACAGAGTATGAAGGGCTCCTTGCCGGGCTCAGGATTGCAGCTGAATTGGGAATCAAGAGACTATTCATTTGAGGAGATTCACAGCTTGGGTGAGACAAGTTAACAAGGATTACCAAATTCCATTGATGGAGGCATACGTCAAGGAACTGAGGAGATTGGAGGAGCACTTTGACGGATTGCAAACGAAGCATGCATCCCGTGCGAAAAACAGCATAGCTGATCATCTGTCAAAGTGTGCTGCGTAGAAGCTTCCTGTGGAACCAGGGACTTTTGTTCTTCATCTCACTCAGCCCTCTGTATCCCCAGCAAGAATGGCCCGAAAAAGGAGAAAGTTGGACACTGGTAAGCCTTTCCCGGTAGAGCCGTCCGCTCCTAGCAGAGACCCTGCCGGAAACAACTCCTCGCAGCCTGCCGGACCACCCCCTCCAGCTGGGTCCATGGACCCCGCGAACGAGGCATGTGCTCACGCAGCTGAGGAGGTGCCGCTAGTCCTCGTTGTCGAGCCACACAGGCTCCAACTTGGGGAAGGCACATTGTCCACTTCCTCCAAACCGGAGAGCTTCTCGGCAACGAATATAAAGCTGAAAAAGTAGCCCAGAGGGCCAGTATGTATCAGTTTGTCCATGACACTCTATATAGAAGGAGGCCCAATGGTGTGAAATTGAAGTGTGTCTGTGGGGAAGAAGGAAAGGGACTGCTGGCTGAGATAAACAAAGGCATGTGCGTCTCCCACACTGTATCAAGGGCATTAGTTGGGAAAGCATTCCGGCAAGGATTCTATTGGCCAACAGCCCTCCAAGATGCGGTCGAGCTAGTAACGGAATGTGAAGCCTGCCAGTTCCATTCCAAGAAAACCCACCTGCCTACCCAAGCTCTTCAAACAATCCCTCTATCATGGACATTTTTGGTCTGGGGGCTCGCTATACTTGGCCCCTTCTCCCGAGCAAGCGGGGGCTTTGAATTCTAGTTCATTGCTATCGACAAGTTTACAAAGTGGCCGGAAGTGAATGCTGTGAGAAAGGTGACTTCTCAGACAGCTATCAAGTTCATGAAAGATCTGGTGTGTCGTTTTGGAGTTCCGGCAAGAATCATTACCGACAAAGGCACCCAGTTCACGAGCCGCGCCTTCATGCAATATGTTCATGCCCTCGCATGCAATATCTCATTTGCCTCTGTTGCACACCCCTAGAGCAATGGACAAGCTGAAAGGGCGAACACTGAAGTGCTGCATGGACTCAAGACAAGAACTTTAGATATGCTGCCGAAGCACGACAGGCGGTGGATCGAGGAGCTACCGGTAGTTCTCTGGTCCCTTAGAACGACACCAAACCGAGCTACCGAACAGACTCCCTTCTCCCAGGTCTACAGGGTAGAAGCAGTTATCCCCACGGAACTCATTTATGGGTCGCCTCGAGTGCTTTCCTATGATGAAGTAGCACGAGATAAGCACTGGCGTGACAACGATGTTCTACTCGTGGAGAACCGTCTCCGGACTTCTACGCGTGCTGCACGCTATCAGTGTGAGGACCCCGATCCCAAGTCACATTGATCTAGCATGTAACACATCATATCACTTTGCGGCCTCACGCACAGTATTCCCACGGGTGCCACCTTACCTGGCCCGGGACCGTTTGCGCCTTTTGGCTCACGTATATGATAGTGTTGCTAGCATCCATATGACAGAGAACCCGGGCTGACATGACTATTCGTAAATGTCACACCCTGCATTTTGTAACATTTCATTTGCATTATTAAAGCATGAAAATTTGGACCAACAAAAACTTTTGCATTATTTGGCTTTTATTTGGAGTTGGTTTTCTCTCTGTGATTCTTTTTAAGTGCTCTTTAGAGTCAACACAACTCCACCTTATATACTTCATCTCCTTGCCCCAAACTTGTGCCCAATGATCATGCCATGTGTATAGAGCAATATAATATTTTCATACAAAAATAATTTGGCCAAATAGTATTTTTAAAAATTAGTTTTCCAAAACCCCTAAATTGAGGTTTGCCTTGCAAGTACTTGATTTGGGGTATGAAAAATATTCCAAAAGGTATATTTGAATCCTATTAGATGTAGGACTCCCATAAACCACAAGAGTATAATTTTAAAAGCTATTTTTACTATCTTATTTAAAAGCTTTTTCTTAAGGCCCGAGAAATGGTCCTTAATAGGGAAAAATTATTTTATTGTTTCAAAATATTTGACAAAAATCAGGGAAACTCGGTGGACATATATTTTCCATATATAAGAGTTTCAAAGACATGGTCATGTTCAAAATATTGGACAAAACCTCCCAAAACCATTTCGCCCATTTCAAGGATTTGAAATATTTCTACAGAAATATTTTCAAGAAAATCCAAGGAAAATCCAGCAAGTCACAAATGCATATTTTGATCACCTTGCAAAGCCTCATGTCAATTAAAATCATTTTGGTTCACCAAAATGCCCCAAAACCCTCTCTGACCAGAATCATATTTGAACAAGTTTGTACTACCAACTTTCTCTCCTTGACCCCAACTTTTGTGAGCATGTTCACATGACCAAATGAGGCCACTACACAAAGTGGTGCATCAAGGAGAAGTGATTTGCTCAACTAGATCTACACAAGTCCATTCCTGCCAATTTCTAGGGTTTACAAAAGTTGCATTGGCAACTTTGCCCAAATGAGCTCAAAATGGGTGGAAGGCCCTAATTATATGTGCCATTTCACCCTGTGGAGTCACAAGGCTAATGGAAATCATCTACTTGCCCAAACCAGCATCAAACACCTTCTGCCACTTTACCAAAATCCCATTTTTGGCCTCTCCCACTAATCTCCATGAGCTCTGCTTTTTACCACAATCCCTCCTAGATCCCCTCTATCTCCTGGATGCTTTCACCCCGAGGAAGCAATGATGAAGGAGGGGAACCCCATTTTCTTCTCCGACAGCAGATTCCCCTCTCTCTCAGCCTCCTTCTCTCCCCTCGACTTTCCAGAGCATCCAAGGCTCTCTCCACTTTGCCCATGCCCCCCTCCAGCTGCAGACACAAGTGGACACTTGCGAGCACGCTGGAAAACCGCGGATGCGGCCAAAGTCGCTCTGGAGGCGCTGACAGGCACTCCTGATCGTTGACGCCCGCGTCCCGAGCCACCTCGAGCCTCCCCCAGATGCTGGGCTGCTGCCCCTCGGCGTGCGCTCCACGCCCGGCCAGGCCGCCCACTTGCTCCGCCTCCTCTCTCTCTCCTGCAGCTCGCGCCCAGAAGGCCTCGCTCAGCTTCGGCCAATCTGCGCCCGCTCACGTGGCCCGCCCCCACGAACACCCTCTCCTCCTCTCTCTCCTTAGCACCCTAGACCACCCCCACGAACACCCCCGAGCCCTCCGTTCCCTCTCTAACGGCCACCCGAGCCGATCCCGCGGGCACCCGTAGGCCACGCCTACGGTGGACCTCGGCCAGCCTATATAAGGCGACCCCGAGCCCCTCTATCACTCCCTGTCGCTCCCCCACACTCCTAATCAACCTCCCGCACCCCCCATTCCTCTCTAGAGCCGCCCGAGCTCGAGATCAAGCTCGAGCTCCGCTGCTTCGGCTCGCCGGAGTTTGCGAGGTACAGGCCGTCCCCGGCCCCCTTTCCTCTCAATCTGGAACCCCTGCAGCCCCCTGATCATTTTCCCTTCTTGCCTGCTTCTTTTGCAGCCGGAAACGGCCGGATCCGACGACGCCCGAAGCTCCTCCGTCGTGCCTCCTCGTAGCCGGCGAACCAGGCCACCCCGGCGACCGCAACCACCTCCACCCGAACGGCGACACGACGCTGAGCCCAGCCGTGCCCTCGCCCGACCTCGCCGTGCCCTGCATCTTCGCCGGTGAGCACGTCGGCCGTCTGGACTCGGGGTTAGCGATGACAGGCGGGCCCCGCCTGTCAGCGTCTCCCCTCCATCTCCCCTCTCTCTCTCGCTGATGCACGGGCCCCTTGATCAGGTTTAAACTGGCCTTGCACCTGCAATGAGCCGCCTCTGGCTGGGCCTCTTTGCCTTCATGACTGTTCTGACCAAAGCAGCATAGAGCCCTTTTTCCTTTTTCATTTTCTGTCGCCCTTCCAAAAATTTCCACAGGATAAAATATTTGTCCAAATAAATTAATTCCAACTCCTAAATTCCTAAAGTATTGCAACCTATTTAATGGTGCAATTTCATTCAAATCCAACAAACTTTTCTTCACTGTAAATATTTAAATGTGATTTTAAGCATTTAAATATACCTTTGTAAATCCATTTCTCCTATTCTGCTACTCCAAATCCAAAACTAGGAATTTTCCCCTTCTTAGTTTTCACCCTAGTATTTAACAAAAATGAGTTGACATTTTTCTGAGCACTTTGGTTTTTCTGTTTTATTATTGCCTTATTTTTCTCATTATTATTTTTGGCGATTTATAGATTGCGTTCTTGTGAAGGAGTTGGACCAGAAGACTTTGAAGACCCAGAAGACTTTGTTGAGCCAGGCAAGCAGCCCTTTGACCATGTCTATGAAACCCTTTTTATGCATGTCATATAGTCCCATATTGTTGTTGCATCGGAATCATGATGAGGTGGTATCCACTTTGATGAGTTGCCACCGTACTTCCTCATGAGACTTGCATTGTGCATAACCCTACCTTCTTATGAGGGTTATGACGGTGGGAGTAGATAGGATGCTAAAGTAGTGCTATGCAAAAAGGGACGGGAATATGCATGGTGATGGAGACAAAGTATTTTCAAAAGACTTTTCGAAAACCCCATCGGGTGCCACTTATGCCCGGGGAGATGATGAGATGGGTAACCACTTGGTGACGAAGTGGTGTACCGAGGCAAGTGTGTGTTGTTCTAAAACGGATTAGATTTAAGATTTGTTGACTGTCCCAACCTTACATGCGCAACCACTCTACCCTTATATGGGAAAGGGCATTGTTGATTACCTAGACCGATACTAGCTTGGAGCCCGCATTACTAGTGGCGGGAGAGTTGTTGGTGCGCTCTCTCGGGACGGGGTCGTGCTGTAGGGCGGCCATGGCTGTTTTCACGAGTGGCACCGGACACACCGTTGGTACCCCGTGCTTGTGGTATGTGATGAATATGGGGGCGAGGCTCCACAACTTTATGATGTGAAATGTTAGGCACGGGGGTTACTACCAATCGAGTGGACTCCATGTTAGTGTCATCTAGGGAAAGGTAGTGATCGGGTGCTTACCCCGGGTACTTGAGGTATCACGGGTCGTGGATGACACGGAAGTTCCCCGGATCTTGTGGGTAAAGTGTGCAACTCTGCAGAGTGTAAAACTATTCGAATAGCCATGTCCACGGTCAAGGACAGTTGGGCGGTGCTGCTTAAACTATGTCCAGAGTTTACAAACCAGTGTGTGTGTTCGGATAACTACTTGGGTCAAGTCAAAGGACTTGACGTGATTGAGATGGGTTGGTGCCCACTCTATTTATGTTGATACCTGTAACCTGTCCTCATGGTTACTTGAATTCTCTTGATGCATGTCTTACAAGTTGTTGAACATGTCATTGCACTCAAAACCAGCTTTCTGCAAAAATTTACCTATATCATGTATTGTTACATCTTGGACCAAAACATGGGTTGCTTGCGAGTACATTCAAAGTACTCATTGGCTTGCTACTGGTTATTTAATTGACCAGGCATGGAAGAACCGGAGTTCGAAGAAGAGTTCTTTGGAGACGAACATGCGAACTAGGGCGTTTCGGTCGAATGCACTGTAGGGTTAAGGCAGATGGCATGGGTTCTACTTATCAACGAAGATTTCCGCTGCTTGTGTTTTATTTGAAGTTCAGCCCTTAAGGCTTTATCAATGTAAGACTTGACCATAATGGTCATAATTTATGTAAGACGGTATGTATGGATGTAAAACTCTTGTTATTCAGCTTCTGTGTGTTCAGTGAGCATTGATCTCTGGGATCACTGTACACGTTCATTCGGTGATCACGACTTATGAGTCGGGGTCCCCACAGTAAACCCAAAGTGGCACTAACATACAGGGATAGGCATACATGACCCAGCAACGAACGTGTCGGTCATCAGCATATGAGCCCAAGTCGTAGAAAGCTACAAGGACTTAAAGGAACAACGTGTGACATTTCCCCGGAGGGACAGACACAGGAACGAAGAAGGACACATGCCGGCCAGCCTAAGTGTTCCGGAGCAGTAGCAAGCTACCATGGCTCAGTGGATGCACTAGGAGACATTTCCCGGAAAGAGAGGCTACCAAAAATAAACAACTATGTTATCGGATCCCACACATACCAAGCATTTCATTAACATACACACAATATGCTCGATATGTGCAAATACAACATGGCATCAAAACAAAACTCTACGACTCAAAGTATTTATTAATTAGGCTCCGAGGAGCCAGATATTACGAACATGGGTCTGATGACCCAGCATTCAAGTCATACAAGCAATAAGCACATGCGGAAGCTTAACTTGTCTGAGTACAGACAACTACAAATGAAAAAGGCTGAGAAGCCTGACTATCTACAAGACCCTACCGAGCGCACAAGATCATAGACGAGGTAATAGGCTAAGCGTCGAAGTCCACGCGAAACTACTAGAGAGACTGAAGTCTCTTTGCATAACATAAATTAAGCAAACATGAGTACAAATGTACCCATCAAGTCTTACATCAGAACTAGCTACATATGCATCAGTATCAACAAAGGGGTGGTGGAGTTTAACTGCAGCAAGCCAGCTTTGACTCGGTGGCTATCCTGAACTATGACTCCAAGTAACTCTTTTGAGGTGCCACACACGAGTCCACATATTCACCAATCAATACACCACTATGGATCCGCTCCCGTATCCCTATGAGAACGCCATCCATAGCAGTCACGCTTATCTTGCGCGTTTTAGAGTATCCACTTTCACTTGTCTATGAACTGCATAGGCAACCCAGAAGTCCTTTACCGCGGACGCGACTATTTGAAAAGATCATGTTAACCCTGCAGGGGTGTACTTCTTCACACATGCTCTCACCATTTATCGTTTTTTACACGACATGTACTCGGCAACCTTCAAGCGGAAGCCCAGCGACGGTGTCTTCCACGACCTGACTAACCAGACAAGTCTCTAGTCGAGGTTTATCGCCTATTCGGGTTCCATCCGCAAGAAGATTCGGCTGGGGTTTCACTCACGGCCCAAACGATGATAGCAGGGTTCCCGAGGCACCAAACGGGCATCCCGGTAAACCGTGCCTCGTGTCTCTACCACAACATAGCCCACCCCTATGGTCAGCGCTACGCACGGCCCCCAACACATATCCTACAAACACCAGAAACTAGTTGCAACTCATGTACAGAGATCAAGGCGATTAACAAGTGAAGAGGGGCACTTAAGCATTCCAATGCGTGGTAGTAGCTGTTCATGGATCACAAACACAGAACTCGGTTCCTGAGGACGGTTTTAATGCGAAAACCCACCATGTACTCCTACATGGCCTCTCACCGCTACCTTTACCAAATCGTGTTCACACACTTAGCTCACACACAGTAGGACGTGTTCATGACCATTCCAATTCATCCCCGATGAACCAGACCTGACTCAACTCTAAGCAGTAGAAGGCATGACAAACAAGCACGAATGAGTAGGCACATCGGGGCTCAAACGACTCCTACTCATGCCGTTGGGTTTCATCTATTCTTTATGGCAATGACAGGTCATGCAGAGGAAAAGGGGTTCAACTACCACAAGATGTAACAGTTGACTCATTATTGTCCTAATGCAGTAAAAGAGAGCACGAGCGAGAGAGTGGGATTGTATCGGAATGAACAAGGGGGTTTTGCTTGCCTGGCACCTCTGAACTCATAGTCGGAACCACGTCTACTGAGAGGGGACAAATACCGGAAACAGAGAAGGAACACAATCAATGCAATGAAAAAATATGATGCATGATCATGACATGGCAATATGATGTGGTTTCAGCTAATGCAACTAACAACAAGTTAAATGGAGTTGGTTTGGATCCAAGATTCAAATTCAAACTCCATATGTGGATATTCAAATGCCATTTATATGATTTGTCCTAAACAGCAGCTATAAGTTGTTCTAACACGCATGAAAACAGAACAGATGGAGATTGGATTTTTCTGATCATTTTTCATATATAAAACTTTGCATTTGGAGTTACAGATTAATTTCTATGATTTTTAGAAGTTAGCACTATTTTCTGGAATTTCCTGAATAAGAATAAATCCAGAAAAGGCATTACTGCGTCAGCAGGTCAATTGTGCAGAACTGGTCAAACCTGACCAGTGGGGCCCACTGGTCAGTGCCACAGTTAGTTAACTAACTAATTAACGTTAGTTTAATTATTAAAATAGGTTTGACCAGGGCGGGGCCCACATGTCACTGACCCAGGGGGGTCAAATCCTTGGTCAACTGGGTCAAATCGCCGGCGTTTAGCCGCTGGCGATGACCAGACGCGTTGGAGGGTGCAAGTTTCGCACTCCGGTGACCAAACGGGCGGCAGAGGCTACCTACGCGTAGCTGGGAGTGAGCCGCGTCAAGTGGTGGTGGTGGTTGAGCTCGGGGTCGCCGGAAACAACACCGGCGATGAGCTTGGCGGCTGCCAGAGCTCGGGCGAACTTGGAGTCATTGCTATGGTGAGCGTGGAGGCTCAGGGTTAACTCATAAAAGCTCTACGCTTTGCGGGGAGGTCAGTGGACAGGACGACGAGGCCGTTGTGGGGCCGGAGCCACGTCGGCGGCGAGCTCAGGCGGAGGCGCGTGCGGGTGTGCTAGGTGCGGTCGCTACGGCGTGCGGCAGCGAGAACGGAGAGGGGGAGGAGAGGCGACGCCACGTTAGCCACGGCGAAGCTAAGGGCAAGGGGTCGGGACGAAGCGTGAGCGAAGCCGGGCGAAAGTGGATCTCCGGCACGGGCGAGCGGTCGAGGTCGGTGCGGTGGCTCCGGGGCACACGAGCGCTCGGGGCTCGATTTGCTCGACGAAGCATACGGTGGCGGAGCTTTTGGACATGGCGGGGTGACGAGGAAGCGATGGTGCCCGCGGTTACGACGGCGGTGCGGTTGCGGCGGCGTCGGCCATGGTGGGAGAGGGCGAAGGAGAGGTGCAGGGGGCGAATGGGGAATATCGGCGAGGCCGGGGCGGTGACCAAGGGGTCATCCATGCGGCGAAGCGGCGTCCGGGATGAGGCAGACGAGCTGGGAGGTGCGTGGCGAGCTCGGGCACGCCGGTGCTCACCTGCCTGCCTGCCTGGCGGGAGGAAGCAGCTGACTAGCATGGGCCAGCGTAGTGCTGGGCCGCCAGGTGGGCTGCCAGGTTAGTTTGGCCAGGTAAGTCCCGTTTCCTTTTATCTTTTTTCTATTATTTTGTAGGCTTTAGGGCTTTATTAAAAATACCAAAACAATCCCAAAAATCATGAAACCATGGCAAACATATTAAAAATCCCAAAACAATCCAATAGTAAACATTTCAGTTCATGAATATTTGGACATTTAACATATTATATAGCATTTAAATGCCCAAATGCAAATAGAATATGATTTAATTCAGTGACCCAATCCTGTCCTAGAAAAATGTGAACCATTTTTGTTAGAGGTTCTAGACCAAGGCAAAGATGATGAACATTTTTTAACGGCATTTCAGGTGCATTGACAAAATATTTTAGTAATCCTAGATGGATTAAGTGTTTAGTGGGGGTTTCTGCCATCGCCATTTCAACTTTCTGGGAAAAGTAGACATGATGCAAGGAAGATGCAAACACTGGGCAGTACCACAAGCTAGGGATGTGACAATCAGCAAGCCCTGCGTCGCTATCATAGCCGCAGGGTTCATGTCCGATGTTTTGAGGAAGGTGACCTTGCCCTTAGGCGCGTTGAGTCCGCCAAGAGTACAAACAAGTTGTCACCAAAGTGGGAAGGCCCTTACCGGGTAGTACGAGTCACCAGACCTGGTGCAGTTTGTCTGGAGACCGGAGATGGCACTCAGTTGCAAAACTCATGGAATATTGAGCATCCCCGCATGTTCTACCCGTATGGCGCGGCTGTCGGGCCCTGCCCAGTAGGCACCCATTTTGTACAGGCCTTGCCTCAGCTGCATGTAACCCCTTGTACAAAGCCGGGGCGATAACCCCGTGCAAGAGAAAATAAAGAAGCGATGTGGGGGGCCCGACTAAGATTGAATGCATACATGAGCATTCCAGGATCACTAAGTAAGAATTTCATGAGCATTTGCATATTCATGTAGATAGGATTGCATCCAGCATTCATTATCATCCGCATGAAGCTGCAGGTCCCTGCCGTGAACTTGGCTTCGACAAGGAGTCGAGAAGATTGCCCGCACTGCGATCCCCGGCAAGCCAAACTGATAGGTTCTACCTCTTGTCCGTTAGTGTTATGTAAGTTATAACTTATGCATAAGAAAACCTCGCCACTCTTTTGAGACTTAGGTGCTCCCATCCCTGGCTCAATCATTGCTTCGAACAGGATGGTTGTAAAAATAAGTTGGCGGGGGGCTGGTCCCTTTGTCTGTTCCCCGCCAGATGTGATTTTCCGGCAAACAAAAAGGGTGCCGGCAAGATAGCTTGGCGGGAAAATTCGTTTATTTCTATAAAGAGGCATCTCACCTCTGCATGGACATACACATGCACGGGTTCCCTGCAAGGTTCATCTTTTTAAGTAACATGCTGATACAAGTACAAGCATCAGAGAACACAAACACGGACTCGAGGATTACATTATTTGAAGTAAAATTTTGCAAGTGCCTACAGATTTAATATTGAAAAAAGATAAGTGCCCATGATGCCCTTTCTTGTCCCTCTCCTCCTAGGAACGGCCGTCGAAGGCGAGCAGGGAAAAATGAGCGCCCGGGCAAGAGCCCAGCCCGCCCCCTTCACGCTCCAGGAGAGGTAGCCCAACAGGAGAGAGAACACTGGGGAACACATCGATGAAGAGCACGGCGGAGGCGACCCGTCAACCACCATCACCAGAGCCAGCAGGACACAGCAGACCGGGCTCTCCACGCAGCACCCTAAGCGACCTCCCGAGTGCCCAAAGATCTGGGCGGAGAGTAGGCCGTTCTCCATCAGCTTGAACTGGAGAACGTGCCCCTTCGAAAAGCCATGAGCAAGGGCGAAGGTCTTCTAGCCACAGCAGAGGTACATTATGTGAGGGACCAGGAAGTCGACATCAACTCGCATACCGCCGATCCCATAGCCCCTCCTGTGCAGCCTCAGAGCGCGCAGTTTTTCGAGCTACATCTCCCGCGCAAAGGGAGTTGGAAGGCGAAGGTGGCCACACAGGGGCTTGTATAGCCTGATGATGAACTCCCGAGGTTGGTCCCGACATGGCCTTCCATCGGGGGAGGAGGCGCCGGTGGGGGCAGAGCCAAGGCGACGCCCCGCCCTCCTCCTCGAGCGCCATGTTGACCTCGACCTCGTCCAATACCTCCTCCCCTTGCGGCGGTTTCCGCCACCACAGGATTCAGAGGAGGATGGACGTTGTCGAGAAGAATCCCTCGTCACCGCTGCCGGGACGCTGCCTCGCCCTCACCCTCTCACCATGGCTAGAAGGGAAGGGTTGCGGAGAAGAAGACGCACCCCTGCCTATTTTTATAGGGGGACAAGGTAGGGGCTGGCTCCTCATACAGAAAACGGTCGCCCCGCTCCTCCAATGCGGCCTCTCTGCACCCTCTATGGCTCTGAGAATCAAGGCCAACCCTCTGCTCAAACCATCAGCGCTTGGTTTTTCGGCCATGGCACTCCTCCCCGTGCCTTCCGTATCTGCCACCTACCACACCCGATGCATGCGGAACTCATGGCAGGTGCGTGCGGAACGGGAGGCAAGTGGGATGGCAGTTTCCATCCCACGATCGTGCGGCGAGGAGAATCCGTAGGCCATTGTCACATTCTGATTTTCATGCCACAACACTTAAGCTAATAAATCATGATACACTGTGGTTTGACAAAAACTTTTGAGTGTTTTGGTCTTTCCTTGATTTTATTTTTTTGTCTGCAGTTTGCAAGTGCTCTAAAAATCAAATAAATCCTCCAACTCTTATACTCCTTCTCCTTGATTCAAAAAAAAACTTTGCCCAATGATCATGCCATGTGTATAGGACATAAAAATAATTTCTTACAAAAATAATTTGGCCAAATAGTATTTTCAAAAATTAGTTTTCCAAAACCCCTGAATTGAGATTTGCACTGCAAGTAATTAATTAAGGGGCTGTAAAAATCTTTCCAAAAATATATTTGACTTCTATTAGATATAGGACACCCATAAACCCCCAAAATATAATTTTAAAACTTATTTTCTTATTTTATTTAAAGGCTTTTTCTCAAGGCCAGAAATGGTCTTTAATAGGTTAAAATTATTTTAAAGCTTCAAAAATATTTGAGAAAAATCAGGGAAACTCAGTGGACATATATTTTCCATATATAAGACTTTCAACACATGGTCATGTTCAAAATATTGGTCAAATCCCTCAAAAACCCTTTTTTGGATATTTTAAGCTTTTGAAATATTTACAAAGGAAATATTCTCCAAAAAGTCCAAGAAAATTCTAGCATGTCACATATGACATGTTTGATGATCTTGACAAGTATCATGTCTTGGAGAACAATATAACATCATCAAATCCCCTCAAAACCATTTCTGTCCATTTTGAAGTTTGAGCAACTTTACATTGCCAAACATGTCCAAATGTTCTCAAACCTTGTGAACATGCTCAAATGGTCTAATCATTCATCTAGACCAAATGGGACAAGTTTGAGAAAATGTTATCTTGATCAAAGTGCCCCAAAACCCTTCCTATCCAGAACCAAATTTGAACAACTCTACATTGGCAACTTTCTCCTTTTAATCTCAACTTTTGTGGACATGTTCCGAACCTCAAATGATGACACTACACCAAGTGGTGCATCAAAGAGAACAGATTTGCATGACTAAATCTTGGAAAGTCCATTTCTGTTGATTTCTAGGGTTTACAAAAGTTGCATTGGCAACTTTACCCAAATGAGCCCAAACATAGTGGAAGGCCCTAATTATATGTGCCATTTCACCCTGTCGAGTCTCATGACAAATGGAAATCATCTACTTGCCCAAACCAGCATCAAACACATTCTGCCACTTTACCAAAATCCCATTTTTGGCCTCCTCCACTAATCTCCATGGACTCTACTTTTTACCACAACCCCTCCTAGTCCCCCTCTAGCACCTGGACGCTTTTCTGGCCGAGGAAGCAATGATGGAGGGGCGAAGAACTCCACTTTTTCTTCTCTGGGCAGCAGCATTTCCACTCTCTCAACTCCCTCTCCTCCAAAGGATCCTCAGGGCATCCAATGCCATTGCCGCATTGTTTACTCCCCCTTGCAGCTGCCAGACACAAGTGGGCGCGTGAGGACGTGAGAAAAAGCCGCGGGTGCCGGCCATTTGTGTGCTCTGGAGCACGTCAGCATGCTCCCGACCGTTGACGCCGCGTCCCCCGACCACCTCGAGCCTCCCCCTCGCGCCAGTCGAGGTCCTCGACGTCCGCAACACGACAGCCGTGCAGGCCCCCTCCTCTCTCTTCCTCCTGCTGCCTCCTCTCGCACGCGCACCGACCGCCCGAGGGCTCCAATGGGCAATCTCACACGCGCGACACCTCTGACCCGTCCACGCTCCCTCTCTCCCTTCCTGGCGCCCTACTCGACTCCCACGAACGCCGTAGACAGCCCCGAGCCTCCTCCTGTACACGCTGCGGCCATTTCATGGTGCCCAGAGGCCACGTCCACTGTGAGCCACGACCTCACTTTATAAGGCCGCCCGAGGCCTCTCTCTGGAGCCCTTTCGCCTTCTATCCCTCCCGTACGTCACCCAGACCCAGCCAACCCTCTCGCCGACCCCTCCGTCGCTCCCCATAGCCGGAGCCGAGCCGCTGGACTCCGCCTAAATTCGCGCCCACCACTGCTCCTCCTCCCCTCTAGACCACTCCAGCAACCCCTCACCACCACCGCCGACTTGCCCCGCACTTCATTCCCTCCTCCCCGCGCCTGCCACGCACTCCCAAACCTCGCCGACGGCCTCCTCCGCGGCCACCCAAGCCATCGCTGCTGCAGCCCTCCACGGCATGCGTGCAGCCACAGTCTGCAACATGCCCTCCCCGAACACACCGGTGGGGCGAGGCGTTGCGGAGGCAGCTCAGCCCCGGCAATCGCCGCCCGTGAGCCACTCCTCCCGTGGAGGCGGAGGCAGGAGGTTGAAAGGCGACTGCACTGGGCCCAGCATGGCGTGGCCGACCAGGTGGCGGGCCCTGCCGTTTAAATGGAGACGACTTCGGTAATCACGCCTTTGAGGTCGCCCTGTCACCCGCGTGGCCGAGCTGCTGGGCCGGCCCAGTGCTCTGCCCCGCTATGTCTCGCCCGATTACTGCCAAGTCGCCGCCAGATCCAGCCCGTTTGGGTAAAAATCTTGTTCCTTTTTTCTTTTACAGACAACCTGTAAAATCTCCCAAATATTCATATTACCTCCCAATTGGATGATTCAAATTTCTGGTAACTCATAAAATCATGCTCTACCTGTTGGTGCAACATGCACATTTTTCCAGAAACTTTTTCTTCACAAACATTTATCAAACCTTGTTTTCCCATTTCTGTAATGATATTTAGAAAATCAGAAAGAGCCTATTTTTGATCCAAATTCCATGGTTCAAAATCCAAGATGTCTATAAGTTCAAAACTTAGTTTTTGAACATTTTTAGTAATACTTTCTGTATCACCTCAAATAATGGTCTATTTCTTCATGTATAGCCAACTTTGCAAATTCATAGAGAAATCATTTGAACTCCAAACCAGTGAAACCAAATCCTAGATGCTTCTAAAATCATCCTTTGTTAAATGGGCGCCCTTGCTCATTTTTCAAAAATATATTTCTGTACACTTCCTGCAAATCCATAAACCCCTTGATTCCATCATATCAAAATGTTTGGAAATACCCATTGGTCCAATCCCAATGAAACCACTCTGGTTATTCTTCATATAACCAGAGATGTCCTAGAAAAGTCAAATTAATATTTTAGGGCACTTTTATTTTCTGCCTTGTTGTGTTGCTTATTATGGTTGCTTTCGACGATAGTTGACGAAGTAGACGAAATGCTCGGAGTTGGACCAGAGATATTTGAAGACCTCGAAGACTTTGTTACAACAGGCAAGCAGCCCTTTGACCATGTCCATGAAACCCTTTTTATGCATTTTATATAGCACTTTATTATTGCTGCATCAGAATCATGATGAGATGGTAAACCATGTTGGTTGGTTGCCTCTGTTACTTCCTCGTTGATACTTGCATTGTGCATGATCCTACCTTCTTATGAGGGTTATGCCGGTGGGAGTAGTTAGGATGCTAAGTAGGCGCTACGCCAAATGGTTTGGGTATATGCATGGTGATGGAAGCAAGATTGTTTTCAAAAACTTTTCAAAACCCCATCGGGTGCCACTTATGCCCGAGGGAGATAATGAGTTGGGTAACCACTTGATGACGAAGTGGTGTACTCAAGGCAAGTGTGTGTGTTGTTTTGAAGCGGATTGGTTTAAGTTATGCACCGTTATTCCAACCTTACATGCGCAACCACTCTACCCTTATATGGGAAAGGGCATTATTGATTACCTAGGCCGATACTAGCTTGGAGCCCGCATTACTAGTGGCGGGAGAGTCGTTGTTGCGCTCTCTCGGAACGGGGTCGTGCCAGGTAGGGCAGCCATGACTGTTTTAACAAGGCACCGGACACACCGTTGGTACCCCGTGCTTGTGGTATGAGATAAATATGGGAGCGAGGCTCCACAATTTTAAGATGTGAAACATTAGGCATGGGGGTTACTACCAATCGAGTGGACTCTATGTTAGTGTCGTCTAGGGAAAGATAGTGATCGGGTGCTTACCCCGGGTACTTGAGGTACCTGCGTGAATTCGTGGATGACAGGGAAGTTCCCCGGATCTTGTGGGTAAAGTGTGCAACCTCTGCAGAGTGTAAAACTATTCGAATTTCCGTGTCCACGGTCAAGGACAGTTGGGTAGCCGCTCTTGGGCTTCGTCCATATGTTTAAGAAACCTGGTGAGTATGTATGGATGAGTGGAAAGAACTGCTTGGGTCAAGTCCAAGTACTTGACATGATTGAGTTGGGTTGGTGCCCACTCCATTTATGTTTATATCTGTAACTTGTCCTCAGGGTTACTTGAATCCTCTTGATGCATGCTATGCAAGTTGTTGAGCATGTCATAGTACTCAAAACTAGCTTTCTGCAAAACTTTACCTATATCATGCATTATTGTGCCTTGAACCAAAACATGGGTTGCTTAAGCAGTACATTCAAAGTACTCATTGGCTTGCCCTTTGGTTATTTTATTGGCCAGGCATGAAAGAACAGGATGTGATGAAGAACACTTCGGTGACAAACATGTGAGCTAGGACGCTTCCCAGTCAAAATGCCTGTAGTGTTAAGGCAGATGGCATGGGTCCAAGTTATCGACAAATATTACAACTACAATGTTATACTCAAGACTTGACCATAATGGTCATAAATTATGTAAGACGGTATGTATGGATGTAAGACTCTTGTTATTCAGCTTCTGTGTGTTTAGTGAGCATTGATCTCTGGGATCATTGTACACGTGCATTCGGTGATCACGACTTATGAGTCGGGGTCCCCACAGAGCTGGTATCGAGCCATCCCGACCGTAGGAAGCCTTAGTTAGCATGGTTGTTTGTTAGGGTAAAGCTATTTTCAAAACTATTACTAATTTTCAAAACTATCTATACTTCTCTTCCCCTTCTGAGTTTTTCGAAAACTAAGATATACTTTCCTCTTCCCCATCAAATTTAATGGTCGCTAGAATCCTTACGCCCCTGACCACGGGATTCCTTGTAATCCTCGTGGATAATCTAGAAGGAAGACGCCTTGCCAGACACTCACCCACCTCTTCTGAACACAAGATTGGCAACACCACAGCAAGGCGATGCCAGCGGAAGGCACGCCTCAAGGAATGAGGACATGAAGACCAGAGGACGGTGACACCTTTGAAATTGCCCCAGGATTATGAAACCTTGGCCTATGATGACCAGGGCATAGGATAAGCAAGATCATGATATACATCGCTAATAGAGCAACCCTGTCCTTATCATTGTTGCATCGGCAACCGCCGGTGGATGAGAACCTAGCCAGTTGGTCCGCCTCACTATAGTGAGCAGGAAAACGGTTCTCTTCATCCCCCGCTCTCGGTGACGATACTATCAACAGTTTATCTGGCAGATTGGACCTCTACTATGCCTTGTTAGTGTCATTACGTAAAGGATTGCCTACCTAGTACACTCGACGCCTTAGAAGGCAAAAGGGATCGTCGTGATTAAGAAGACAAGAGGAGACCACGTCAATGCCAGCTACAAGGAGCCACCTTCACCCCATCACTCCAACATGCGAGAGTTGTTGAAGACTCTTCAAGCTCAACCGGGATCGTTTCATCGAACAACTACAAGAGACGTAGAAACACCTGTGGAAAACTCGGAAGACTGCATGAGGCACAAGGCACGACTACTGAGTCCGAGAACCCCTAGGGTAGGATGAGTCATGTACCCCTATGCACAGTCGAGTTCGTATGATGGTTCGAATAGAACCATGATTGTTTGTTGCTTGCTTTTAATTGTTTATGTTTTGATATCAGTCGCCCTTTTTGCCCTAGGCAACAAATGCACGACAATATCACCTTCCATATCTTAATGCTTGTGTTTGGCCCTTTCGCACCCGTTTGTTTGCACTTGCACTATAGAACCCCTTTAGGCATTCCCTCCTCTATGCTACTTTTCCTCTCATCTCTCTCCTCAATCAAGACCAAAGAAGATAAGCTACACCAAGGATTCTGCCTTGGCAACCAACTAGCAATGAAGATTTCTGCTACGATCTCCATGACCAAGTGCAACCCCGTAGAATTATGTTTAACCCCCCAGACCAGACACCCATCCCTAGACCCTTCAAGACTTCACGATATACCCCAGAACGAATCCTTAACCATAAGGTTAACCCATAGAATTGCAAGGGAACCAGTTAAGCCTATGTAAACCTTGCACAGCACTGGGTTCATTAAGGAACTAGTGGACATAGTGTATAAGCATATTGTCATCCTAATATAGCACAAGAATTGACGATGCCATAGGAAAGACCAGTTAGGGGATATATGAATAGAGGACTAATGACTTGATGAGTTTATATCAGTGACCTTGAGGAATTATTTGAGACTCCTTGGTGGATTATAAGGCTTTCATATTGGTAGAAGAACTTGGTGGGATCATGTTAATAAGATAGCATGACTTTCTTACCCCCGAGTAAATTGGATTTAGTAGGACAATTAAGATCGCAAGCTAAAGATTCTTGGAAGTATAAGGATTTGACTTAACCAGGGGGTATCGAAAGGAGATAGATGATATTACAATAACGACTTGGGGAAAAGTGAAGAAATTCTCGTTGGACATGAGATTTGGATTTAAGTAGGTGATTCTAGTTGAATATAGATGATGATGTATGTGTACATGGTTCGGAGTAAATTTGATTTAGACTGATGATCTCGATCATGATACCATGTTTCTCGGTGGACGATAAACTAGGAGATTGGATTAATTGTTCGAAGTTGATTTAGGGATCTATATCGCTTTGACTTTGGAGTTTACTCGACCATGGTAATGGAAATTGGTCGACTGACTATAGTAAGGCTGGACCTTTTCAAGGATTATAGAAGTAGAGGATATTATAAGATCTTGTGGAACACCATAGAGATTGGATTTGTAGAACTACTGGATCATGTAGTGATTGGTATAGTTAATGGGTCATTGGAGTTGATTCATAGGAAGGAAACAAGATCTTGGAGTGGCTTGCGACGTGTTTCCTTTGGATAAAGATGCTTTATCTTAGACCTTGGAAGAATAGGTTGAGCACTTGGATTGTCACGTTCAAGCTTAGCGACTTGTATATTCTACCCATGGATTTTTAGGGGTAGACATACATATGAGTTTGGGGATTGTAGACATATATGATTTTATTAGACCTCCTCTCGAGAGTCATGAGGATAATAATAGCATGAGTAATGATTGGAGCTAACCTACACGGGTTGGTACTTTCGGTGGTATAAGGTGATCTGTTTGGAGGACTAGATACAACAATTGGCATCTTAGGAACTGTGCTAAAGGATGGGATGATAAACATTCACTCGCACACTAGAATCCTTGAAACCCTTATGCCTTACCAAGCCACATCAGGGTCGGATCATGACCTTGGGCCTTGACTCTAGGTCGAGAAGACCCTGACCAATACTCAACCGTGACCACCACCGATACCCCAACCTATACCCTATGCACCACATGGGCAACTCTTCACGGAGTACTCAAACAAGCTGGTCGTCATCGTTATTTGATGGCATGCTTGTCTACCTGAAGACGGAAGAAGAACCGTTCAGCTACTTAGGGGATTTCAGAAGACCGCCATGTCAAGGAGGAAGAACTATGGCAACCACCATCGTCAAGAAGTGAACTTCCTCATCGAAGACCAGGTGTATCTGCAAGCCACACCTCTCAAAGGAACCAAGCATTTCCATGTCAAAGGGAAGCTCACACCAAGATTTATCGGCCTCTCCAAGATCACTTCAAGATGAGAAATAGACGGCTACCGTCTAGAGTTACCACCTGAGTTACCCACGATGCGCAACATCTTCCATGCGTCACAACTCCGGAAGTGTTTCCAACTTCCTAACTAGCCAGATCTCTACAAGGACATCGATCATCAAGCCACCGACCTCCAGCCCAACCTGACCTACATGAGAAACCCCTTAGCAACCTGGATCAAGCAGAACGTCATACACGAAGCCACACCATCAAGTACTTCAAGGTTCAAGGGAGCCCCACTCGGAAGCAGAAGCATTATGAGGACGTAAAGACTACCCCAAATCCAAGTCTCCATACTCCTTTCCGCGCCTAGTTTGGGAATCTCAGGGCCGAGATTCTTGTAAGGGGGGTAGGTCTGTCACATCCTGATTTTCATGCCACAACACTTAAGCTAATAAATCATGATACATTGTGGTTTGACAAACAACATTTGAGTGTTTTGGTCTTTGCTTGATTTGATTTTTTGTCTGTTGTTTGCAAGTGCTCTACAAATCAAATAAATCCTCCAACTCTTATACTCCTTCTCCTTGATCCAAAAAAAACCTTGCCCAATGATCATGCCATGTGTATAGGACATAAAAATAATTTCTTACAAAAATAATTTGGCCAAATAGTATTTTAAAATATTAGTTTTCCAAAAACCCCTGAATTGAGATTAGCACTGCAAAGTACTTAATTAAAGGTAGTAAAAATCTTTCCAAAAATATATTTGACTACTATTAGATATAAGACACTCATAAACCCCCAAAATAAAATTTTAAAACTTATTTTCTTATTTTATTTAAAGGCTTTTTCTCAAGGCCAGAAATGGTCTTTAATAGGTTAAAATTATATTAATGGTTCAAAAATATTTCAGAAAAATCAGGGAAACTCAGTAGACATATATTTTCCTTATATAATAGTTTCAGCACATGGTCATGTTCAAAATATTGGTCAAATCTCTCAAAAACCCTTTCTGGATATTTCAAGCTTTTGAAATATTTACAAAGGAAGTATTCTCCAAAAATTCCAAGAAAATTCTAGCATGTCACATATGACATGCTTGATGATCTTGACAAGTATCATGTCTTGGACAACAATATAACATCATCAAATCCCCTCAAAACCATTTCTGTCCCTTTTGAAGTTTGAGCAAGTTTACATTGCCAAACATGTCCAAATGTTCTCAAACCTTCTGAACATGCTCAAATGGTCTAATCATTCATCTAGACCAAATGGGACAAGTTTGAGAAAATGTTATGTTGATCAAAGTGCCCCAAAACCCTTCCTGTCCAAAACCAAATTTGAACAACTCTACATTGGCAACTTTCTCGTTTTGATCTCAACTTTTGTGGACAAGTTCAGAACCTCAAATGATGACACTACACTAAGTGGTGCATCAAGGAGAACAGATTTGCATGACTAAATCTTGGGAAGTCCATTTCTGTTGATTTCTAGGGTTTACAAAAGATGCATTCGCAACTTTACCCAAATGAGCCCAAACATGGTGGAAGGCCCTAGTTATATGTGCCATTTCAGCCTGTGGAGTCTAATGACAAATGGAAATCATCTACTTTCCCAAACCAGCATCGAACACCTTCTGCCACTTTACCAAAATCCCATTTTTGGCCTCTTCCACTAATCTCCATGGACTCTACTTTTACCACAACCCTCTAGCACTGGGCGCTTTTACGCCTGAGGAAGCAATGATGGAGGGGAAGAACTCCACTTTTTCTACTCAGGCAGCAGACTTCCTCTCTCTCAACTCCCTCTGACCTCCAGTGGATCCCCAGGGCATCCAATGCCATTGCCGCATTGTTTACTCCCCCTTGCTGCTGCCAGAGACAAGTGGGCACGTGAGGACGCGAGAAAAATCCGCGGGTGCCGGCCATTTGCCCGCTCTAGAACACGTCCGCGTGCTCCCGACCGTTGACGCCGCGTCCCCCGACCACCTCGAGCCTCCCCCTCGCGCCAGTCCAGGTCCTCGATGTCCGCAACACGACAACCATGCAGGCCCCTCCTCTCTCTTCCTCCTCCTGCCTCCTCTCGCACCCGCAGCAGCCGCTCGAGGGCTCCAATGGGCAGCCTCACCACGCTGACGCCTCGGCCGTCCCGCTCCCTCTCTCCCTTCGGCACCCTACTAGACTCCCACGAGCGCCAGTAGACAGCCCCGAGCCTCCTCCGTGGCCCACTGCTGGCTATTTCCTTGGTGCCACGTTGGCCCGTCCACGGTGAGCAACGGCCTCGCTATATATAAGGCCGCCCGAGGCCTCTCTGGAGCCCTTTCGCCCTCTATCCTCCCTCCCGTCGTCACCCGGACCCAGCCAACCCTCTCGCCGAGCCCTCCGTCGCTCCCCATGGCCGGAGCTGAGCCGCCGGACTCCGCCTAAATTCGCACCCACCACTCCTCCTCCTCTCCTCTAGACCACTCCAGCGACCCCTCACCACCACCGCCGACTCGCTCCGCACTTCATTCCCTCCTCCCCGCGCCTGCCACGCAGTCCCAAACCTCGCCGACGGCCTCCTCATGACCACCAAGCCATCGCTACTGCAGCCTCCACGGCATGCATGCAGCACATGGATGGGTGCGGCATGGCGTCCTGAGCACGCCGGTGGGCGGAGCATCGCTGTAGGCAGCTCTGTAGCCCGGCAATCACCGGGCGGAGCCGCCTCCTCCCATGGCCGGGGCCGCAGGATGTTGAAAGGCGACCAATCATTTGGGCCCGCGACGTCAGCGACCCAGTGGGCGGGCCCCGCCGTTTAAGTGGAGACGGCTTCGGTAATGACGCCTTCTACGTTGCCCTGTCACCCGCATGGCCGAGCTGCTTGGCCGGCCCAAGGCGTCGGCTGCCCGCTATGTCTCTCGCCCGATTACTGTATCACTGCCGTCGCCAGATCCAGCCCGTTTGGGTAAATACCTTGTTCCTTTTTCTTTTCTGTACAACTTGTAAAATCTCCCAAATATTCATATTACCTCCAAATTGGATGATTCAAATTTCTGGTAACTCATAAAATCAGGCTCTACCTGTTGGTGCAACATGCATATATTTCCAGAAACTTTTTCTTCACAAACATTTATCAAACATTGTTTTCCCATTTCTGTAATGAACTTTAGAAAATCAGAAAGAGCCTGTTTTTGATCCAAATTCCATGGTTCAAAATACTAGATGTCTACAAGTTCAAGACTTAGTTTTTGAACATTTTTAGTAATACTTTCTGTATCACCTCAAATAATGGTCTATTTCTTCATGTATAGCTAACTTTGCAAATTCATAGAGAAATCATTTGAACTCCAAACCCAGTGAAACCAAATCCTTGATGCTTCTAAAATCATCCTTTGTTAAATGGGGGCCCTTGCTCATTTTTCAAAAATATATTTCTGTACACTTCTTGCAAATCCATAAACCCCTTGATTCCATCATATCAAAATGTTTGGAAATACCCATTGGTCCAATCCCAATGAAACCACTCTGGTTATTCTTCATATAACCAGAGATGTCCTAGAAAAGTCAAATTAATATTTTAGGGCACTTTTATTTTCTGCCTTGTTGTGTTGCTTATTATGGTTGCTTTGGACGATAGTTGACGAAGTAGACGAAATGCTCAGACTTGGACCAAAGATATTTGAAGACCTCGAAGAATTTGTTACAACAGGCAATCAGCCCTTGGACCATGTCCATGAAACCCTTTTTAAGCATGTCATATAGCACTTTATTATTGCTGCATCAGAATCATGATGAGATGGTAAACCATGTTGGTTGGTTGCCTCTGTTACTTCCTCGTTGATACTTGCATTGTGCATGATCCTACCTTCTTATGAGGGTTATGCCGGTGGGAGTAGTTAGGATGCTAAGTAGCTGCTACGCAAATGGTTTGGGTATATGCATGGCGATGGAAGCAAGATTGTTTTCAAAAACTTTTCAAAAACCCCATCGGGTGCCACTTATGCCCGAGGGAGCTAATGAGTTGGGTAACCACTTGATGACGAAGTGGTGTACTGAGGCAAGTGTGTGTGTTGTTTTCAGAACGGATTGGTTTAAGTTGCGGCGTTATTCCAACCTTACATGCTAACCACTCTACCCTTATATGGGAAAGGGCATTATTGATTACCTAGGCCGATACTAGCTTGGAGCCCGCATTACTAGTGACGGGAGAGTCGTTGTTAGCTCTCTCTGGAGCAGAATTCGTCTGCCGGTAGAGGCGGCCATGACTGTTTTCACAAGGCACCGGACACACCGTTGGTACCCGGTGGTTGTGGTATGAGATGAATATGGGAGCGAGGCTCCACAATTTTAAGATGTGAAACATTGGGCACCAGGGTTACTACCAATCGAGTGGACTCTATGTTAGTGTCGTCTAGGGAAAGATAGTGATCGGGTGCTTACCCCGGGTACTTGAGGTACCGCGGTCGTGGATGATACGGAAGTTCCCCGGATCTTGTGGGTAAAGTGTGCAACCTTTGAAGAGTGTAAAACTATTCGAATAGCCGTGCCCACGGTCAAGGACAGTTGGGTAACCGCTCTTGGGCTACGTCCATATGTTTCACGAAACACGGTGAGTATGTATGGATGAGTGGAAAGAACTACTTGGGTCAAGTCCAAGTACTTGACATGATTGAGTTGGGTTGGTGCCCACTCCATTTATGTTTATATCTGTAACTTGTCCTCAGGGTTACTTGAAACCTCTTGATGCATGCTATGCAAGTTGTTGAACATGTCATAGTACTCAAAACTAGCTTTCTGCAAAAATTTACCTATATCATGCATTATTGTGCCTTGAACGAAAACATCGGTTGGTTGTGAGTACATTCAAAGTACTCATTGGCTTGCCACTGGTTATTTTATTGGCCAGGCATGAAAGAACAGGAGGTGATGAAGAACACTTGGTGACAAACATGCGAGCTAGGGACGCTTCCAGTCAGAATGCACCGTAGTGTTAAGGCAGATGGCATGGGTCCAAGTTATCGACGAAGATTTTCGCTGCAATGTTATACTCAAGACTTGACCATAATGGTCATAAATTATGTAAGACGGTATGTATGGATATAAGACTCTTATTATTCAGCTTCTATGTGTTCAGTGAGCATTAATCTCTAGGATCACTGTACACGTGCATTCGGTGATCACGACTTATGAGTCGGGGTCCCCACAGCCATGATCAAAGTTCTTCCACAACGTTGCGCATGATGTGCGGAGAAACCAGAAACTGGCCTAGAATCAAGACTAATGAAGAAGCAAAGAATACCTCAAGAGACCAGCCTCTTAAGCAACCCCGACTGTGCACCTATTAGGCCCTACCCCCACGGCACTCGGCAGCGCGTTCAGGGCAGGCCCAGGGGCTTATGTCGGTGCAACAAACCCTGGGTCTATTGCCCTGACTGTGCACAGGCACGGGATCAAGATGGAGCACCAACCCATGTCAGAGTACAAGAAACCAAGAGATTCGAAGGAGCAACAAGCAGATCAAAGGGACCAAGACCAAGCCGGAGAAGCAAGATATCGCCAAGAGAAAGGCCTCCTTTGTTGGGCAGGCGAGCCCGACAAGAGGCGAGGCCAACCCCAGAAGAAGACAACCAAGGCGTCCCGGCAGGGCTTGCCGGGACTCACAGAGGCAGAACCACCTCACCAACGACTCCACCATGATCGACGTCGTCGATCAGTGTGGTGTCCAGCCACAGAGTGACTAAGTGGCCACTACTAGGGAAAACCTTATACACAGAACTTTAGCTGTAGCGAGGGTCAAAAAAGCATGTTGGTGCTAAGTAGCGATGGCGTGCACGAGCAAACCGCTGCTGAGATAAAGTTCTAGCAGTAGCGCGTCTTGCTCTAAACACGTTACTACTAAAATTCTCACGGCTTAGCCGATAGGCTACACATACTATTAGCGACCTATAACGAACCGCGCTACCGCTACTTTGTTTGTAGCAACACGTTTTAATTTGAACTCGCTACTGCTAAAGGAAATTAAATGGAAAGCAAATAGAAAGGTAATTGAGAATGAAAGAAATAGAATAAGGTGAAAGGAAAAAAATAAAATGTGAAGAAAACTAAATGAAAAAGGAGGGAAAAGAGAAAGGAGTAGCAGTAGCGTGTATCCCATAACGCGTTGTAGCTAACGTAGCAAAGAGCGCCAGCTTCCTAGAACGCTGCTCATCGCTACTTCCGACTTTAACCACGGGTTCGTCCTTCCACACGGCCACTTCCCCCAAATCCAACTCTCCACTCTGCCGCCGTTGTCGCCCGTCAGCCGCCCAGCATCTCTCCGCACCCTCTCGCCTCGCCCAGAGCCCAGTTCATCCGCCCTCGCCCCCGACCTCAACGCTGCCCCGGACGCCACCCCGACCCCGACCTCGACGCCGCCATCCGGCGCGCACCCGAGTCCCGACCCTGACCTCGTCGCCGCCTGCCCCTCCCTCATCGCAGGCACCCAAGGTGAGCACGCCTGCTCCTCCCTCTCCCCTACCTCTGCCTAGGGTTTCTTTATATTTTAGTTGCATCAAATTAGTTAGGGTTCATGTAAGAGTGGAAACAAATCGGATGCGGATGCGGCTCAAATGAGTTAGGGTTCATGAAAGGGTGGAAGCGAATCAAATTTCTAAGATGAATCATAAAAGCAGTAAAATTTGACCACTTATTTCACTCTTTATAGTTGGATAATTGGAATATCCGCTACCACTTTCCACCCCTATAGGTTCATCCAATTAGATGGTAATTAGGGCAGTAGTTCCTAGGTACTAATTAGTTAGTAAGAACTCGGTACTAATTAGGTACTATAATATTTTTATTTATAGTAAGTTTATTTTAGTAAGAACTAGTTGAATTAATAGAACTAGTTAGTAAGAACTTGTTGCTATTTTTAGTTAAAGCAATTTTTCCCGCATCGGCGTGGGCGATGCCTATCCCGCATCCTCGTCGTCGAAGTCGGTGGAGGACGACACCGGCTTGACCGGATGGGCCATGTCGGACCAGGCTCCGCCGGGTAGTCTTGAGGCGCTACCTCTACCGAAGCGCGAGGTTGGTGAGGAGCCAGCCTGTCGTTGACCCGAACCTTCTTTGGTGGCGGTGGCGTGGGCGATGGCCTCCGGAGGCTCGAGGACTCCGCGGAGGTGGTGCGTCACCGTGTCAGTGAGGAGGACGGGCATGTCCGTCGCTACTTGTTTGCGTTGGAGCACATGTTCTCCAATACCTGGCAGGTTCTCCATGGATCTCACTGGAGCTATGATCGCGTGATGGTTCCTTCTCTGTGGGTGTCCACCGCCCGCGCCAATACCCGTCGTGTGCTAGGGTTTTAGTTGTATTAGTGACGTTATATCTATGACACTATTCATGATGTATTAGTGATAATATTCGACGATGTACGGACGCATGAGATGATTTACTTTTGCTTATTGAATGCATGCTAATTTGAGTCCTATATGATATTTTGAAATGTATATCTTGTGTTGCTCAATATCCAATTGGCGGTCATGTTTGCAGGTTACACCTCCGGTGGCCTATGTTTTGCTTGAGTGTTGATTCATTTCCGTTCCGGCAAATTTCAGGCGCTCTCGATATGTCCTATTTTAGCAAAGGTCATGCCGGATTTTTTTCCGTGAATTTTGGCATGACTTGTGCCGAATATGTAGGAAATATCGAGTGCTCGGATTTGTGTGTTGAGTATCCTAGTAGTTGTCTTCAATCGATTTTCAATTAATGTTTTAACTATGAACATAGGAAATGTCGGCTGACGAAAAGGATTTCGGTATTTGCAAATCTTTACTGCGCGCCCTTGACTGTCGCGTGGAATCTTCCTAGTTGATGATAGGCTATTCATCATCAAGCTGGACGAGAACTTCGAAGTGGATACAGTAAGTCACAACGACAAGTGTTTTTTCGTAATTAAGCAAGACATCTGCTTCATTTGCTTCAACTTTTATTTTTTTTACTATTCTACTAGCGTATCCCACGCCATGCAAGAGTTTTTATATTGGATAAGATAGGTTTCAGTCATACTATGGAGGTAAAGAAAGTTTACTTGAAGACCGAGCATGGTTATATTTTCCATAAAATTATACAATTCGTGACGACTACACCTATTTTGGATGCAAAACATGGCGAGCACTATGCAAGACTTATGCATTTGAGCCTGATATGGTTATCACCTTTGATATTCGTCCAGGAAGATGATATTGAAGGTAATACCGACATCTGGGTCGATTTGCGAGCATACTCGAGTTATACCATTATGTAAGTTTCTCAACCATATTTATGTCTTTGATATTGTTTATTCAAATATAGTTGACAACTATTTTATATTGTCGACTTATTTGATTGCAAGCAAACATGTCCGGCGCTTGGTAGACAGGACCTACTCGTCCGGGGCTGAACTAAAGCTGCGAGGAGCTAAGTCATTATGTTTCATGGCTTGAGATCTTGATCTTGTCAAGACAAATTTTCTTCCTGGATTTAGAAATGTTAGTACTTGAAAGCGTGTGACCAATAGTGTTCGTAATGAACTACGGTCACATCTATTTAGGAAGGATGGTAAGATTTTTACTATTTGTCCTCGGTGCATCTTTTCCATACATTATTTTTGAAGCTAAACTTCATTGCTAAGTATGTTACCATACGATGTTCTTCAACAGGGACTCCCGATGAATGTTGTGCCTTATGGGATCGAGACTAAAGGTAACATGACTATTATTAGCTTACGGCCAAGATATCCTACAGATTAGTTTAGTGCATTCAACATTAGCGACGGATGCTTAATAGTGCAAGACTGGACCAAATATGTGATGGGGAAGCGCAGAGAAGTACTAGGGGCAGCAAGCAGGCGCTACCCACGATTAGAGACAGGTTCATCTGCATGCTCCAACTTGATCAAGGAGGAGAGCTACACATGTTTTATGTTATTTTACCTAAGAGAGAGCAAACGAGTGATTAGCTAGCTAGAAATGAGTTTGAGGATGATGATGTGCTACACTATTACTATGATGATAAAATAGCTAGTGTTGGTGGTAATGACTATGATGATTATTATTAGCTAGTGTTAGTGGTGATTAAATAAATACTGTTGGTGGTAATGACTATGATGATGATTACATTATCTTGCTGTTGGCGGATTAGATTCAAGTGGAGGCAACATGTGGTGCACATCGAAAGTACTACTAGTCCAAACTAGATCAAGTTTGGATTAGTAGTATACTTTTGACATGCACCACATATTGCCTCCACTTGAACCTAATCCACCTTCATTTGACACACTGTTATGGAAATAATGATGTAAACCTCATAACTGGTATTGTACCAATATTTTTACGTTGGCGCATAAATACACTAAAAATGAAAAAATAAAAAAAGAATACTAGTAGCGATGGTGAGAAAACACGCTGCCAGTAGTTACATTAGCAGTAGCATGGGAGTGAACAAACGCTGCAGCTATTCGTCCTAGCGATGGCAGCGTGCGAGCCGCAGCGTTCTTTGCTAAGCAATAGCTGTAGCGCCTTATTAGTAGCGCGCCTACCCGCACTACTAGTGAGCACAAAACCAGTGCTACTGCTAGGGTTTTCCCTAGTAGTGGGCAGCCATTCGCCACACGGCAGCCTCCCCTACAGGAAAAACCCACAGGTGACACCCGTCCTGCGATGTGTCAAACGAACAGGCGCAGAGCTGGAAAGGTAGCCCAGCAAGCCTTGTGAGGAAACCAATGATGTGACATTGAGAGGTGCATTTAATGCACCCCTATCAGGCCGCAGAGTTAGGTATGATAGCATTGTTGCTATCATATCAGTGCATAATGACTACTTTCCCATTGTGGTGACCCCTTGATCTATAAAAGGAGGCCCGTGGCAATCGTAGAAAGGGTTAGAAGGTTGGATAACTCACACCCCGTACACGCGTAGTCGCTGCCGCCCTGAGGCAACCCCTGCCGGGTTAGTGTGCTATGCTCCACCACCACGTTTCCACCATCAATCAACCAAAGCAGGAGTAGGGTTTTACGCGTGATCTCTGCCATGCTGCCCCACGCTCATCTGCTCTTTGTGCAACATGAAGTCCCCCTGCCTAACCAGCAAGGGGCCTCCTTGTCCCCTAGGTGGCCATAGTTTCCCGTGACATATCGTGAATGTTCAGATTACTACAAACTATCCTGTTTGAGACAGATTATATTTATGATGCATTGTTTCACTAGTTTATATGAAACTATCAATTTTATCGGTGGTATAAGCCATGGAGAAGTTATAATACAGTAGCTAAAATGCAAAAACAAAATATGAATGGGTTTTCAATAGTACTTAAAGTGGTGGTTTGTTTTATTATACTAACGGATCTCACGAGGGTTTTGTTAAGTTTCATGTGATTGAAGTTTTCATGTTTTGGGTGAGATCACGATAGATGAAGGAATAAGGAGTGGCAAGAGACTAAGCTTGGGGATGCCCGAGGCACCCCAAGGTAATATTCAAGGACTCCTAAGCAACTAAGCTTGGGGATGCCCCGGAAGGCATCCCCTCTTTCTTATAATGATCATCGGTAATTTTACTTGGAGCTATATTTTATTCGTCACATTATATGCGTAAATCTTGGAGCGTCGTGTGCCTTTTCTTTTTGTTTATGTAATACACCATGCTGGTATGAGATAGTCCTTGGTTGATTTATAGAATTCTTCATGCACTTCACTTATATATTTTGAGTATGGCTTTATAGAATGCTTCATGTGCTTCACTTATGTCAGTTGATGTTTCGATTGCCTGCTACCCCATGCATAGAAAATCGCCATTGGAAGAATGCTCTTTTGCTCCACTTAGATTCGTTAGAGCGTGGGCATATCTTTTGTAGAAAGAATTAAAATCTCTTGCTTAACTTATATCTATTTAGAGAGTCATCAGGAATTTGTCATTCACATGGTTAGTCATAAAATCTACATAAAACATGTAGATCACTAAATATGATATGTTTGATTCCTTGCGATAGTTCTGCGATATAAAGATGGTGATATTAGACTCATGCTAGTAAGTAATTGTGGATTGCTACAAATACTTGTGTTAAGGTTTGTGATTCCCACGTATGGTGAACCATTATGTGATGAAGGCAGAGCATGATTTATTTTTGATTGTATTCCTTATGAGTGGTGGTCGAGGACAAGCGATGGTCTTTTCCTACCAATCTATCCCCCAAGGAGCATGCGTATTAGTACTTTGCCTTGATGTCTAATAAACTTTTTCAATAAGTATGTGATTTCTTTATGACTAATGTTGAGTCCATGGATTATACACACTCTCACCCTTCCATCATTACTAGCCTCTTAAGTACCGTGCATTGCCCTTTCTCACCTCGAGAGTCGATTACCAAACTTCAGGTGCATCCACACCCGTGATATGATATGCTCTATCACACATAAGCCTCGTTATATCTTACTCAAAACAGCCACCATACCTACCTATCATGGCATGTCCATAGCCATTCCGAGATATATTGCCATGAAACTTCCATCATCATCATATACATGACTTGAGCATTCATTGTCATATTGCTTTTCATGATCGTAAGATACCTAGCATGATATTTTCATGGCTTGTCCATTTTTTTATATCTTTGCTACACTAGATCATTGCACATCCTGGTACACCGCTAGAGGCATTCATATAGACTCATAATTTGTTCTAGTATCGAGTTGCAATATTGAGTTGTAAGTAAATAAAAGTGTGATGACCATCACTATTACAACATTGTCCCAGTGAGGAAACAATGATGGAGACTATGATTCCCCCACAAGTCGGGATGAGACTCCGAACGAAGAATAAAAATAAAGAAAAATAAAAAAGAGGCAAAAAAAGAGCCCAAAAAAAGAAAAAAAAAGAGAGAAAAAGAGACAAAGGGCAATGCTACTATCCTTTTACCACACTAGTGCTTCAGAGCAGCACCATGTTCTTCATACAGAGAGTCTCTTGAGTTATTACTTTCATATACTAGTGGGAATTTTCATTATGGAACTTGGCTTGTATATTCCGATGATGGGCTTCCTCAAATGCCCGAGGTCTTCATGAGCAAGCAAGTTGGATGCACACCCACTTAGTTTTCAGTTTGAGATTTCATACACTTATAGCTCTGGTGCATCTCTTGCATGGCAATCCCTACTCCTCACATTGACAACAATCGATGGGCATCTCCATAGCCCATTGATTAGCCGCGTCGATGTGAGACTTTCTCCTTTTTTTCTTCTCCACACAACCTCCACAATCATATTCTATTCCACCTATAGTGCTACATCCATGGCTCACGCTCATGTATTGCGTGGAAGTTAAAAAAGCTTGAGAACATTAAAAGTATGAAACAATTTCTTGGCTTGTCATCGGGGTTGTGCATAATGAAATACTTTGTGTGGTGAAGATGGAGCATAGCCAGACTATATGATTTTGTAGGGATAACTTTCTTTTAGCCATGCTATTTTGAAAAGACATGATTGCTTTATTGGTATGCTTGAAGTAGTATTGTCTTAATGTCAAATGATAGACCATTGCTTTGAATCACTCGTGTATTAATATTCATGCCATGATTAGATTACATGCTCAAGATTATGCTAGGTAGCATTCCACATAAAAAACTATCTTTTTTAATATTTACCTACTCGAGGATGAGCAGGAATTAAGCTTGGGGATGCTGATACTATTTTTGGGACTAACATATTGATCCAGTGCCCAGTGCTAGTTCCTGTTTGTTGCATGTTTTTTGTTTCACAGAAAATCCATATCAAACAGAGTCCAAAAACGGTAAAAACTTATGTAGATTTTTTCTGGAATATATGTGAATTTTGGGAATTGTAATCAACTCGAGATGATGCCCTAGGGGGGCACAAGCCAGGGGGTGCACCCATGGGGTAGGGCGTGCCCTAGACCCTTGTGGCCACCACGTAAGGCGGTTGGTGCCCTTCTTCGGCCACAGGAAAGCTAATATCCATATAAAAATCGTGTTAAAATTTTAGCCTAATCAGAGTTACGGATCTCAGCGAATTTTAGAAATGGCGAAAGGCCGGAATCTGGGAGCGCAGAAACATAAGGGAACTGAGAGAGAGAGAGAGAGAGAGAGAGAGAGAGAGAGAGAGAGAGATTCAATCTCGGAGGGGCTCCCGCCCCTCCGCCGACATGGAGGCCAAGGACCAGAGGGGAAACCCTCCTCCCATCTAGGGAGGAGGGTCAAAGAAGAAGAAGATGGAGGGGGGCTCTCTCCCCCTGCTACGTCTTGAGCATGCGTTGGTTTTCTCTTCAAGAGGAAAGGGTGATGTAGCACAGTAGCATAAGTATTCTCCTCAGTTTTTGAGAACGAAGGTATCAATCCAGTAGGAGACTACACGCAAATCCCTCGTACCTCCACAAACAATCAAGAACCTTGCAACCAACGCGATAAAGGGGTTGTCAATCCCTTCACGGCCACTTGCAAAAGTGAGATCTAATAAAGATAATAAGATAAATGTTTTTGGTATTTTTGTTGTATAGATTGAAAAGTAAAGATTGCAAAATAAACAGCAACATAAATAGCACATTGGCGGGAGATTACTATGATGGAAAATAGACCCGGTGGCCATAGGTTTCACTAGTGGCTTCTCTCAAGATAGCATTATCTACGGTGGGTGAACAAATGACTATCGAGCAATTGATAGAAAAGCACATAGTTATGAGAATATCTAGGCATGATCATGTATATAGGCATCACGTCTGGTGACAAGTAAACCGAAACGATTACGCATCTACTACTATTACTCCACACATCGACCGCTATCCAAAGATGCATCTAGAGTATTAAGTTCATAAGAACAGTAGTAGCGTTAGGCAAGATGACATGATGTAGAGGGATAAACTCAAGCAATATGATATAAACCCCATCTGTTTATCCACGATGGCAAAAATACAATACGTGCCTTCTTGCTGCCCTGCTATCCTTTGGGAAAGGACACCGCAAGATTGAACCCAAAGCTAAGAACTTCTCCCATGGCAAGAAAGATCAATCTAGTAGGCCAAACCAAACTGATAATTCGAAGAGACTTGCAAAGATATTAAATCATGCATGAAAGAATTCAGAGAAGAATCAAATATTGTTCATAGATAATCTTGATCATAAACCCACAATTCATCGGATCTCGACAAACACACTACAAAAAGAATTACATCGAATGGATCTGCAAGAAGATCCAGGAGAACTTTGTATTGAGATCCACGGAGAGAGAAGAAGCCATCTAGCTAATAACTATGGACCCGAAGGTCTGTGGTAAACTACTCACACATCATCCGAGAGGCTATGGTGTTGATGTAGAAGCCCTCCATGATCGATTCCCCCTCCTGCGGAGCGTCGGAAAAGGCCCCATGTCGGTGTACAAAAAGTGGGGCACGCTTTTGTACCCCTTTACCTGTGCATGGGCAGTCGGAGCCGCGCCCACGGTCACACCAAGCAGAACAGGGGAGGTGAGCCGAGGTAAGACCGAAGCCCAAGATAATTCGAGCAACGCCAAGACCAAGACCACAAAGAGCAGAGGGACGAAGCAGGTTCCCCCCAAAGACCCTTTCCGGGGCAGCCTCGGCCCAGCCCAGCAAGACCCTGCCAAGCAGCTCGCCCCCACCTGTGAGCAAGCCACCCTTGAGCCCACGGTCCCCAACGCCATAATCCACGTGGGGCTAGGGCTAGGGAAGGCACCTCTGCGGTGGCATGCAGATCTTTGTGAAGACATATTCAAGATAAGACGAGGAATAGAAGACGACGATCCTCGGCAAGCTCCTTGCCGAGGAAGGCCACGGAACCGCCAAAGAAGGTCCTTGCCGGGACGACGACGCCAGCAAGACCCTTGCCAGACCACCCGACAAAGGCCCTCCCAAGGAGGGCCTTGACAGGGCCACCGCTAGGCCCACGCTAACCAAGCTTCCACCGCTATTCACATGGAGCTGTTGATACGTCCATTTTGCATCATGCTTTTATATCGATATTTATTGCATTATGGGCTGCTATTATATGTTATGTCACAATACTTATGCCTATTCTCTCTTATTTTACAAGGTTTACATAAGGAGGGAGAATGCCTTGGCGGAATTCTGAAATTTGGAAAAGGAGAAAATATTAGAGACCTATTCTACACAACTCCAAAAGTCCCGAAACTCCACGGAATATCTTATAATAAATAATAAAAAAATCCTCACCAAAGATGAACGCCAGGGGGCCCACACCCTGTCCACGAGGGTGGGGGCGTGCCCCCTACCTCGTGGGCCCCCTGGTGGTCCTCCGATGCCCATCTTCTGCTATATGAGGTCTTTCGTCGAGAAAAAAATCATAAGCAACCTTTCGGGATGAAACTCCGCCGCCACGGTAGCGGAACCTTGGCGGAACCAATCTAGGGCTCGGCCAGAGCTGTTCTGCCGAGGACACTTCCATCCCGGGAGGGGGGAAATCATCACCATCGTCATCACCAACGCTCCTCTCATCGGGAGAGGGCAATCTCCATCAACATCTTCACCTGCACCATCTCCTCTCAAAACCCTAGTTCATCTCTTGTATCCGATTCTTGTCTCCAAGTCCGGATTGGTACTAGTAGGTTGCTAGTAGTGTTGATTACTCCTTGTAGTTGATGCTAGTTGGTTTATTTGGTGGAATATCATATGTTCAGATCCTATATGCATATTAATACCCCTCGATTATGAACATGAATATGCTTTGTGAGTTTTTACGTTTGTTCCTCAGGACATGGTAGAAGTCTTGCTATTAGTAGTCATGTGAATTTGGTATTCGTTCGATATTTTGATGAGATTTATGTTGTCTATCCTCTAGTGGTGTTATGTGAACGTCGACTACATAACACTTCACCAATATTTGGGCCTAGAGGAAGGCATTGGGAAGTAATAAGTAGATGATGGGTTGCTAGAGTGACAGAAGCTTAACCCCTAGTTCATGCGTTGCTTCGTAAGGGGCTGATCTGGATCAATATGTTTCATGCTATGGTTAGGTTTACCTTAATACTTTCATTGTAGTTGCGGATGCTTGCAATAGAGGTTAATCATAAGTGGGATGCTTGTTCAAGTAAGAACAGCACACAAGCACCGGTCCACCCACATATTAAATTATCAAAGTACCGAACGCGAATCATATGAACGTGATGAAAACTAGCTTGACGATATTCCCGTGTGTCCTCGGGAGCGCTTTTCCTATTATAAGAGTTTGTCCAGGCTTGTCCTTTGCTACAAAAAGATTGGGCCACCTTGCTGCACTTTATTTACTTTTGTTACTTGTTGCTCGTTACAAATTATCTTATCACAAAACTATCGGTTACCACTTATTTAGGTCCTTGCAGAATACCTTGCTGAAAACCGCTTATCATTTCCTTCTGCTCCTCGTTGGGTTCGACACTCTTACTTATCGAAAGAACTACGATAGATCCCCTATATTTGTGGGTCATCAAGACTCTTTTCTGGGGCCGTTGCTGGGGAGTGAAGCGCCTTTGGTAGGTGGAATTTGGTAAGGAAAAATTTATATAGTGAGCTGAAATTTCTTTGTAACTTGTTACTATGGAAAGTAATCCTCTGAGGGGGCTTGTTAGGGTATCTTCACCCCGACCAGCAGAGCAAAGAGTTGCTCCTCAACCTACTGAACCTATTGAAAATGAAACTCCTTTTGAAGTTCCTTCGGGTATGATGGAAAAACTGCTAGCTAATCCTTTTATAGGAGATGGAACAAAGCATCCTAATGAGCACCTAATATATGTGGATGAAGTTTGTGAACTATTTAAGCTTGTAGGTATACCCGATGATGTTGTTAAGAAGAAGGTCTTCCCTTTATCTTTTAAGGGAGATGCATTGACATGGTATAGGCTATGTGATGATACGAGATCATGGAACTACAAAATATTGAAATTGGTATTTCATCAAAAATACTATCCTATGCATCTTGTTCATCGTGATCGCAACTATATATACAATTTTTGGCCTCGCGGAGGAGAAAGCATCGCTCAAGCTTGGGGGAGGCTTAAATCAATGTTATATTCATGCCCCAATCATGAGCTCTCAACAGAAATAATTATTCAAAGTTTTTATGCTCGGCTTTCTCATAATAATCAAACCATGCTCGATACTTCTTGTGCTGGCTATTTTATGGTGAAGACTATTGAATTCAGATGGAATTTATTGGATAGAATTAAACGCAACTCTGAAGATTGGGACTTCGGCGAAGGTAAGGAGTCAGGTATGACACCTAAGTTTGATTGTGTTAAACCTTTTATGGATACCGATATTTTCCGTAAGTTTAGCACTAAATATGGACTTGACTCTGAGATAGTAGCTTCTTTCTGTGAATCCTTTGCTATTTATGTTGATCTCCCCAAGGATAAGTGGTTTAAGTATCATCCTCCCATAGAAGTAAAAGTAGCTGCACCTATTAAAGTTGAAGAAAAGACTGTCACTTATAATGATCCTATTGTTCCTACCTCTTATGTTGAGAAACCACCTTTCCCTGTTAGAATAAAGGATCATGCTAAAGCTTCAATCGTGGTTCGTAAAAGCAATATTAGAACTTATACACCTCTGAGCAAGTTAAAGTAGAACCTAATATTGCTATTGTTAAAGATCTCTTGTCGACAATATTGATGGGCATGTTATTCGATTCTGCGGTGAAACCGCTAGAATTGCTAAACCTTGTGCTAAAGATAAACATAGACATGTGGTAGGCGTGCACTGTTATTTCTGTTAAAATAGGAGATCATTGTTATCATGGCTTATGTGACATGGGTGCTAGTGCTAGTGCAATACCCATTGATTTATACAAAGAAATTATGCATGATATTGCACCTATTGAGTTAGAAGAAATTGATGTCACAATTAAGCTTGCCAATAGAGATACTATTTCACCAATTAGGATTGTTAGAGATGTTGAAATCTTGTGTGGGAAAACTAAATATCCTGTTGATTTTCTCGTTCTGGGTTCCCCACAAGATAGCTTTTTGTCCCATTATATTTGGTAGACCCTTCTTGAACACTGTTAATGCTAGGATAGATTGCGAAAAGAATGTTGTTAGTATTGGCTTGGATGATATGATTCATGAGTTTAATTCCTCTAAATTTAGTAAACAACACCATGAAGAAGAAATACCTAGTAAGGATGAAATTATTGGTCTTGCTTCTATTGCCGTACCTCCTAGTGATCCTCTAGAACATTATTTGCTACACCATGAAAATGATATGTTTATGAATGAAAGAAGGGAAATAGATGAAGTATTCTTTAAACAGGAACCTATTCTGAAACATAATTTGCCTATTGAAATCCTAGGGGATCCTCCTCCACCCAAGGATGATCCCGTGTTTGAGCTTAAACCGTTGCCTGATAATCTTAAATATGCTTATCTTGACGAAAAGAAAATATATCCTGTTATTATTAGTGCCAACCTTTCAGAGCATGAAGAAGAGAGATTATTGAAAACTCTGAAGAAGCACCGTGCTGCTATTGGATATAATCTTGATGATCTTAAGGGCATTAGTCCCACTCTATGTCAACATAAAATAAATTTGGAAGAAGATGCCAAACCGGTTCATGATTATCAACGAAGGCTGAATCCTAAGATGAAAGAAGTGGTAAGAAAAGAAATACTAAAGCTTCTAGAGACAGGTATAATTTATCCCGTTGCTGATAGTCAGTGGGTAAGTCCTGTTCATTGTGTCCCTAAGAAGGGAGGCGTTCTTGTTGTTCCTAATGATAAAGATGAATTGATCCATAAAGAATTATTACAGGTTATAGGATGGTAATTGATTTCCACAAATTAAATAAAGCTACTAAGAAAGATCATTACCCCTTACCTTTTATTGATCAAATGCTGGAAATATTATGCAAACATACACATTATTGCTTCCTAGATGGTTATTCTGGTTTCTTGCAAATACATGTGTCGGCTAAAGATCAATCAAAGACTACTTTTACATGCCCTTTTGGTACTTTTGCTTATAGACGTATGCCTTTTGGTTTATGTAATGCACCTGCTACCTTTAAAAGATGCATGATGGCTATATTCTCTGACTTTTGTGAAAAGATTTGTGAGGTCTTTATGGATGAATTTTCTGTCTATGGATGCTCTTTTGATGATTGCTTGAGCAATCTTGATCGAGTTTTGCAGAGATGTGAAGAAACTAATCTTGTCTTGAATTGGGAAAAGTGCCACTTTATGGTTAATGAAGGTATTTTCTTGGGGCATAAAGTTTCAAAACAGTATTGAAGTTGATAAAGCCAAGGTTGATGCTATTGAAGAGATGCCATGTCCCAAGGACATCAAAGGTATAAGAAGTTTTCTTGGTCACGCCAGATTTTATAGGAGGTTCATTAAGGACTTCTCAAAAATTTCTCGGCCTCTGACTAATTTATTACAAAAAGATATACCATTTGTCTTTGATGATGATTGTGTACAAGCATTTGGAATACTTAAGAAAGCATTGGTTTCCGCACCTATCGTTCAGCCACCTGATTGGAATTTACCCTTTGAAATTATGTGTGATGCTAGTGATTATCTTTGTGTAGGTCTTTGTTCTAGGGCAAAGAGTTCATAAGAAATTAAATGTTATCCATTATGCTAGTAAGACTCTAGACAATGCTCAAAGAAATTATGCTACTGCTTTGAAAATGAATTCTTAGCGGTTGTATTAGGATGTGATAAGTTCAGACCTTATATTGTTGATTCTAAAGTAACTATTCACACCGATCATGCCGCTATTAAATATCTTATGGAAAAGAAAGATGCTAAACCTAGACTTATTAGATGGGTTCTCCTGCTACAAGAATTTGATCTGCATATTGTCGATAGAAAGGAGTTCGACAACCCCGTTCTTGGAACAACTTGTCTAGGTTAGAAAATGTTCTTGATGACCCACTGTCGGTGTCAAAACCGGCGGATCTCGGGTAGGGGGTCCCGATATGCGCGTCTAAGCTGATGGTAACAGGAAGAAAGGGACATAATGTTTACCTAGGTTCGGGCCCTCTCGATGGAGGTAAAGCCCTACTTCCTGCTTGATTAATATTGAAGATATGAGTAGTACAAGAGTAGATCTACCACAAGATCGTAGAGGCTAAACCCTAAGAGCTAGCCTATGATGGTATGATTGTAATTATGATCGGCCTTCTAAGGACCAACCTCTCCGGTTTATATAGACACCGGAGAGGGCTAGGGTTTACATGGAGTCGGTTACAAGGAAGGAAATATAATATCCGGATCGCCAAGCTTGCCTTCCACGCCAAGGAAAGTCCCATCCGGACACGGGCGAAGTCTTGAGTCTTGTATCTTCGCGCTTCAATAGTCCGGACGTTGTACACAGTCCGGCTGTCCGGATACCCCCTAATCCAGGACTCCCTCAGTAGCCCCTGAACCAGGCTTCAATGACGATGAGTCCGGCGTGCAGTCTTGTCTTCGGCATTGCAGGGCGGGTTCCTTCTCCGAATACTCCAAAGTGCTTGTTACGGCGAATAGTGTCCGGCCTACAATCAATGTTCTGCTCCTCGGCTTCGGTGCCTCAGTAATGACCACCTCCACGTGTCGAGCGAATGCGAGGAGTCGAGGCATTTTTGCATTTGCCACCTTCGATCCTCCGAGCGAACCGTCTATTTGAAGGGACGGGGATTCTCAGATCCAAACCTCACTCTCCCTCCCAGAGCCAACATCCAACAGAGCGCTTTGCAAAAAGCCATTCCAACATGGCCGACCGTCGCAGCTCTTCTGCTTTCCCTTCTCGTTCCAAGTCGGGGGATTGGGGAGAGTGTTCAGTTCCTCATAGCCGTTTGACAAATTTACAAACCCAAGGGTTTCTCCCACCGGCGTTCATGGTCTCCGTCCGAGATGGAATAACCACTTATGACGCAGGAGACCAGGCTGAGGGATCTCCTAACCCATCTCCGGAGGAGCGTATATGTATGATCCCTCATCTGCTGAGGGGCGTTGGGTTCCGTATCCACCCGTTTCTTCATGGGCTCCTGGAGTTCTACGGCCTCCAGTTACACGATCTTACCCCCGGCTCTATTCTGCACATAGCGGGGTACGTTGCCCTGTGCGAGCTGTTTCTAGGCTGCGAACCACACTTCGGATTATGGCGGAAGCTGTTCTGCCTCGTCCCCCGCACCCAGGGGGAGTCCCTATGCCAAGTGGGCGGGGCCGAAGTATGGCGCATTGCCGAGACCGAATACCGGTCCGGCACTCCTAAGAAGGCACCAGAAACCTGGCCTTCAGAGTGGTTCTATATAAACGACGTCCCCCTTCAGGATCCAGTCCGGACAGGTCTCCGCGAGTTCAGCGACGCCCCGCCGAGGGCACGCCTAAGATGGTGCCCCCGTGGCCCTCAAGAAGAGGACACGAGGGAAATATTCCTCCTGATGTACAGGATAAAGTTACTGGGCAAGTCCGGACTGACGATAGTTGAGGTTATGGCGATATGCATAAGACGGGGAGTGCAACCGCTCCAATATCGGGGGAAGCCCATGTGGCATTTCAACGGGGAAGACGACGCCTCCCGCTGCGGCCATAAAGGTCCGGACTCCGCTGCCGCTCTGGCAAGGATATTGTCCGATCTGTACAAAGGGGAAGAGAAGGAATTCCTTCGCATAAAAACGCGGGAAGGATTCTCCATGTACAACCCCCCAGCGTGGGTAAGTTGCCATTCTTTTCCCCGCTTTGCTCTAGCGTTCTTCTGCTAAGATTATTTGCATCAATGCTTCGGCAGGAATTAAGGAGGGCCGTGAAGCGGAATCTTCAGCCCTTCCCGCAACTGAGAGGACCACGGAAGGGCCCTAGATCCGGGACTTAAAGTGGATCCGGATATCAGCATGGAGCTTATCAGCGGGGTATTTTATCGAGGCGGTGGGATGGCGCCCTAGTGGCCGTTACAACCGACTACTACTGGACTGCTCCCCTCTTCGTGTGTAAGCCGAACTAGAAAGCTACATCCTTCAAGAGGACTCCCAGTGTTATAATTTACCTTTGAGGCATCGTTCTATTTGCAGAAACGATTTGCCGGAGTGAGGGGCCGAGCCCCTAGGGACTCGTCAACCACAGGCGCTTCAGTTAGGCGAGGCTCAAGAGGAAGGCGGTGAGGGTTGACACACCGCTACAGAGGTAAAACAATAACCTGTCCTGTAATTGTAGAATTTAAAATGTGAAAGCACCCTTTGTCTCTGGCAGGAAGAAGAATAACCGGACTATATCCGGAGACCCTACCAATCACGCCTCCACCACCCGGGTTGCAGAACCAGCTTCAGGGGCGGAGGCGGACATGGGGCCAGCACCGCATAACTCTCCAACAGAGAGTGCGGACATGCTCTCAGCCACGAATTCCGAAGTAGAAAGCGCCATGAATCACAGGCGCCGACGAGTCGTGCTTCGGAACAATATATTTTCTAAAGAGGCGTTTAATGCCTTCAATTCGGCGGACGGATACGTCCAAACTGCTCAGGGCGGGCTTGCCCAGGCGACAAACCAGTATACCAAAGACATACGGGTGAGAAATTTTCATAAGTATGTATAGCAGTAGCCCCTGAGACTTGAAACGGTTGAAACAACAGTTTTAAGGATAAGTTTATGAGCAGGTCCTTGTAGAAAAGAGCGAGCAATTGTTTGAGGAGGTGGAGGACTGCAAAGGCGAACTGAGGTCATGATTGCCAAGTTAGAGGAACCCCAAAGGCCCTCATCTGGTAACAATTGTCACAATTGTGCGAAGATGCACCAGTTATTAAATGGATAATATGACATGTCTAATAGAATATTCTGCAGACAATCCCGGGGTGAATCCGGAGGTCGTAGGAGAGGATGCATCGCATCTCAAAAAGCAGCTAGAGGCTGGCGAGCACATTCTTACGCGAGTTAGGCGGGAGAAGAACGATCTTCAAGATGCCAAAGTCCAGCTGGACGTGGAGTTAAAAGATCTCCGGCGCTCGGTGGCGGACTCCATGAAGGAGAACAAGAGGCTTTCGGCGTGGCATTTACTGATAAGTGCCTAGACGGATCGTTGTACATGCAGTTAAATGAGGAAAGTATATTGAAAGAACTTTGCTTGCGGGGAATGTTAACGGGTCGCCCGAGGAGGAGATGCCCTCATCGCAAATGATTTACTGCAAGACCTTTCGTGGCTTGCACGAAGCGAGCTCGATAGGTGATGCAGGGTGTTGCTCGGGCTTTGTGGCCATCCAGCCCTCTTCTTAGAATGGCATGGGGGAACTTGCGGACCTGCTTCAAGGAGCCCGGCGGCGCTTCCGTCTATGGAAGATATCAGCATGCTGGCAAGGAGCAAGAGAAGCCTGGGCAATGGTGAAAACACGCTACACCAAGCTGGACCCGAACCATATGGCCGAAGTGGGACCGGCGGGGCCCGATGGGCAAGAAATTCCCGTTAGTCTAGTGTATGAACAGGTAGCGTTAGCCGCTAAGTATTATCAACAGGATTGTAAGCTAGATAGCACATTGGGCCGGTATAGAAGAGGAATGTAATCAGTCCAAATAACTGTAATTTAATGGGCATGATTAGCCCCTAGCTGGATTAAAATCATTTTGTCATGGCGGACCTTTTCGCTTTCAGCCCCGGATCCTATAGTCCGGGGTGTGTCCGAATACCCGCTCAGCTATACAAAACCGGGGTATGCATGGAATCAAGGCGTAGGGGTCATAAGTGCCTGAACACACAAGTACCCAACTAGTTATGTTATATTACATGGATAGTAAGAAACATCTTCCAGATAGAATAGTTCCGTTAGGGGTTCCTTTCCACAGAGTACGCATGCGGCGATGCGCATGTCCGGATTTGAGCGATGGCGCGAGGATACATGACATCCGGGGATTTATGTTATGATAAGCGAATACATATTTTGTTCACCGACCGAATATTCTCTTAAGGAAGATAGCTTTCGGCTTCACCCGGTCGCGAGTGCGCATCCGGCTGAACCGGCAGTAACAATCGCAGAGGTGCTCCCCTTATGCCCTAGCCGAATTAGCGGGAACGTAGGGCATAAACACAAGAGCCGGGCAACCCAGCTTGGCAACATCTTAAGTCATATCGATGCATATAATGGTGAAGAAAAGGCACATATGGAAAAAGAATGCATATGCGACGGGCGAAAAGCCATGTGAGTAATCATTTTTAGCTTCCGTATAGGAAGCCCCCAGGTATTTCTTACACACTTAGTGCGGCCGGAGTGATCCGGAAATCCGCACTGTATTGAATACTTTGTGTGAAGAGAGAAAAAGGTCGAGAAAGGAAAAGGGGATGAGGCATAATTAAAAGGGAGGGGTTAGGAGACGAACACTGTGTTCGGGGCTAGGCGTAGAATCTCCGTAGTCTGGCCGCGTTCCATGGATTCGGCTCGATGCTATCGGATGCATTGCGTGGCGATACGCTCCTCCGGTGACAACTTTGTCAATGTGAAGGGACCCTCCACTTGGGTTTGAGTTTGTCCTTCTTCTCTCCGGTGAGTCGTAGAGCAGGCTCGCCAATATTGTAAGTTTTGGCCCGCACTTCTACTGCTTTGGTATCGTCGAGCCTGCTGGCGATAGAATGCGGAGCGGGCTTTTCGCGACATCGCGCTCCTCATCCAGGGCATCCAAATTATCCTGCCGATCTAACTCGGCTTCCTTCTCTTCGTACATGCGTATGCGTGGCGAATCATGTATTATGTCGCAAGGTAATACTGCTTCCGCACCGTACACCATAAAAAATGGTGTGTATCCGGTGGTGCAATTTGGCGTGGTCCGTAGCCCCCAGAGTACGGAGTCGAGCTCCTCCACCCAGTGCGTATCCGACTCTGTCAAGGATCGCACTAACCTAGGTTTGATGCCGCTCATAATAAGACCATTTGCCCGCTCTACCTGGCCGTTAGGTGGTGGGTGGTAGGCGGAGCGTAATCGAGCTTTATGCCCATTTTTTCACAACCAAAGTTTTCACTTCGCCGTCGTTGTGAAATTTGAGCCATTATCGGTGATGATGCTGTGGGGGACACCGTATCGGTGTACCACCCCGCATATGAAGTCTATTATTGGTCCGGAATCAGCCGTTTTGACTGGTTTAGCTTCTATCCATTTGGTGAATTTGTCCACCATGACCAATAAGTATTTCTTCTTATGGCTTCCCCCTTTAAGAGGTCCAAGCATATCCAGCCCCCAGACATAAAGGGCCAAGTTATGGGGATTGTTTGGAGAGCGGTAGGGGCATATGACTCGGATTGGCAAAGAGGTGGTGTCGGTGTCAAAACCGGCGGATCTCGGGTAGGGGTCCCGAACTGTGCGTCTAGGCGGATGGTAACAGAGACAAGGGACCACGATGTTTTTACCGGAGTTCGGGCCCTCTCGATGGAGGTAAAACCCTACTCCTGCTTGATTAATATTGATGATATGGGTAGTACAAGAGTAGATCTACCACGAGATCAAAGAGGCTAAACCCTAGAAGCTAGCCTATGGTATGATTGTTATTCGTCCTACGGACTAAAACCCTCCTGTTTATATAGACACTTGGGAGAGGGTTAGGGTTACCACAGTCGGTTACAATGGTAGGAGATCTACATATCCGTATCACCAAGCTTGCCTTCCACGCCAAGGAAAGTCCCATCGGACACGGGACGAAGTCTTCAATCTTGTATCTTCATAGTCCAGAGTCCGCCAGCGATGATAGTTGACTGTCCAGGACACCCCAAAATCCAGGACTCCCTCAGTAGCCCCTGAACCAGGCGTCAATGACGACGAGTCCGGCGCGCTTATTGTCTTCGACATTGCAAGGCTGGTTCCTCCTCCAAATACTTCATAGAAGATTTTGAACACAAGGATAGTGTCCGGCTCTGCAAAATAAGTTCCACATACCACCGTAGAGAGAATAATCTTTACACAAATTCAATCTGCTGACGTATTCTGCGGCGTGACGTCACACCACGGCCAAGCCTTTATTGGAATCGTTTTTACTGTCCCACCTCAGCTTGTTTAGCAAGGCGGTTTCTTTGGCACGTCTTGTCAAAGCAGAGAACGTGTCCCCTTATTCCGGGATTCTCATCAATACGGGCGTGGGTAACCCAATCGCGCCATTGATTATGGCAGTTGGGAGATAAGCGAGTTTTACCAGGCTGGTGGGGGACGCATAGCTTCGTCTGTCCATATAAGGGATAAGGATCCACCTTTTCACCCTCGCCTTCTTCCTCCTTTGCTCATCCATTTCCGTGCACTTTCGAGCTCCAGCGCCCAAGTCCGCACATCCTCCTCAACCTTCTCCAGCCATGTCCGGGAGGCGGGAGGCAAGTGGATGGCCTCCTCCGTAATGGAGGAACAAGTCAAAAAAGCTGCGGAAGGCGGATACTTGTCCGGCGACGCCAGCGCGCTCGGCTCCCGACAAGGGGCAGCTCCTCCACCCCAGGCCCCATGAGAGGGTGGTGTTCCTCACCCACTTCCTCCGCGGACTGGGTTTTCCACTTCACCCATTTGTCCAGGGGCTGAAGTTTTACTATGGCCAAGATTTCCACGATCTAGCCCCGAACTTCATCCTCAACATCTCGGCGTTCATCGTCGTGTGCGAGGCCTTCCTCTGCATCCAGCGCCACTTCGGCTTATGGCTGAAGACTTTTAATGTCAAGCCGAAGGTAGTGGGTGGCCGTAAGCCGGAGTCGGAGGGCGCCATGGTGGGCGGATGGCCAATGTCCTATGGCTCGAGGCTCCTTCGTGGAGACAATAAAGGGGTGGCAATCAGGGTGGTTCTACATCACCGAGCCGCGCGACTCCAAATGGGCGGCGGCCCCCGAATTCCGATCTGGTTTCCCCACCCGGCTCACCTCCTGGAAAGGGACGGGCCTAACGTGGGGAAATTCGGAAGAGCTGACCGGACTTCAAACCTGCGTCCAAAATATGGTGAACAAGGATCTCAAGCTTGTCAATGTAGTCCAGGTCATGCTCATCCGCCGGATCATCCCATGCCAACAACGTGCCTTCAAATTGTGGGAGTTTGATCCGGCACAGCACCAAACCTTGCGCAAGCTCTTCGACACTACGTATGAAGATGCCTAGAAGGTGTTGTTTAAGGGTGCACAGGCCCCCGCATCCGCTACTGAAGATCGCGGATTCAGCTTGCGGCGTCAGGCCAGCGAGGTAATCTATTTTACCCTTTACGGGACTCTTGTTTTTCATATTCTGACTCTATGTGGGATCTAAACTCCCTTACCTTTGACAGGACTGGCTGAAGACGTCCGGGAAGGTTAGCCCATCCAGCTCCTTTGCGAACGACCCAGCGGACGCCCGCTTGGCCAGGGCTGCTGGTTCTGGCACCTCACGTGGTGCCGGAGAAGAAGACCAAGAAGAAGGCCACGGGAACTCGAAGGAGTGCCTGGCACCAGGTGTTGTCGGACTCAATGTCCGACGATTCCGAGGCGGACTCCTCCGGTGAAAGGCGAGGAGGAGGAAAAGAGGCCTCTCCCGGTGAAGAGAAGAAAAGGAAGGTCGCCCCGGTGAGGGCGGAGGGTCAAGAAAGGAAGGACCCTTCCTCCGGACTTTCCACCGACGCCGACGATGGCGAAGAGGAGTGGCCCTCGAGGGCCAAGCCCCTGGCGAGATCGTAAGTGTCCGGATTTCAGAATAACTCATGATTTTTCATTTGTCGCATAGTGTCTTCTAACGCCGGATACAACCATGTAGCCCGCCCAAGGGCAGGCTTCGCCGCTTCGTCAGCGGCCCCTCGGATTCGTCCGGATGTGAATAGCACTTCACTTCCGACCGCCTCCTCCCCTCGTGGCCTTGAGCGGCCGCGGTGGAGTTCCCAAAGGGGCCCAACCAGGAGGAGGTGGTCCTGGAGGCGCCACAAGGCGACCTCCTGGATCATGGGCGCAAAGGGGCAAAACCCGTAGGGCTCTAAGTCCGGCCACGTGTCGGACTCCGTGCATCGGAACCTACAGTGGTTCCGAAGTCCGTGGCCCCTTCATCGAAGGGCAAGACTACTGCGCCCGGTGACCTTTCGTCCAACCCGGAGGCACCGGATAGCTTCTTTGGAGGCGCTTAACGGTGCCTGCATCGACGATGAGCACCGCACTATCATGAGTGCGGTGATCCAGAAAGTTCAGTCTGCCAAGAGCGGGAAAACTGAAGCCTGTACCAGCCCTCTAACAGGCTTTGAGGTAAGTTTTTAAGATATGTAAGAATATTACCGCATAGACAGTAGCCCCTGATGCTTAGTTCGGTGTTCGGAAAGAAAAGCCGAGCTGAGGATCTAAAAAGATATACGCGGGAGTCTAACATAAATATGTCAATATGGGAATGCAGGTGCTATTTCTTGACCTCTGCCGCACTGACTGCGGAGGTCAATGCATTGAAGGAGGGCCTCGAGTGGACCGAGAACAAGCTCGGCCTTGCCTAGAAGCAGCTCGAGGACAAGGAAGGTAAGTAATACCTTATTAAAGTAATACCTTATAGAAAGGATTTGGTTGCAAAAAATGACAGGAATAACGTGAGTATTGCAGGGGCCACGAACGAGGTGGCGACCCTGAAGGAAGCGGTGTCCAAGGCCGAAAATAGTGCGGCCGCGGAGCGCACCGAGCGAGAGAAGCAGGAGGCGCGGGTGGCGGAGGTGCGGCAAGAGCTCCAGGCTCTCGTGGAAAAACACGAGAGTTTGGAGCGTGACTCGAAGACTCGAGAGTCCGAGCTCGCCTTGGCTCTTGAGGGTGCCAAAGCCGCTAAGGCCGAAGCCCAGAAGGCCCTCCAGGAGATTGAGGCGATAAAAAAGATAGCGGCGGGTAAGGCATTCTTTATGCAAAGCAAGCACGTAGAAGTGAATTATCTGTTACTTACCCGAATCCGGAGCTCTCCAGGAGCATTCGTAGATCTGCCCCGTAATGTGTCCGATGCTGCCGCGTTCTACCGAGCCGAGGAGGGGAGCTCGACGGAAAAGGTGTTCTGGTCTCAATATCTTTGAGGCGGACATCCGGCACCTGAAGCGACCAGCTGAAGCAGCTGGTCGAAGCTCCACAAGGTGGCCGAACAGGCCATGAAGAACCTCATAGTTCGGCTATGGCCTAAAGAAGCCATGCACAGGAGCTACTTGATGCAGTGCGGCGGCTGGTGGGCCTTTGTCCATGGATTGAAGTCATCAAAGCGCTCCGTCTGCATTGAAGGTGCCGTCAGGCCTTGCCCGTGCTAAAGTGCATTTGGCGCAAGATGGACGCCGAGAAGCTTGTGTGGGAGGCCACCGCCGGGCAAGGGGTATCACAAGCCGAGATGTACTATGAGGGCGTCTGAAGGTGCCCGCCTTATAAGCGGGTGAATGCTCCAAAGATGTAATTTTTAGTAGACTTGCATTTGTTATCCTCAGACGCTGAAAACTTTGTTCATATGCGCTAAGCAACGCTTGTTAATTTAAAATATTACCTTACGTGCGGCCGTTTATCAAATTTGAGAGATGGCGAGTCGTTGGCTTCAGCCCCATGCCACGCAGTGCTTTGGGGTGTTCGGTATAAACTTGAGCGCTCTTGTTCCCATTCTTGGGTCCTTCGAGGGAGGCGCTCAAAGACGCACGAACGAGGCAAACCGACTATAATGCTTGAACACTCTCACTTAGCCATAGAATTCTATAATTTTAAATTTGGTGAAGCCCCACAGTATTCGGAAGACCGAGTTCGGGGCGCTATCCACGCCTTGGCCGGACAATGCTGACTCCTTGCTCTAAGCGGCATGAGTCTTTAGGGACCCGAAAAACCTCTCGAACAGCGACCGGCTCTCGCCCTATCATGACGGTCAGTTTTAGCTTTCTCCACTGAGGTGCTCAACCCAGCTCAACCGAGGCACAATCGCGATGGTTCTCCAGCGCTACCTTAGCCGATATAACGGAACGTAAGGTACCAAAACATGGGGCAGGCAAACCCAACTATTGACCCAAGACATGATTCGGAGCCGATGCATATAATGCTATAAGTTTGGGGTGCCGCACTTGTGAAAGTGTTCGGACTTATCACACCATATTTTGGGGTACTTAAGCCCCTGGTGTATTGACCGTACCAAGTTGTACGGGTGCAACATGTCATAGATGAACATATATGAAAAAAAAGGAATGCAATAATAAGCGGAAGCTATGTATTGTTTATTCAAAAGATACTGCAATGAAAGCGAGCGATACAAATAGTCACGATAAGCAAGGGATGGGACTATTTAACATGTCTCTCCCTCGAGGGTAGGCTGCGGGATGGTATGTAAAAGCAGGTATACTGCTCGTAATAGACACCACCTGGACACTCGACGTAGCTATTCTGCGTCCCTGGCTGTTGCATCGTGAGTTCGGCGATTCTACTGCCGGACAGGGCTTCTGGAAAAGGGAGTCCTGAGAATAAGAAAAAAAGAATGACACAATTGGGAGCCCACAGTGCGGTTGAGCCGCACTCTGGGCATCTTGGTCGTGCCCCTCCGCCTATGCCCATGGTATCTCGGGCGTAGTTATGTACGCAGCGTGGTACTGGTCTCGCAAATTCGCGAGGGCTGGGGTTGAGGCCGCATTACTTTCTGGCGATGCTCCGAAAGCGTGCCAGGCGGTCTTGTTGTAGGTTACTCTAGGCGCGCTTGATGGTGTCCGGACGTTTAGTAGTCGGACTCGAGAATTGCCTTAAAAGGCTGCTTTGTACTTCCGCCGCTAGGGCCGCCGTATGCTCTTCCGTTCGGAGAGAGCGTTCGGTGTTTCCATTGACCGTGATTACTCCTCGAGGGCCTGGCATCTTGAGCTTGAGGTATGCGTAGTGCGGCACCGCATTGAACTTTGCAAATGCGGTTCGTCCGAGCAGTGCGTGATAGCCGTTGCGGAACGGGACTATGTCGAAGATTAATTCCTCGCTTCGGAAGTTATCCGGGGATCCGAAGACCACTTCGAGTGTAACTGAGCCTGTACAGTTGGCCTCTACACCTGGTATGACGCCTTTAAAGGTCGTTTTTGTGGGTTTAATCCTTGAGGGGTCTATGCCCATTTTGCGCCTTGTATCACAGTAAAGCAGGTTCAGGCTGCTGCCGCCGTCCATCGGGACTCTAGTGAGGTGAAATCCGTCGATGATTGGGTCAAGAACCGGTCTTGGCGAAGTCCGCCGTGGCGGATGCTTGTGGGGTGGTCCCTTGATCAAAAGTGATCGGGCAGGAGGACCATGGGTTGAACTTTGGGGCGATTGGCTCCATCGCATATACGTCCCTTAGTGCGCTTCCGCTCCCTTTTGGTTATGTGGGTTGCGTATATCATATTCATCGTCCGCACTTGTGGGGAAAGCCCATACATCCTCTATTGTTCGGTGGCCGGGGCTCCTCCTCGTCATCGCTATGCAGCCCCTTGTCGTTGTTTTCGGCATTTAACTTGCATGCCTGCTCGAATACCCAACAATCCCTGTAGGTGTGGTTGGCTGGTTTTTAAAGTGCCATGTATCCGCACGCAGCGATCGAGTATTCGGTCCAAATTGGAAGGGCCACGAGTACTTCTTTTGAGCGGCTTTTTCTGGTGACGGGTTTAGAGCCTTTGAATCCGGCATTGACTGCCCGTATCTTGAGCATTATCGCCGTTAATCTTGGTAGCTTGTGCTTATTGCGACTTGACCTACCATTGCTGTCCTTGGTATCCGAACTACCGGGGTTTTTGGTCAGGTTATTACTGCAAGCTAGCCAGCTGTCCTCTCCAGCGAAGCGGGTCATGAGTGATGTGAGGGCTGCCATGGATTTCGGCTTTTCTGTCCTAGGTGCGGGCAAGCCACTCGTCGCGGATGTTATGTTTGAAGGCTGCAAGGGCCTCTTGCATCCCAGGACAGTCAGCGATTTGATTTTTTCTTGGTTAATAACCGTGTCCGAGAATTGTCCGGCGATTCATCTGCTTTCTGAATTATGTGGCTTAGGTCATCCGGCATCTAGTGGTCGCACATATGTGCCACCGGAAGTTATCAAGGAATGCGGCTTCCGTGTCTTCCCAAGAACCAATTGATTCTGGCGGCAAGCTGTTGAGCCAATGCCGAGCTGGTCCTTTAAGCTTGAGTGGGAGGTATTTGATGGCGTGTAGATCATCACCGCGGGCCATGTGGATGTGAAGGAGATACTCCTCGATCCAAACCGCGGGATCTGTTGTGTCGTCGTATGATTCAATGTTTACGGGTTTGAAACCCTCGGGGATTTGATGATCCATTACTTCGTCTGTGAAGCATAGTGGGTGTGCGGGGCCTCTGTCTTGGGCTATATCACGACGCAGCTCAAATGAGCTTTGTCTACTATGTTCGGCCCGGCCGGAATTGCTGTATCCGGCGTGACGGTTGTCATCACATGTCGTGGGGCGCCCATGTGATCCGTAGATCGATCCTATTTGCCTTGCCTTGTCCTCCAATATGTCTCACAAGTCTGGCGCTTTTCCCCGTGGCTTTGTACTTTTCGAACGACGCCGGGGTGCGGCTTTAGTGGAGGGCCTAGAGGCCTCTCTGTCATGGGACACGCAGGTGGCGGTCGGCGCGTCATGCGCTGGTGATGTAGGTTTGGGTGCTTCCTCCTCTAATTGGGGTAGGAGCCTGCGTTTTGGGTAGCCCTTGGAGGGCCGATCGAGTTCGTACTCTTGACTGCAAGGACTTCGGTCCATCATCGACTAGCAAGTCTTGGTCAGCTCTAAGCTGCTGCTGCTTTTTCTTGAGGCTGCTTGCCGTGGCCATAAGCCTGGGCTTGAAACGCTCTTGTTCGACGGGATCCTCGGGCACGACAAATTCGTCGTCGTCAAGGCTTGCTTCATCTTCGGAGGGAGGCATATAATTATCGTCCTCTACCTCTCTGTCTGCCGCTCTATTATGAGGGCTGGCTTCTCCCTCCTCTGTCTTTGAATCCTGCTTGGGCCAGGGGTTGTCTTCGCACTGTCCGGGTGTTATTATCTTCCGTGCGGAATCCCCGTTTTTGCCGTGGCGGGATTTAAATGAGCGCGCTTGGCCTTGGCGCTTGGGCTGTTTCTTGGAGGGGTCATCCTCCTTTGTTCCATTGCCATTCACATCTTTTGGGATGTCCACCATTTATATGTCGTATGTGAGGTGGCCTTCCGGTGCCACATGGCGCTGGTTCTTGGTGTCTCCTGCATAAATCGTCCATACTGGTCGATGTCTTGGTCGGTCGAGCATGTCGCTTAAATCATAGTCCGCATCCCAACCTTCCTGAGCATAGTCCGGCCAGGGCTCTCCTGATAAAGAGAGAGAGACTTTAGTGAATTCAGGATGTCGCCAAAGGGAGAGTGGTGGAAGATGTCTGCGGCAGTGAACTCCATAACCGGCGCCCAATCGGATTTGATTGGCGGTAGCGGGAGGTTCGGAGTCCGGAGAGGAGTCCGGAACCTCGGAGTCACGGGCTTTGCAAAGGACAGGGATGGTGTTCGGCTCAATCGCCGTAGAGATCGTAGCCCTCGAGGCGGTGTCCAGCCACTCGTCCTCGATCGTGAACCGCTCAAAACTAAGGGTTGGAGCGACGCTGAGTCTGCGGCCTCCGAGCACTGTTGACCGGCGAGCTAGATCATACCCATCGAGACAGCGGTCTTGGCGGCGCTTGGTACGTGGCTCGAATCCGTCGAAGATCAAGTCTCCGCGGATGTCGGCCGTGTAGTTCAAACTCCCAAATCTGACACGATGGCCAGGGCGTAGCTTTCGATCTGCTCGGATGGCCAAGTGAATTGGCCCGCAAAGGTAAAGTCCGCCGAATACAAAGATCTGTCCGGGAGAAAAGTCTCACCCCTGGACCGCGTCGTTGTTGATGATCGGAAGGAGCCATCGGGCCTAAAGGTGGCGACACAGAGGAACTCTTAATGAAAGCACCAATGTCGGTGTCAAAACCGGCAGATCTTGGGTAGGGGTCCCGAGCGTGCGTCTAGGCGGATGGTAACAGGAGACAAAGGGACACGATGTTTTTACCCAGGTTCGGACCCTCTCGATGGAGGTAAAACCCTACTCCTGCTTGATTAATATTGATGATATGGGTAGTACAAGAGTAGATCTACCACGAGATCAAAGAGGCTAAACCCTAGAAGCTAGCCTATGGTATGATTGTTGTTCGTCCTACGGACTAAAACCCTCCGGTTTATATAGACACCGGAGAGGGTTAGGGTTACACAGAATTGGTTACAATGGTAGGAGATCTACATATCCGTATCGCCAAGCTTGCCTTCCACGCTAAGGAAAGTCCCATCCGGACACAGGACGAAGTGTTCAATCTTGTATCTTCATAGTCCAGGAGTCCGGCCACGATGATAGTTCGGCTATCCGGACACCCCCTATTCCAGGACTCCCTCAGCTGGCAACCGACACAATGTTGGACAAGGTCTTGTGCGTCTGCTCGGCCCGTCGGCCAATAGAAGCCTGTACGGAAGGCCTTGCTGACTAATGCCCGAGCCGCGGCGTGGTGCCCGCCCAGGCCGGCATGGATTTCAGCCAAGAGCTGCCGCCCTTTCTCTCCGGAGATGCATCTTTGTAGTACTCCGGTAGCGCTTTTCTTGTAGAGTTCCCCTTCATAGACTTTGTAAGCTTTAGAACGTCGGACAATGCAGCGTGCTTCATTTGCTCTTCGGGAGCTTACGCCTGTTAGCTAGGCCAGAAGAGGCTCGGTCCACGGAAGCGATTACAGCCATGACTTTCGTGGGCCGAGGGACGTTATTTCGAGGTACAACCTCCGACTATGTCTGATGGTTGAATGCAGGGATGTATTCGGATCCGTGCTGGTATAGCCGACTCCCTTCCCATACTACGGATGGCTTGAACAGCCGTTCCAAGAATATATTAGGTGGGACAGGTCGCGTTTAAGCGCCGATCTGAGCGAGGACATCCGCCGCTTGATTGTTTTCTCGAGCCACATGGTGGAATTCGAGCCCCTTGAACCGAGCTGACATTTTGAGGACAACATTACGGTAGGCCGCCATTTTTGGGTCCTTGGCGCCGAAATCTCCATTTATCTGTGATATTGCGAGGTTTGAGTCCCCAGCGCACTTCTAGGCGTTGAATGCCCATAGAGACGCCATCCGAAGACCGTGCAATGAGCCTCGTATTCGGCTGCATTGTTGGAGTCTGTGTATAATATTTGGAGGACGTCTTGGACCATGTCAGCTGGTGGGAGATGTCGGGACTACCCTGCTCCCAATCTGCCAGCATTTTAGAGTCGTCGAAGTGCATGATCCAGTTTGAGTATGCGCCGTACTCTTTAGGGAGTTCGGCTTCTGTCCATTCGACGACGAAGTCAGCCAACACTTGCGACTTGATTGGCCGCCGTGGTTTGTATATTATTTCGAACGGAAGGAGCTCAATAGCCCACTTGGCAATCCGGCCCGTAGCATCGCGGTTATTTATTATGCCATTGAGTGGTACTTCGGAGGTCACCGTAATCGAACACTCTTGAAAGTAGTGTCGTAGCTTCCGGGATGCCATGAACACTGCGTATGCTATTTTTTGATAGTGTGGGTATCGGGATTTGCATGGGGTTAGGACCGTGGACACGTAGTAGACCGGCTTCTGGAGCGGGTATTTGTATCCGTCGGCCGCCGTTCAATGAAGAGCATAGCTTACGACTTGATGCGTTGCGACTATGTACAACAGCATAGGTTAAATGCGATATTGGCGTTATTATCTTGGATTACTGGCCAATAGGATCTTTATTTCATCCGGTCCGGCCGCGGCTGCGTCCGTCCATACGAAGTGTTCGGTGCGCTGAAGAAGGCGATAAAGCGGTAGTGCCTTTTCTTCTAACCTGGAGATAAAGCGGCTGAGAGCAGCCACGCATCCCGCTAGTTTTTGGATGTGCTTGAGGTCTGTTGGTATAGCCAACTGTGATAGAGCTCGGATCTTTGCCGGATTTGCTTCAATTCCTCTGTTGGAAATGATGAAGCCGAGAAGCTTCTCCGAGGGGACGCCAAAAACGCCTTTTTCCGGATTCAGCTTGATGTCGCATGTCCGGAGATTGTCGAACGTAAGCCTCAAGTCGTCTATTAGGGTTTCGACGTGTCTTGTTTTTATGACCACGTCGTCCATGTATGCCTCCACTGTTTTGCCGATTTTCTTTTCCAGGCATATTTGAATCATGCGTTGGTAGGTTGCACCGGCATTCTTGAGCCCGAAAGGCATAGTGTTGAAGCAGAAAGGGCCATATGGCGTTTTGAAAGCTGTTGCAGCTTGGTCGAACTACGCCATCTTTATTTGATGGTATCCAGGTATCGTCGAGAAACCACAATGAGTCGTGTCCAGCTGTATGGCATCGATGATTTGATCGATGCGAGGGAGGAAAAGGATCCTTAGGGCAAGCCTTGTTGAGGTCTTTGAAATCGACGCATAAGGCGCCGAGATTTATCTTTCTTTGGCACCATTACCAAATTTGCCGGCCAATCCGGATGTTTGATATCTCTGATAAATCCGGCCTCGAGTAGCTTGGCTAACTCTTCCCCCATTGCCTGTCGTTTGGGCTCTGAGAACCGCCTTAGGGTCTGCTTGATTGGTTTGTATCCTTTTAGAATATTGAGGCTGTGTTCGGCCAGTCTGCAGCGGGATACTGGCATGTCCGATGGGTGCCAAAGTAAATGTCCCAATTCTCGCGTAGGAAATCTCGTAGTGCGGCGTCAATCGCGGGGCTCAGATGTGTCCCGATGGAAGCTGTCTTCATGGGGTCCGTTAGGTGGACCTGGAATTTGACTATCTCGTCTGCAGGTTTGAATGAGGTGGACTTGGGTCGTTCGTCGAGTATTACGTCGTCCCTGTCCACGGTGGCCTGTAGTGTCGTTAATTGTTCGGCTCCTAGGGCCTCGGATAATGCCTCCAGGGCTAGTGTTGCGGTTTTGTTTTCGGCGCCAAGCGCGACGTCCGGATAACTGACTAGAGTGATGACTCCATTGGGCCCGGGCATTTTAAGCTTCATGTACCCGTAATGGGGTATAGCTTGAAAGATTGCGAACGCGTCCCGCCCTAGAAGGGCAAGGTATCCGCTGCTGAAAGGGGACACTTGGAATGTGATTTCTTGGACCTGTAATTCTCAGGGTGCGAATACCACATCGAGTGTGATTTTCAGCGCCAGCGCTTCCCGAGTAGGGATAATTCCCCTGAAGGTCGTGCCGCTTTGCTCAATGCGGCTTCTATCAATCTCCATCTTGCTGAGTGTTTCTTCATAAATCAGATTTAATCCGCTTCCGCCATCCATGAGTACTTTAGTGAGCCGAAATCCATCGACGATCGGACTAAGGACCAGAGCGGTGGTGCGGACAGCCGGAATTGAGGTTAAATCACTGGCATTAAAGGTTATAGCAGTGTCGTTCCAAGGGTTTATTTTCGCTACGGTAAATTTCAAGCGGAGCTTTAAGCGAGCTTCGCTTGCGCCTATTGTTTGAGGCGAAAGTCTCAAAGAAGACTTCTATTAGGACCGTATTGTGTTCGTTGGCGGGATGTTGTTCCGTTTATGGCCCGCAAGAAGATCCTCGCCACTTTTGCCACCTGCGGAGTATCCAACATGCCTTAAGGCTATGAGTAGGTGTTGTATTAGGAGTACTATGGAGCTTACATGGCCCGTCGAGCCATTCTTCCAATCTGAATCTCCATACTGGCGTGAGCTTTGGTTTCTTGGGGTTGGGTTGGACGACTTACGAGAGTTCGTCCGTTTAGTTCGGACAAAGGTTTTGGCGAGGGCGGTACTATCCCCAAATTCTGTTTGGTTCTTCCAAGCGCTCTCCATCGTACAGTACTTCCGTATTATGGCTGCCAAGTCCGCGAAGCGTACTATGTTGCGGCGGCTTAAAGCATTAAGGAGTCCTTCGTCCATGCAATTTTTGCAGAAAAGTGAGACCATGTCCTCTTCGCGGCAACCCCTGACCTTGTTAAGCGCAAGGAGGAATCGCCCGATAGCGATGTCACGGTTTCACAGGGCTCTTGCTGATCTGGGAGAGACAGTTTAGGTCGATTTAGGGTCGGATTTTGATCCGATCTAATGCCCCAGGGCGCGGGCGGTCCCGAGTTGAACAGTCCAGGATCCGGGGCGCCCAATTTCTTTGGCCCGATGCCCGACTCTAAGTCCGGGACCTGGGTCAGTGTAACATCACAAATTTTCAATTTGGAATGTTATACATAGGTCATCTATGCATATCAATTTTATCGCATCTTCGTTTTGCAATCCTCGAAATCCTAAGCAACTCAAGGACCCTCGGAGAGAGTTGGGGATTTTCCGATTTTCATATTTGAATTTTATCAAATAGTGAAGACGAGGAATTTTGATTTTAATTATTTTCTCTCCGGAAAATATTTCATTTTAAAATAATAAATGAGGGGAGATAATATGACTTCTCCAAAATAATTGAAATATCGGAGGAAAAATGTTAAAATCATTATTTGGTTTTTATTTGATTTGGAATTCTATTTGCCCTAGAAAAAAAATTGCATGTTTTAAAAATCGCATTTTAGGGGCCAAGAAAAAGTTCATCTCGTTCTAAATATTTCATTTAGACGGTGAAAACTTGTTTTGGCATTTTTAGATTTTATTTATTTTTCTAGGATTTTTCTAAGTCCCGTGAATTATTTAAAAAAAACTTTACTTGGCAGGCCAGGCCCAAGGCCCAGCCAGTCAGCTGCCTGCCGCCAGCCGCCTCACAACAGCAGACGGACGCCGAGGGAGTCCGAGCGGACTCCTCCCAGGCGCCCCTTCCCAAGCGGAGCCGCCCCCCTCATAAATACTTGCCGCCGCCTCTACGCCTCACCACCACCGCCGCTTTGTGCGCCTTACATCGCCCGAGCCGCCCTTGCGCCGCCTTTAATCGCATTGCCGCTGCCTCCGCGCCACCCGCCCCTCGCCCGAGCCCGCCGCCCCTCGCGGGAGCCCGGAGCCGCCCGCCCAGCCGGAGGACCTCATGGAGGTACCGCCCAGTCACGGTTTTTCAAGAAAAACCACTTCGGTTTTTGAAAAACCCTAGTTCCGTTTTTTATATAGATCGGTTTTTTTCTCCGGTTTAATTATTTAGCGGCGTTAAGCTCATTCGTTCGCTCGTATTATCGAGCGTGTTCGTTGTTTAGGTTACGCTAACGAGCGTTACGTTCGTTAAGTCGTTAAATGCGTTTTCTTTTATCGGATTTATTCCGCGATTATTCTGATCGCTATTTCTGATCCGATTTCGCTCGTTTATCGGAATCAGGTGATTCAAGCGCCTGGAGTTTCATCTCGAAACCCTCTTTCCGAATAACCAACTCAAACAAGTTTAGTATCTGTAAAATTTGACCCTAGTTCAGATTAGTAAACGGATCTTATTTCTTCCGCCGTTTGAGTTTCGTTGCTCCGTTTGGCTTGATTCTTTTTGTGAACCGAAGTTCTTAAGTTGAACCTTCTGGTCAGCCTCTTTCAGTTGAATTTTTGCTTGTGCATCTTTTCTTTTTTCTTATGTATGCTATTGTTTGTTTGCGATAGAATTCCCGGAGTGCGAAGCGTGTTACTACGAGTCTCTAGGATTCACGGACCGTCAGCAAGGCAAGTAACACTTTGATCATACTCTTTTTCATACCCAGTTTTTATGCATTCGTTTCAACCCTCAAACATTGCATGGTTAGGATGTCATTAACTTGTGGGTTGGGAAGTAGTAGTTGAGGTAGAACCTATTGCCTGTTACTATCAAACCCTTGGGAGTTACTTCTACGTTATGCTTATATTGCCATGCTATGCTCGTAGACGTGGTTTGGGTTTGAGTGTATCCATGACAGATGTGAGATTGTTAATTAATGGTTAACTTAAGGTGGAAACATTAATACACATCCTGGTGGATTGAGGCACACAGGGGAACCAGTGTTGTCTGCATTTTTGGAAATCCGGGGTACCCGTGTGATCTTCCTATGAATGACGGCCACCCAGGCTCAAAGGGAACTGAGATTATTCATGCTAGAAACTTCCGTGTGCAGCCACAAGCTATTATGGGCTCTAGCATAGTTGAGTAAGTTACGTGAAGCTCTTGAAGAGGTAGATCAGCATGTAGTGGGTTTTGTAGGTTTGGTATGGTCTACCCGGAGTAGAGAGTTAATGTTTCTGAAAGACTGTGTCTCGGTCATCCGTTTCTCAAACACCATGCGGTCACGAGAAATCAACGGAGGCGATCGATTCTTGTGGGGGAAAAGTGCAAAACCTCTCGCAGAGTGTACAATCTAATCATGGTTAGCCGTGTCCCGGGTTATGGACAATTACAGTATCTAGTACTTGAGTATTCACATGTATCTCATCACTCTTAATTAATATTGCTGGGATGTTAATTACTTTAATTGGGATTGAGTTGGGGTTATACCTTCTCAATGATGTTTCAACCACCATGATAGTTAAATTAAAATTTATTCCTTTGTTGTAGGGAAAAATTGGCTTTTACATGAAAACTATAACCATAGAGCTTTCCACCGCCCAAAATGCATGTAGTGGTAGCATTATCCTGTAATTGCTCTATTGTGTTACATTGCCAGATATTCCAAGTCTTGACCCGTTTTTGGGCTGCAACGTATTATGTTGCGAGACTTTTGAGACGAGGAAGTAAGGTTCGATAGGTCGTTGCCGCGGCAGCTCAGCTATCTTGCCGTTGGAGTTGATGGACTCACTTTATCTTCCAAGCCTTCCATTGTTATCGCATTAGATGGCCTTAAGCCATATTATTGTAATAAGTTCTCTTTTGAGACATTCGATGTAATAAGTGTGTGATCACTACTCTGTTATAAATCCTTGAGTCTTGTGTGTGTCGGCATTACCGATCTAGGGATGACAATCAAGCCACGGAGACTTAACCATCTCGAGGTCGGGTCGCTACAAGATGGTATCAGAGCGCACGCCGAGTGTAGGACACGACCACCCAGACAACCCATCGGTCACTCTTCTCTACTCATTTCTGACTCCTCTCCATTTTTCCACTCTTTAGGATGACGGAGATGAAGAACAAGTTTGCCCAACCAGATGAAGACACACATTTTGGGCGCCACTTGAAGGAAGTCACTAGGTACTTGAATATTGGAATACCAAGCTTCACCGACATACAACGCATACCTTACGAGAAGAGGAGCTGGATGATTCAAGTACAAGTTCCGTGAAGAACGTTCTCACCAACTTCTAAACCCATAGAGTTTTCTTTCAAGCACCCACACAGAGTCTTGGCAAGAGTATGGCAGCTCACATTACCATGGGACGTATTGGAGAAGTCTACAACAGGGAGCTTAAAGACACCATATATCAAATATGTGGGCGCCGAGATGAGCAATGGGAAGTAATCAGCACCAAGAAGGATAGATCCATTGCACCTTACATCCGAGAGCTAAACCAGCACATTCGACGTCGGGGAGAACCAGATGTCAAAGGCAAACATGATGGAGATGAAGAAGGCGAAAACTAGGATCATCGAGCTAGAGGAAGAACTCAAGTTTACACGCGATGGGTATGAGGAGGAAATCAAGACACTACTGGAGAAGAATGACGACCTAGTCAAGAAGATCGGAGTCTTCATGGGAGGATCAGCACCGGGAGAAGAGGAAGAAGATCCCACTTGTCCGGACAAATACATCATCATTGACGACACTGATTCCGATCCAAGTGATGATGACTACAAAGACGGAGCTGGAGCAGATATCATGGAGTCTTCCACCGATCAAAATTTCTAGATGACCACCATATAATAGTAGTATTTCCCCATGTAACTAGTAGTATTTGAGCACTTTTGCGATAGTCCTAGACCGTTTGTATGCCCTTGCTTGATTGAGTGAATGAATTCTTGTGTTTGCCTCATATGCATATGGGTAGTGTTTTTCCCCTAGACCTTTTTCTATTCTAATCTCTTCCATCTAAAACCTCAGATGCCTCCGAGACGTGACCCCGGTTTTGTTTTCCCACCGGAGCTCACCTGGATTGATTCAAAGAGCAAAATGCCTTGATGCAATTGCTAGTTCGTAACTGTGGAAACAACAACAACAACAACAACAATACCAACAACAACCCGCCGCCCGATGGACAATTTAACCCGCTTTCCCCGAGGTTACAACCGCCGGTGTTTTCCAAAGAGCACCGAGCCAATAGTTCTTTGATGATTGGCTACGCCCGTATTGGAAGGAGTTAACCAATCATGGGATGCCACGGATCTTTGAGAGGGTGCGCTTTGCCGCACACCAATTGGATGGACCAGCAGCCGCATGGTGGGAGAATTACTGCGCTACTTTTCCTATAGCCAATGTCACTTGGGACCAGTTCCAACAAGCTTTTTTACGGCCCATGTCTCAAGCTGGAGCCATGCAGATGAAGAAGCGTGAGTTTCGCAACTTACGCCCGAGGGAACCGCATCGTGGCCCAGTGCGTGGATGAGTTTAGCAAGTTATCACGCTATGCCCCTGATGATGTGGCCACGGATGCCGAAAGCGGAGAAGTTTATGGAAGGGCTGAATGATGAGATGAGCATGCAGTTGATGGTGGCAACTTTCAACAATTACCAGAGTTGGTAGACAAGGCCCTTATGATTGAAGGAAAGCAGCAGAAAATTGAGAGCCGTAAGAGGAAGTATGGACAAGGGAAGTACAACTCAGGAGCTCACCAGAAGCCTCGCTAACCCCGAACTTCGGGAGGACTTGTTCATAACCATGGAGGTCATAACCATCTTTGGAGGAGGATCGCATAACCAAAATGGTGCGAAGAACGGGAATGGGAGCAGGTAAACAATAATCAGAATAGCACTAACACAGCAACACCCGCCACGAGGGACATAAGCCAAGTTATTTGCTTTAAGTGCGGGAAGACAGGGCACTATGCCAATGACTGCCTGAAGGAAGGATCGAAACGGAAATGGGAGCGCTTGGGAAGAAGCCCAATCCATTCAACAAAGGATGTGTGAACCACGTTAAGGTGGAGGAAGTTGAAGAAGAGCAGCGGACGCGGTAATAGGTAAGTTTTTGGTTCAGTCATTTACCGCTCTTGTTCTTTTCGATACTGGTGCATCACATTCATACATATCAAGGGGATTTGTGGATAAGTTTAAGTTACCAACCCAAACCCTTAGGACCCCTCTTTTAGTGAGCTCGCCTGGAGCAGAGTACATGGCTAGCAGATGGTGCACCCAGATACCCCTAATCATTGGCACGCATGTTTTTCCATCTGACCTAATCATCTTGGAGTCACAAGGATTGGATGTGATATTAGGTATGGACTGGATGTCGAAGTATGGAGGAAGTATTGGTGTGCTAGCAAGTCAATTTATCTTACCACCGTGAGGAAAAAGGATTAAGTATGTATCTAGGCATGTGCCTAGGAGGAGCTAAGTGAATGCCCTCACGGGAGTTGTACAGAGGAAGTACCATAGTAAAAGACTTTCCTGGATGTTTTCCCGGAGGAGTTACCAGGCATGCCACCGGATCGAGACATCGAGTTCGTGATAGAGCTATTGCCAGGTACAGGGCCAATATCCAAGAGACCCTATCGGATGCCCGCAAATGGTCTGGAGGAAATCAAGAAGCAGATCAAGGAGTTATTGGAGAAAGGTTACATTCGTAGAAGTTCATCACCTTGGGGAGCACCAATACTTTTGGTCGAGAAGAAGGATAAGACCCTGAGGATGGTTGTTGATTACCGAGCTCTGAATGAAGTAACGATAAAGAACAAGTATCCCTTACCGATGATTAATGATCTGTTTGATCAGTTGCAAGGAGCTAACATGTTTTCGAAGATTGATCTACGATCGGGATACCATTAGTTGAAGATCCGAGAGAAGGATATACCAAAAACAGCATTTACCACACGGTATGGATTATATGAGTATACGGTCATGTCATTTGGACTGACTAACGCCCCTGCCTATTTCATGAGTATGATGAACAAGGTGTTCATGGAGTATTTGGACAAGTTTGTTGTGGTGTTTATTGATGATATTATGGTATACTCGAGGAACGAAGAGGAGCACGCAGAACACTTGCGTTTGGTTCTTGAGAAACTCGTGGAACACCGATATATCGCCAAATTCAGCAAGTCTGAGTTTTGGTTGAATGAAGTTGGATTTCTTGGGCATGTTATATCGGGAGAAGGTATAGCAAGAGATCGATGAGTTCGATCGATCCTTTGAATGGTTGGCACCCACTTGATTGGCGAGATCCTTGATTTCCTTGGGCTCGCAGGATATTACCGAAGATTCATTGAGAATTTTTCCAAGATTGCTAAGCCAATGACTGAACTGCTAAAGAAGGATACTAAGTTTAAATGGACAGAAGATTGCGAGGCAAGTTTTCAGGAATTGAAGAAACGTTTGACTACAGCCCCAGTGCTAACATTGCCAGATATACATAAGGAGTTTCAAGTGTATTGTGACGCTTCACGCTTGGGACCTGGATGTGTGCTTATGCAGAGACGGAAAAGGTTGTTTCAGTATGCCTCACGACATAACCGAAGCCTCATGAGTTGAACTATGCCACGCATGATTTGGAGTTAGCAGCCGTAGTGCATGCATTGAAGACCTAGAGACATTATCTCATTGGGAACCGTTGTGATGTGTACACGGATCATAAGAGTTTGAAGTACATTTTCACTCAAAAGGAGTTGAACCTTAGACAGAGGAGATGGTTGGAACTTATAAAGGATTATGATATGAAGCTGCACTATCATCCAGGAAAGGCCAATGTCGTAGCAGACGCTTTGAGCCAGAAGAGTTATGCTAATATCCTCAAAAGCAAAGGATTGCCAAAGGAGTTAGCTGAGGATATCATGGAACTTCGGTTGGAGATTGTTCCAAGAGGTTTCATTGCAACAATGGAGGTTCAGTCGACATTGTTGGACAAGATTCGAGAAGCTCAGAAGGAAGACAAAGAGATTGCTGAGATAAAGGAAAGGATGAGCGAAGGTAAAGCCAAAGGTTTTCGCAAGGATGAGCACAACACCTTGTGGTTTGAGGACCGAATTTATGTGCCCAACAATTCAGAGATCAGGAAGTTAATACTTCAGGAGGCCCATGACTCACCATACTCGATACACCCCGGAAACACCAAGATGTATTTGGACTTGAAGGAACGTTCTCGTGGACTGGTATGAAGAAGGATATTGCCGAGTATGTAACCGTATGTGATGTATGTCGAGAGTGAAGGCGAGCATCGAAGCCCGGCCAGGACTGTTACATGACCTATGCCAATACCGAATGGAAGTGGGACAAACTTGGCATGGACTTTATTACCGTGATTACCCGGAACCAAGGCGGGATATGATTCAATATGGGTAGTAGTGGATCGTTCGACCAAAGTAGCTCACTTCATCCCGGTGAAAACAACTTATACAAGTGCAAAGTTGGCCAAGATATATATGTCCAGGATCGTATGTTTGCATGGAGTTCCGAGGACCATCGTATCGACGATAGAGGAACACAGTTTACTTCAAAGTTTTGGCATCGGCTACACTAGACTTTGGGTACCAGATTGAGTTCAAGATCGCTTTCCACTGCAGAGCGGATGGGATGACAGAGAGAGTCAATCAGATTACGGAGGACATGTTGAGAAACTGCTCCGCTAGATTATGGATCTAGTTGGGATGACAATTTGCCTTACGCAGAAGTTCTCATATAATAACAGCTACCGGGCCAGGGTTTGAAGATGGCACCATTCAAGCTCAGATGGACGCAGATGTAGAACACCATTGATGTGGGATGAGGTAGGAGGCTGTCAGTTGTTTGGACCAGATTTGATCAAGGAATCGAGGAGAAGGTTAAAGCGATCGAGAGATGCACTAAAAGATTGCTCGATCCGAGACGGAAAGAGTTATGCGCATTCAAAAGCATGAGGTAGTAACCTATGGAATTGGAGGCAGGGGCATATCTGCGAGTATCACCCTTGAGGGGAGTGAAACGTTTTGGAGTCAAGGGAAAGTTAGCCCCAAGATTTGTAGGACCATATCGTGTTCTGGAACGGATGGGAGAAGTTGCGTATAGGCTGGAGTTACCCGAATGATTGTCAGGAGTTCACGTATCACAGCTGAAGAAGTGTCATGCTGAGATGACCGATATACCGTTAAATGATACAGTGCCCCTGGAGGCGATTCAATTGGATTGTAATCTGACCTATGAGGAGAAGCCAATAAAGATTCTTGATTTTGACAACCGAGTCACTCGCAGCAAGGTTATCAAGTTTTGCAAAGTTCAATGGAGCCACCATACCGAGGAAGAAGCCACCTGGGAGCGAGAAGAGGATATTCGCAAGGATCATCCGCACCTATTTTCTAGCCAACCCGAATCTCGATGGCGAGATTCATCTTAAGGGGGGTAGGTTTGTAACATCCCAAATTTTCAATTTGGAATGTTATACATAGGTCATCTATGCATATCATATTTTATTGCATCTTCGTTTTGCAATCCTCGAATTCCTAAGCAACTCAAGGACCCTCGGAGAGAGTTGGGGATTTTCCGATTTTCATATTTGATTTTAATTATTTTCTCTCCGGAAAATATTTCATTTTAAAATAATAGATGAGGGGAGATAATATGACTTCTCCAAAATAATTGAAATATCGGAGGAAAAATGTTAAAATCATTATTTGGTTTTTATTTAATTTGGAATTCTAGTTGCCCTAGAAAAAAAAATTGCATGTTTTAAAAATCGCATTTTAGGGGCCAAGAAAAAGTTCATCTCGTTCTAAATATTTCATTTAGACGGTGAACACTTGTTTTGGCATTTTTAGATTTTATTTATTTTTCTAGGATTTTCTAAGAATCTGGCGGAATTATTTTAAAAAACTTTCGCTTGGCATACTTGGGCCCAAAGGCCCGGCCAGTGGCCAACCGCCACGCCTCCCTCCTTGGCAGCTGCCATCTCACGCCCGCCAGACGCTTCGAGGAGTCCGGCCGGACTCCTCCCGGCGCCCCTTCCCAAGCCGAGCCCCCCTCCTTAAATTGGTCGCCCGCCGCCTCTCACCACCACCACACTTGTGCCGCGCGCCTCGCCCTAAGCCGAAACCGCCCGCCGCCCGCGCTCTGCCAGCCGCCGCCTTTAGTCGCCGCCGCGCCTCCGCGCCACCCGCCACTGGCCGAGCCCGCCACCTCGCCCGAGCCGCCAGAGCCGCCTACCACGGGAGGACCCACGAGGTACCGCCCGAGTCACCGGTTTTTTTACAGAAAAACCACTTCGGTTTTTTTGAAAAACCCTAGTTCCATTTTTTTATATAGATCGCTTTTATTCTCCGGTTTATTTATTTAGCGGCGTTACATTGCGTTCATTCGCTTTTATCGAACGTGTTCGTTGTTTAGGTTCTGCTAACGAACGTTCGTTCGTTAAGTCGTTTGTCGTTTTCTTTTTATCGGATTTATTCCGTGATTATTCTGATCGCGATTTCTGATCCGATGTTCGATTTATTATAACTTTCGCTCGTTTATCGGAATCAGGTGATTCAAGCGCCTGGAGTTTCATCTCGAAACCCTCTTTCCGAATAACCAACTCAAACAAGTTTTTGTCTCTGTAAAATTTGACCCTAGTTCAGATTAGTAAATGGATCTTATTTCTTCGCCCGTTTGAGTTTCGCTGTCTCCGTTTGGTTTGATTCTTTTTGCGAACCGGAGTTCTCTGATTGAACCTTCTGGTCAGCCTCTTTCGATTGAAGTTTTGCTTGTGCATCTTTGCTTGTTGCTTATGTATGCTATTGTTTGTTTGTGATAGATATCCGGTCTGAGCGTGCTACTCTGAGTCTCTAGGATTCACGGATCGTCGGCCAAGGCAAGTAACACTTTGATCATACTCTTTTCATACCCAGGTTTTTATGCATTAGTTTCAACCCTCAAACATTGCATGGTTAGGATGTCATTAACTTGTGGGTTGGGAAGTAGTAGTTGAGGTAGAACCTATTTCCTGTTACTATCAAACCCTTGGGAGTTACTTCTACGTTATGCTTATATTGCCATGCTATGCTCAGTGAGCGTGGTTTGGGTTTGAGTGTATCCATGACAGATGTGAGATTGTTAATTAATGGTTAACTTAAGGTGGCAACATTAATACACATCTGGGTGGACTGAGGCACACTGAGGAACCCAGTGTTGTCTATTTTTTTTGGAAATCACGGGGTACCGTGTGATCTTCCTATGGACTGCCACCAGGGCTCAAAGGGAACTGAGATTATTCATGCTAGAAACTTCCGTGTGCAGCCACAAGCTATTATGGGCTCTAGCATAGTTGAGTAAGTTACGTGAAGCTCTTGAAGAGGTAGATCGGTGGTAGTGGGTTTTGTAGGTTTGGTATGGTCTACCCGAGTAGAGAGTTAATGTTTAGAAAGGCGTGTCTCGGTCATCCGCTTCTCAAACACCATGCAGTCACGAGAAATCAGCGGAGGTGATCGAGTCTTGTGGGGAAAAGTCACGAAAACCTCTGTAGAGTGTACAATCTAATCATGGTTAGCCGTGTCCCCGGTTATGGACAATTCGAGTATCTAGTACTTGAGTATTCACATGTATCTCATCACTCTTAATTAATATTGCTGGGATGTTAATTACTTTAATTGGGATTGAGTTGGGGTTATACCTTCTCAATGATGTTTCAACCACCATGATAGTTAAATTAAAATTTATTCCTTTGTTGTAGGGAAAAATTGGCTTTTCGCAAAACTATAACCATAGAGCTTTCCACCAGCCAAAAATGCATGCATGTAGTGGTAGCATTATCCTGTTATTGCTCTATTGTGTTACATTGCGACATATTCCAAGTGCTGACCCGTTTTCGGGCTGCAACGTATTATGTTGCAGACTTTTCGCACGAGGAGTAAGGTTCGATGAAATTCGTTGTAAATGCAGCTCGGCTATCTTAGATTGGAGTTGATGGACTCACTTTATCTTCCAAGCCTTCCGCTGTTATCGCATTAGATGGCCTTAAGCCATATTATTGTAATAAGTTCTCTTTTGAGACATTCGATGTAATAAGTGGGTGATTGCTACTCTGTTATAAATCCAGGGATGACACTGAAGCACGGAGACGTGACCATCTGAGGTCGGGTCGCTACAGTCAGGTTTTCCTTTGAGCAAGTCTTTGGCTCAAGGAGTTCGGTGATCCGAACACAACTTGTCCTCAAAGTTGAGGGGCAATCCGCATGTGGTTCCTCAACCACCGCTGTCTCATGGGTGGCCGGGGACCTGATGTCCCTTTGGTCGGGTTTAAGCCCAATCGATTAGTGATTTGAAGCGACTCCCGGAGGCGGCGTCGCGATCCAAGAGCTCGTTAAGGGAGGAGAGCTCCATTGATCCATCTGACAAGTTCCGAACTGGCGTGAAAGGTTATGATTGATGACCGAGAAGTCATCATCGAGCGCCACCGCCGATGGGCGCCCATGATAAAAGCCGCGCCGAGCCGGGCGTGCGGCCTACAGCCAGGCCCCCTCCAAAGTAATGTAAGTCGCCCTTGACAATGAGGGCGAGCCATCGAGCTGACGGCGGCGACACAAAGGAACTCTCAATGAAAGCACCAATGTCGGTGTCAAAACCGTGGATCTCGGAGTAGGGGTCCCGATCATGCGTCAAAGGCTGATGGAAGCAGGAAACAAGGGACACAGATGTTTACCCAGGTTCGGGCCCTCCCGATGGAGGTAAAACCCTACTTCACCTTGATTAATATTGATGATATGGGTAGTACAAGAGTAGATCTACCACGAGATCATAGAGGCTAAACCCTAAGAGCTAGCCTATGATGGTATGATTGTAATTGTGATCGGCCTTCTAAGGACCAACCTCTCCGGTTTATATAGACACGAGAGAGGGCTAGGGTTTACATGGAGTCGGTTACAAGGAAGGAAATATAATATCCGGATCGCTAAGCTTGCCTTCCACGCCAAGGAAAGTCCCATCCCGGACCACGGGCGAAGTCTTGAGTTTTGTATCTTCACGCTTCAATAGTCCGGACTTTGTACACAGTCCGGCTGTCCGGATACCCCCTAATCCAGGACTCCCTCACCCACTACCTATTGATGATAGCTTTCCTGATGAGCAATTAAATGTCATAAATACTTCTCGTTGTACTCCATGGTATGCTGATTATGCTAATTACATTGTTGCTAAATTTATACAACCTAGTTTCACATACCAGCAAAAGAAAAAGATTTTCTTTGATTTGAGACATTACTTTTGGGATGACCCACATCTTTATATGGAAGGAGTAGATGGTGTTATTAGATGTTGTGTGCACGAGCATGAGCAGGAGCAGATCCTACATAAGTGTCACTCCGAAGCTTATGGAGGACACCACAGGAGATAGAAGCGCACATAAGGTATTGCAATCCGGTTTTTATTGGCCTACTCTCTTCAAGGATGCCCGTAAGTTTGTCTTTTCTTGTGATGAATGTCAAAAAAGAATTGGTAATATTAGTAGGCGTCAAGAAATGCCTATGTATTATTCACTTGTTATTGAACCATTTGATGTTTGGGGCTTTGATTATATGGGACCTTTTCACCGCCTCTCTTGGATATACACATATTTTAGTTCTTTGTTGATTACGTTACTAAGCTGGGTAGAAGCTATTCCAACTAGTAGTGCTGATCATAACACCTCTATTAGAATCCTTAAAGAAGTTATTTTTCGAGGTTTGAGTCCCTAGATATTTAATGACTAATGGTGGTTCACATTTTATTCATGGTGCTTTTAGTAAAATGCTTGCTAAATATGATGTTAATCATAGAATTGCATCCTTATCACCCACAGTCTAGTGGTCAAGTAGAATTGAGTAATAGAGAGCTCAAATTAATTTTGCAAAAAAGGCATCAATAGAGTCTAGAAAGAATTGGTCCAAGAAACTTGATGATGCATTATGGGCCTATAGAACTGCATACAAAAATCCTATGGGTATGTCTCCGTATAAAATGGTTTATGGAAAAGCATGTCACTTACCTCTCGAACTAGAGCATAAGGCTTATTGGGCTATTAAAGAACTCAACTATGATTTCAAACTTGCCGGTGGGAAGAGGTTATTTGATATTAGCTCACTTGATGAATGGAGAACCCAAGCTTATGAAAATGCCAAGTTGTTTAAAGAAAAGTTAAAAGATGGCATGACAAAAGGATACAAAAGCGTGAGTTTAATGTAGGTGATTATGTATTGCTATACAACTCTCGTTTAAGATTTTTTGTAGGAAAACTTCTCTCTAAATGGGAAGGGACAAATCCGAAGGTGGTAAACAGTCAAAGAATCAAACACTATATCTCAGGTAATCCTATAAATGTTGAAACCAATGTTATTGAAACCGTAACCCATAGGAATACATAAGGGACACTTTCCGGAACGTTTTTCACTCCGAAAAAGAGTAGGTATGTGGTACGGTAAGTAAACCTACTCCAAAACAATTTTTAAGGCAATATTTCTCCGTTTTGGAATATTTAGAAAAATAGAAAAATAAGTAGTAGTCCGAGAAGGACACGAGGCCTCCACGAGGGTGGAGGGCGCGCCCTACCCCCCTGGGCGCTCCCCCTACCTCGTGGGCACCTCGTGTGCCTCCCGGACTCCGTTTACTGCGATCGTGATTTTGGTGTCGGTAAAAAATCATTATATAACCTCCCAGAAGGTTTTGCCTCGATATCCGCAAATATCCTCTGTTTTGTTTCGAGTTTGTTCTTCTGCAGATTAGAGCAAGATGTCTTCTCAAGAGTCAGTCGGGGAGAGCCGGGTATCTAATCCAGCACCGGAACCAAGGGCAAACAGCGAAGCTAACCCCTTTGGGTCAGCAACGGAGGAGGAGATGGAGGCTGACTTGATGAGAGTGGATGCCATGGAGGATCAAGAAGTCACTTCTCGCTTCCGAAATTTGGGTTCGCGATGGGGAACTACAGAGCTCAGCTATTCCAAACTCGGTTATCCCTTCCAATGTTAGATTTCTTTCTTATGAAAATATGAAGAGGGTGTCACTTGTTCTCCGCAGCTATGCAACACCACAGGTGCAAGAGCCTTAGCGATTCTGAAAGCTTCACAAGGAAATAATGGATCTCAAGCAGCAAAGTCAATAAGCTTGAGGAGGAGAATCGTATCCTAAAGGGCATCATCGCCAAGAATATTTCACCAACAACAAAAAAGGAGACATAATCACATGGGTATGGGCACCCCCCTTGGCAACTGCCAAGCTTGGGGGAGATGCCCCGGTATCGTATCACAACCACATCTCCTATCTTTACCGTTTTTCTTAGTTCGATCTTATTAGTAGTATTTTGATCTAGTAGAATAAAGTTTATGGCATGATCTAGTTTTGAGTTTTGCTTTATTATCTCTCTATGTAATCGAGTCCGTGAGCTATATAATAAAGATTAGTGTTGAGTCAAGGGCTTGATTGTTTTGCCATGATCTTGAGTGAATAATAGAAAAGAGAAAAAGAATAAAAAGAAACAAAGAGTTCATATTGATCTTATTGAGGAGTAATGACTTCACATAGAAAAGGGTATGATGATTGAAAGTTGTTGTGAGTTGTCAGACATAGTTTTGGTCATCATTGCAATTAATAGGAAGTAATAAGGAAAGAGAGGTTTCACATATAGATATACTATTATTGACATCTTTTATGATTGTGAGCACTCATTACAATATGACATGCTAAAGAGTTGATGTTGGACAAGGAAGACAACGTAATGGGTTATGTTTTCTTATATCTGAGATAAAGTATATTGTCATGGATCTTCCAACATGTTGAGCTTGCCTTTCCCCCTCATGCTAGTCAAATTCTCGGCACCAAGTAGAGATACTACTTGTGCTTCCAAAAACCCTTAAACCAGTTTTGCCATGAGAGTCCACCATATCTACCTATGGATTGAGTAAGATCCTTCAAGTAAGTTGTCATCGGTGCAAGGCAATAAAAATTTCTCTCTAAATATGTATGATTGATTGGTGTGGGAGAAATAATCTTTATACGATCTTGTGATGTGGAAGAAATAAAAGCGACGGACTGCATAATAAAAGTTCATACCACAAGGGGCAATATAAAGTGACGTTCTTTCGCATTAAGATTTTGTGCATCCAACCATAAAAAGCCAAGCATGGCAACCTCCTGCTTCCCTCTGCAAAGGGCCTATCTTTTATTTATTATCTCCTACCTTATGCAAGAGTCATGGTGATCTTCACCTTTCCTTTTTCATTTTATCCTTTGGCAAGCCACGATTGTGTTGGAAAGATCACGATTGATATATCTAATTAGATGTAGGGGGCATGAGTTATTATTGTTGACATTGCCCTTGAGGTAAAAGGTTGGGAGGCAAAACTATAAGCCCCTATCATTCTCTGTGTCCGATTAAAACTCCGTTACCACAAGTATCGCGTGAGTGTTAGCAATTATGAAGCACTAAATGATAGTTGAGTATGTGGACTTGCTATTAAGCTCTGACATAGACTCTTTCTGATGTTATGATAAATTGCAATTGCTTCAATGGTACTGAGATTATAGTTTGTTGGTTCTCAATAAAGTTTATGATTCGTACCCTGCATTGTGAATGGATTATTACTTGAACATAAGCAATCATATGACAATATCTATATACGTTGCTGTTATGAGAATAATCATGATGCCTTCATGTCCGTATTTAATTTTTATCGATACCTCTACCTCTAAACATGGGGACATATTTATCATTATCGGCTTTCGCTTGAGGACAAGTGAGGTCTGAGCTTGGGGGAGTTGATACGTCCATTTTGCATCATGCTTTTATATCGATATTTATTGCATTATGGGTTGTTATTATACGTTATGTCACAATACCTATGCCTATTATCTCTTATTTTACAAGGTTTACATAAGGAGGGAGAATGCCGTGAAGTGATTTGGAATTACGGCTGAAAAGGAGCAAATATTAGAGACCTATTCTCCACAACTCCAAAAGTCCTGAAACTCCACGAAATATATTATAATAAATAATAAAAATCCTCGCCAAAGATGACGGCGGGGGCCCACCACATCCCACGAGGGTGGGGGCGCCCCCCCCCCTCCTAGGGCGTGCCCCCTACCTCGTGGGCCCCCTAGTGGCCCTCCGATGCCCATCTTATGCTATATGAGGTCTTTCATCGAGAAAAAATCATAAGCAACCTTTCGGGACGAAACTCCGCCGCCACGAGGCGGAACCTTGGCGGAACCAATCTAGGGCTCCCGAAAAGCTGTTCTGCCGGGGGACACTCCCCTCCGGGAGGGGGAAATCATCACCATCGTCATCATCAACGCTCCTCTCATCGGAGAGGGCAATCTCCATCAACATCATCACCAAAGCACCATCTCCTCTCAAAACCCTAGTTCATGTCTTGTATCCGGTTCTTGTCTCCAAGTCAAGGATTGGTACTAGTAGGTTGCTAGTAGTGTTGATTACTCCTTGTAGTTGATGCTAGTTGGTTTATTTGGTGGAAGATCATATGTTCATATCCTATATGCATATTAATACCCCTCGATTATGAACATGAATATGCTTTGTGAGTAGTTATGTTTGTTCCTCGGGACATGGGAGAAGTCTTGCTATCGGTAGTCATGTGAATTTGGTATTCGTTCGATATTATGATGAGATGTATGTTGTCTATCCTCTAGTGTTGATATGTGAACGTAGACTACAAAACACTTCACCATTATTTGGGACTAGAGGAAAGCATAGGGAAGTAATAAGTAGATGATGGGTTGCTAGAGTGACAGAAGCTTAAAACCCTAGTTTATGCGTTGCTTCGTAAGGGGCTGATTTGGATCCATATGTTTCATGCTATGGTTAGGTTTACCTTAATACTTTTGTTGTAGTTGCGATGCTTGCAATAGAGGTTAATCATAAATGGCATGCTTGTTCAAGTAAGAACAGCACCCAAGCACCGGTCCACCCACATATTAAATTATCAAAGTACCAAACGCGAATCATATGAACGTGATGAAAACTAGCTTGACGACATTCTCATGTGTCCTCGGGAGCGCTTTTCCTATTATAAGAGTTTGTCCAGGCTTGTCCTTTGCTACAAAAAGGATTAGGCCACCTTGCTGCACTTTATTTACTTTTGTTACTTGTTGCTCGTTACAAATTATCTTATCACAGAACTATCTGTTACCACTTATTTCAGTCCTTGCAGAGAATACCTTGCTGAAAACCGCTTATCAATTCCTTTTGCTCCTCGTTGGGTTCGACACTCTTAATTATCGAAAGGACTACGACAGATCCCCTATACTTGTGGGTCATCACCGCCCATTAACCAATTTGGCGGGCAGCTTGCGTAACAACATGAAGCTCCCGTGCCAACTCATCGGCGCTTTGGGTTTGCGCATCTGAGATCTTCGTGAAAGGCTCCACCACCGCGCCACCTCGGCTGCCTGCTCGCCTACATGGCGCCCGCCGCATCGCTAGCCAAAGGCGCGTGTCAAAGCGAGGAGGCCGGTGGCCGGATGGGACAGGCCTCGCCTCCGTCCCGATAAAACAGAAGGACACCTAAGCTACGCATTAAATGCGTCTTGTCCTATGTCTGAGCGATAAGCTCGAGCACTGTCGCCTTTCCACCTCCTGTGTGCCACTTTGTGGCAGCCCCTTTCGACTATAAAAGGAGGCCCATGGCATCTTTGGAGGAGGATTCGGCTCTTTGAACCATGCTCTCACCTCGGCTAGTTCGAGAGCTCAAGAACTCTCTGAAATACACCCACCAAAGCAGGACTAGGGTTTTACGCATCCTCATGGCCCGAACACAGGTAAGCGCTCCTCGTCTTGGCCTCTTGATCCTGCTCTTCTTGCAACCCTACGCCCGGCAACCATAGTAGGGATTCTTGTGATCCCATAGGTGTCGTTTCCCAAACATCTTTGGCGCCCGCCGTAGGGGGCGCAATTGTGAGAATCTGGTCTAGTAGTTAGCCTAGCAGTTCTTACGTCGCCATGGCTCCTAAGAAGAAGACGGCCACAGCAATCGGCTTCGTTGGGAGCGAGCAGCCCGTCTTAAGTGCAATGCAGCCGGCGATGGACGATCGCATGAGCAGGACCGGGCGTGGTCCGCGGCACCAAGACGCCAGCGGTCGGATCATCGCCAGCGGCGAAGTTGTTACATGGCGAACGACCAACAATAATACGTCTCCAATGTATCTATAATTTTTGATTGCTCCATGCTACTTTATCTACTTTGTTTTGGACTATATTGGGCTTTATTTTCCACTTTTATATTATTTTTGGGACTAACCTATTAACAGGAGGCCCGGCCCGAATTCTTGTTTTTGCCTATTTCGGTGTTTCAAGAAAGCGAAATATCAAACGAGTCCAAACGGAATAAAACCTTGGGAACGTGATTTTCTCACGAGCGTGATCCGAGGAGACTTGGACCCTACTACAAAAAGTATGAGGAGGCAGTCCACCCGAGGGTGAGGCGCGCCCCTACCTCATGGGCCCTCTGTTGCTCCAATCGACGCATCCTTCCTCCTATATATACCTACGTGCTCGGACGGATCAAAAATGGAGCCAAAAACCTAATTCCACCGCCGCAACTTTACATATCCACGAGATCCCATCTTGGGGCCTGTTAGGAGCTCCGGCCGGAGAGGGCCGTCATCACGGAGGGCTTCTACATCATCATAGCCCCTTTGATGAAGTGTGAGTAGTTTACCTCGGACCTTGGGTCCAAAGTTAGTAGCTAGATGGCTTCTTCTCTCTTTTTGGATCTCAATACAATGTTCTCCCCCTCTCTTGTGGAGATCTATTCGATGTAATCTTCTTTTTGGGGTGTGTTTGTTGAGACCGATGAATTGTGGGTTTATGATCGAGTTTATCTATGAATCATATTTGAATCTTCTCTGAATTCTTTTATGTATGATTGAGTTATCTTTGGAAGTCTCTTCGAATTATCCGTTTGGTTTGGCCAACTAGATTGGTAGTTCTTGCAATGGGAGAAGTGCTTAGCTTTGGGTTCAATCTTGCGGTGTCCTTTCTCAGTGACAGAAGGGGCAGCAAGGCACGTATTGTATTGTTGCCATCGAGGATAACAAGATGTGGTTTTTATCATATTGCATGAATTTATCCCTCTACATCATGTGATCTTGCTTAAAGCGTTACTCTGTTTTTAACTTAATACTCTAGATGCATCTTTGGATAGCGATCGATGAGTGCATTAATAGTAGTAGATGCAGGCAGCGGTCGGTCTACTTGTCTCGGACATGATGCCTATATACATGATCATACCTAGATACTCTCATAACTATGCTCAATTTTGTCAATTGCTCAACAGTAATTTGTTCACCCAAGTAGAATACTTATGCTCTTGAGAGAAGCCACTAGTGAAACCTATGGCCCCGGGTCTATTCTCATCATATCAATCTCCATCACTTTAATACTTGCTTTTTTTACTTTGCCTTTTACTTTTCATTTTGCATCTCTATATCAAAAATACCAAAAATATTATTTATCATCTCTATCAGATCTCACTCTAAGTAAGTGACCGTGAAGGGATTGACAACCCCTAATCGCGTTGGTTGCGAGGAGCTATCGCTTTAATGCAGTCTGAGGGACTTGTGCGTGGCCTCCTACTGGATTGATACCTTGGTTCTCAAAAACTGAGGGAAATAGTTACGCTACTTTGCTGCATCATCCTCTCCTCTTCGGGGAAATCCTACGCAGTGCTCAAGAGGTAGCAAGAAGAATTTCTGGCGCCGTTGCCGGGGAGGCTCACACAAGAGCAAGTCAAGACTTGGACTCCTAGCACCAAGCCACTTCTGGCGCCGTTAAAGTCTACATACCAAGTACCAATCACAATCCCTATCTCTCGCATTACATTATTGGCCATTTGCCTCTCGTTTTCCTCTCCCCCACTTCACCCTTGCCGTTTTATTCGCCCTCTCTTTCCTAATCTCCTCCTCTCATTCCCGTTTGCCTTTTTCTCGCTTGCCTTTTGTTTGCTCGTGTGATAGTTTGCTTGCTTGTCGTCATGACTAGTCTCATATCTTCTCATCTCCCGAGAATGAAGTTCCAAATTTTAAGCAAAGGGAGGGAGAAAATCTAAAAGACGCTTGGTATAGAAATTGCAATGCTCAAAATAGATCTACCAGGAAGCAATCTACTTCATTTCTTCTTCGTAATTTTTACGTCGTGCTAATCCTTGGTATAGATATATCCTTGATACCATTCTGGGAGGAATTTCTTGGATAGCCATACTTTTGATTCTTATAATGCTTTAATAGATTTATTTGTCTCACCACCTCTTTTTGTTAGTGGAACTATGTTAACTTTGGAGCATGTTATGCAAAGACTTGAAATTATTGAGAATAAAGATGCTACCACTGAGTCAATTGAAAATCTTGATAAAAAGATCCACAATCAAATTAACCAATATGGATCTAAGGTAGGAATGACTTTGAAAAATATTAAAGAAAAGGAACCCATAGTTAATGAGAAAATAAATCTAGATTCCACTAGAATCGATAAACTTGAGGGTATCATTACCTACTTGGGAACCGCTTTTTCTTCCGTAAAAAACTCTCCATGTCCGTCTATTAAAAATACTAAGCTTATTTATGTTCCTAAGAATAAGGGTGTAACATCTAGTAAGGAAACTGCAGATCTATCCTTGCTTTTATGCCTAGCTAGGGGCGTTAAACGATAGCGCTTGTTGGGAGGCAACCCAATTTTATTTTTACTTTTTTTGCTTTTGCTTCTGTTTAGGAATAAATAATCCATCTAGCCTCTGGTTAGATGTGGTTTTGTGTTTTAATTAGTGTTTGTGCCAAGTTAGACCTATTGGATCTTCTTGGATGATAGTTATTTGATCTTGCTGTAATTTCCAGAAACTTTGCGCTCGATTGCCAGAATTATTAAAAATCACCAGAACGTGATAAAATACTGATTCCAATTGCTTATGATCAATAAACAAATTGTCTAGGTCGTCCAATTTTGGTAGATGTTTTGGAGTTCGAGAAGTTTGCGTTAGTTACAGATAACTACAGACTGTTCTGTTTTTTACAGATTCTGTTTTTCATGTGTTGTTTGCTTATTTTGATGAATCTATGGCTAGTAAAATAATTTATAATCCATAGAGAAGTTGGAATACAGTAGGTTTAACACCAATATAAATAAAGAATGAGTTCATTACAGTACCTTAAAGTAGTCTTTTGTTTTCTTTCTCTAACGGACTCACGAGATTTCTATTGAGTTTTGTGTTGTGAAGTTTTCAAGTTTTGGGTAAATTATTTTGATGGATTATGGAACAAGGAGTGGCAAGAGCCTAAGCTTGGGGATGCCCATGGCACCCCAAGATAATCCAAGGACACCAAAAAGTCAAAGCTTGGGGATGCCCCGGAAGGCATCCCCTCTTTCGTCTACTTCCATCGGTAATTTACTTGGAGCTATATTTTTATTCACCACATGATATGTGTTTTGCTTGGAGAGTCTTGTATTATTTGCGTCTTTGTTTGTTAGTTTACCACAACCATCCTTGCTGTACACACCTTTTGAGAGAGCCATACATAAATTGGAATTTGATAGAATACTCTATGTGCTTCACTTATATCTTTTGAGCTTGATAGTTTTGCTCATAGTGCTTCACTTGTATCTTTTAGCGTGATAATTTTTTGCTCTAGTGCTTCACTTAGATCTTTTAGAGCACGGTGGTGGATTTGTTTTTAAAGAAACTATTGATCTCTCATGCTTCACTTAGATTATTTTTAGAGTCGTTAATAGCATGGTAATTTGCTTAATATTAATATACTTGGTATTCAAGATATGTGAAACTTTCTTTTGAGTGCGTTGAATACTAAGAAAAGTTCGATGCTTGACAATTGTTTTTAGATATGAAGATGGTGATATTAGAGTCATGCTAGTTGAGTAGTTGTGAATTTAAAGAATACTTGTGTTGAAGTTTGTGATTCCCGTAGCATGCACGTATGGTGAACTGTTATGTGATGAACTTGGAGCATGATTTATTTATTGATTGTCTTCCATATGAGTGGAGGTCGGGGAGACTGACGATGGTCTTTTCCTACCAATCTATCCCCCTAGGAGCATGCGCGTAATACTTTGCTTTGATAACTTCTAGATTTTTGCAATAAGTATATGAGTTCTTTATGACTAATGTTGAGTCCATGGATTATCGCACTTTTCCCATCCTTCCACCATTGCTAGCCTCTCTAATACTGCGCACTTTTAGCGGTATCATACACCCACCATATATCTTCCTCAAAACAGCCACCATACCTACCTATCATGGCATTTCTATAGCCATTCCGAGATATATTGCCATGCAACTTTCCACCGTTCCGTTTATTATGACACGCTCCATCATTGTCATATTGCTAGCATGATCATGTAGTTGACATCGTATTTGTGGCAAAGCCACCGTTCATAATTCTTTCATACATGTCACTCTTGGTTCATTGCATATCCCAGTACACCGCCGGAGGCATTCATATAGATTATTACTTTGTTCTAAGAATCAAGTTGTAATTGTTGAGTTGTAAGAAAAATAAAAGTGTGATGATCATCATTCTTTAGAGCATTGTCCCAAGTGAGGAAAGGATGATGGAGACTATGATTCCCCCATAAGTCGGGATGAGACTCCGGCCGAAAAAAGAAAAAAAAAGAAAGAAAAAAAAGAGGGCATAAAAAAAGAGAAAGGCCCAAATAAAAAAAAGGAAAAAGAAAAAAAATGAGAGAAAAAGAGAGAAGGGACAATGCTACTATACTTTTACCACACTTGTGCTTCAAAGTAGCACCAAGATCTTCATGATAGAGAGTCTCTCATTTTGTCACTTTCATATACTAGTGGGAATTTTCATTATAGAACTTGGCTTGTATATTCCAATGATGGGCTTCCTCAAATGCCCTAGGTCTTCGTGAGCAAGCGAGTTGGATGCACACCCACTTAGTTTCTTTTGTTGATCTTTCATATACTTATAGCTCCAGTGCATCCGTTGCATGGCAAGCCCTACTCACTCACATTGATATCTATTGATGGGCACCTCCATAGCCCGTTGATACGCCTAGTTGATGTGAGACTATCTTCTCCCTTTTTGTCTTCTCCACAACCACCATTCTATTCCACATATAGTGCTATATCCATGGCTCACGCTCATGTATTGCGTGAAGATTTAAAGTTTTGAAAATGTTAAGTATGAAACAATTGCTTGGCTTGTCATCGGGGTTGTGCATGATTTAAATATTTTATTGTGGGGAAGATGGAGCATTGCTGGACTATATGATTTTGTAGGGATAACTTTCTTTGGCCATGTTATTTTGAGAAGACATAATTGCTTAGTTAGTATGCTTGAAATATTATTATTTTTATGTCAATATGAACTTTTGTCTTGATTCTTTCGGATCTGAATATTCATACCACAATTAAGAGGATTTACATTGAAATTATGCCAAAGTATCCTCCGCATCAAAAATTCTTTTTATCATTTACATACTCGAGGGCGAGTAGGAATTAAGCTTGGGATGCGATACGTCTCCAACGTATCTATAATTTTGATTGCTCCATGCTACTTTATCTACTGTACGACTATATTGGGCTTTATTTTCCACTTTTATATTATTTTTGGACTAACCTATTAACCGGAGACCCAGTAGCAGAATTGTTGTTTTTGCCTATTTCGGTGTTTGAAGAAAGCGGAATATCAAACGGAGTCCAAAGCGGAATAAAACCTTGAGGAACGTGATTTTATCACCGAGCGTGATCCAGGAGACTTGGACCCTACTCCAAGAAATGTGAGGCGGTCACGAGGGTGGGCGGCGCCCTCACGGGCGCCTCCCTACCTCGTGGGCCCCTGTTGCTCCACCAACGTACTCCTTCCTCCTATATATACCTCGTATCCCGGCGGATCAAAAGGGAGCCAAAACCTAATTCCACCGCCCGCAACTTTCTCAGTATCCACGAGATCCCATCTTGGGGCCTGTTAGGAGCTCCATGGGAGGTCCGTCATCACGGAGGGCGTCTACAGCATCATAGCCCCTCCGATGAAGTGTGAGTAGTTTACCTTAGACCTTCGGGTCCATAGTTAGTAGCTAGATGGCTTCTTCTCTATTTTTGGATCTCAATACAATGTTCTCCCCCTCTCTTGTGGAGATCTATTCGATGTAATCTTCTTTTTGCGGTGTGTTTGTTGAGACCGATGAATTGTGCGTTTATGATCGAGTTTATCTATGAATAATATTTGAATCTTCTCTGAATTCTTTTATGTATGATTGAGTTATCTTTGCAAGTCTCTTCGAATTATCCGTTTGGTTTGGCCAACTAGATTGGTAGTTCTTGCAATGGGAGAAGTGTTTAGCTTTGGGTTCAATCTTGTGGTGTCCTTTCCCAGTGACAGAAGGGGTAGCAAGGCACGTATTGTGTTGTTGCCATCGAGGATAACAAGATGGGGTTTTTTTTATCATATTGCATGAATTTATCCCTCTACATCATGTTATCTTTCTTAAGGCGTTACTCTGTTTTTAACTTAATACTCTAGATGCATGTTGGATAGCGGTCGATGAGTGGAGTAATAGTAGTAGATCACGAGCAGTGATCGGTCTACTTGTCTCGGACGTGATGCCTATACACATGATCATACCTAGATACTCTCATAACTATGCTCAATTACATCAATTGCTCAGCATGAATTTGTTCACCCACCGTAGAATACTTATGCTCTTGAGAGAAGCCACTAGTGAAACCTATGTTGGTCTATTCTCATCATATCAATCTCCATCACTTTAATACTTGCTTTGTTTTTACTCTGCCTTTTACTTTTCACTTTGAATCTCTATATCAAAAATGCCAAAAATATTATTTATCATCTCTATCAGATCTCACTCTCATAAATGACCGTGAAGGGATTGACAACCCCTAATCCCGTTGGTTGCGAGGAGCTATCGTTTTGTGCAGGTACGAGGGACTTGTGCGTGGACTCCTATTGGATTGATAAAAGGTTCTCAAAAGCGAGGGAAATACTTACGCTACTTTCTTTGCATCATCCTCTCCTCTTGAGGAAATCCAACGCGATTGCTCAAGAGGTATGCACAGCCGTCGCTAGATCCAAAGGCGAAGCTGGGCCCCGCGAGTGGCGTGAGGCCATCCGAGGTGTCGTTGTACCACCTCGGGCGTGGCGCCGACCTCCAAAACGCCCACCGGCGACCACCGTGCGTTCTTCCCATGGTGTGCGCGCCGAGCAAGCGTCACCACGTTGGTGACCACAGGCACCGCCGTGGGAAAAACCTGTCGTCATCCATAAGATGAAGGGTTCGACGCTTCGTAGAAAGCGGCGGCAAAAATGGCATGCGACCCGCTTTGGGTCATAACGGGAGCTCCTTCTAATGTTGTTAGAAGTCGAAGCGCGCCGCGATCCATGCAGCTGTCGCCGCCCCCCACGCCAGCGGAAGCTTTGGCGCGCGTGCAGCTGCTCCTCGTCTTCCCTCCTGGTGCGGAGAAGCTCGACGAGTGGAGGGCCACCATCCGGAGCCTCGTCGCCGTCGCCAACAAAGATGCTCCGCGACCGGCGGGGCCCTCGGGTCGGCGCTCCACCGAGCCACCACATGCTGGCGCTCGGAGGACCGGGGGAGCTGCTGCCACGGTGCACCCTCCTCCTCCTTGCCAGCCACCACAGGCGGCGGCCCGTCGTAACGACGTTTGTGATAACATCTCCATAGCATCGTCCGACCCGCGGACCCTCTGCGACCAGCGCCAGGTCCTTAGGGAACGAGCTCACGAAGACGCTCGAACCACCGTCAGTCGGACAAGCGGGTGGGACCCGCTATGGACCACCCGGCACCGGGGGGCCCCGGCGGCCTACCTTATGAGGTGGGCTGCCCGGCCTTTACCCATGAGCTGCGGCAGTTCTAGTGGCCATCCCACCGCACGTTCAAGCCCAACGTCGCGAAGAAGTACACTGGCAAGACCAATCCGTCTGAGTTCCTCAGCGTCTACACCATCGCGATGCGAGCTCTTTGGAGCTCATGACGACAAAGCGCTTGACAACTATTTTCCGTTGTACTGAAGCCCAATGTGATGTCTTGGTTGATGCACTGCGGTGGATTCCATTTCTTCTTGGTCGGATCTACGTGCCATGAGTTCGTTAGGCGCCTTCACGGAGGCCACCAAGCTCATGGCCAGGCAAGTGATCTGCTTATCATTCCCCGGAAGGAAGGAAACCCTCATAGTACATCCAGAGATTCAGCCGGGTGCAGTACAACATCCCCGACGTTCATCCCGCCGCTGTGATCAGCGCTTTCCACCAGAATGTGAGCAACCGCAAGATGCGCGAAGAGCTGGCGATGGCCAAAGTTAAGGATGTGGCCTAGCTCTACGTTCTGGCCGAAAGGTGCGCCCAGGCTGAAGAGGGAAGGAAGTACCCGGTGAAGACGCCGGCGATGTGAAACCGACTCTACCGATGAAGATGCCGCTACCCGGCGAAGAAGGGCCGACATCGCATAGCGAGGAAGCGCAATGCTTGCCGTTGAGGGATCTCGGCGACACCGGCTTTGCGGCAAGAAGGTCAAAGCGAGCATACAGCAAAGAGATTGCCGGGTCTTGCGGCTACTGGAACACTATGCGGCTACCTACAAGCCAGGAAGCTCCAGCAGGCAATACTACAAGATCCACCGCACCAAGGGCCACGACCTCCAGAACTGCCGACAAGTCGAGTTGCTTGCTGAGAAACAAAAAGCTGAGTACGAGAGGTGGGACAGGGAGAAGGACCAGGACGGTGCTGATGGATCCGGCAAGAAGCATGGCAGCCAAGGAAGCCGCCCCGGCAAGGACAACCCGAAGAGAGGCCAGCCGGGCCGTGACAAAACAAGAAGATGATGACCATGATGAGGGCAGCGAGTGCGGTGAGCAAGGGTTTGAAGAAGGCTCACGGAGGCCATGTGTGTCGATGGCGGCGCCTCGTTGCATACCTCTCACCGCCCAGCTCAAGCGGTGGTAGCGTGAGATTACAGCAATGAACCCGTCGTTGGGCCTTCGAAGCCGCTGAAGTGGTCGGCCGCCCCACATCTTTGTGAGCGAGGACCACCACGACCGCGATTACCACGGTCGGGTGTTTGCCATTGTTGGTCTCACCAACGATACGCAACCTCAGGGTGAACAAGATGTTGGTTGACGGTGGGGCCGGCCTGAACCTGATCTCGCCTGTCGTGATCAAAAGAGACCTCGAGGAAACAGGCACATTTCAAGGGGTCAATCCGGGGTGGAGCCAGCCGAAGGGGAAGGTCACACTACCCGTGACGTTTGGAGGAGAGTTGAACTATAGGACGGAGAGGATCAACTTCGACGTGGCCGAGATCCCTTTGCCCTAAAACGGGATCCTCGGCCGCCCGGCACTAGCCAAGTTCATGACGGCATCACACTACGCCTACAACATGCTAAGGATGCCCGGGCTGTTGACCATCATCTCCGTCCCCTCAAACAAGAAGGACGCTGATCTGCAAGTGAACCCTTCTAGGAAGCGATTCTGCAGATTTGCCATCAAGACACACTGCTCACGTTGAGAAGGCTCGGGAGGGAAGAAGAAGCCCAGCAAGACCTCTCGCACCCACTTCGGCAAGTGCATCTCCTCGGAGTGTTGTGCTACCGTCGGACGTGCCAGAGAGCTCTACCGACAAGAGCAAGAGATCCAGGGCCGAGCCACCTTAGACCAAGAAGGTGCCCGCCAGGGAGGATAGCACGGGTGGGCCCTTCACCATAGGCTCTACCCTCGACAGCAAATAGGAAGGCACACTCATCACCTTCCTGCGGGCGAATGTCGACGTGTTTGCGTGGCAAGCATCCGACATCCCCGGTGTTCCCAGGGAGGTGATTGAGCAACACCTAGCTATGCCTTTACATGTGACCCGTCAAGCAAAAGGTCGAAAGCGAGGCTCTAGAGAGGCGGGGAGTTCATCACGGAGGAGATTAGGAAGTTGGGCGGCAGGTTTTACGAGAGGTGCTCCACCCGGCGTGGTTGGCCAATCCGGTAGTGGTGTGCAAGGCGAATGGGAAGTGGAGACTGTGTATTGATTACACAGATATCAATAAGGCTTGTCCTAAGGACCCCTTCCCGTTGCCGCGCATTGACCAGATTGTTGACTCCAACAGCCGAGTGTGATCTGTTATCATTCCTCAACGCCTACTCGGGCTACCACCAGATCTTCATGAACAAGAGAGGATGAAGAAAAGACAGCATTCATCACCCCAGGTGGTACATATTGCTTTTTACGGATGCCTTTCGGGTTGAAGAGTGCTGGCTGAACATTCGCAAGAGCAGTCCAAATAGGTTTTGAACATCAGCTCCATAGAAATATGGAGGCATGCATCGATGACATAGTGGTCAAAACCAAGGACGAGCCAACTCTTGTGCGAGATCTGGAAGAGATTGCCAACCTGCGCATGATCAACCTCAGGCTGAACCCTGAGAAGTGTGTCTTCGGCGTTCCATACGGCAAGCTTCTCGTGTTCTTTGTGTCGCAGTGCGGGATCGAGGCAAAAATGGCATGCGGCCGCTGGATCATAACGGAGCTCCTTCTAACATAGTTAGAAGTCGAAGCGCGTCGCGATCCATGCAGCTGTCGCCGCCGCCCACTCCAGCGGAAGCTTTGGCGCGCGTGCAGCTGCTCCTCGACTTCCCTCCTGCTGCGGAGAAGCTCGACGAGTGGAGGGCTACCATCCGGAGCCTAAATGCGCCCGTCGCCAACAAAGGCGATCCGCGACCAGCGGGGCCCTGGTCGGCGCTCCACCGAGCCACCACATCTTTGGCGTTGGGAGGGCCGGGCGAGTTGCGGCCATGGTGCACTCTCCTCCTCCTCGCCCGGCCGCCCATGGCGTCGGCCCGTCGTGGCGATGTTTGTGATAACATCTCCATAGCTTTAAATCCGACCCGCGGACCCTCCGCGACCAGCACCGGAGTCCTTGAGAGCGAGCTCACGAAGCGCTTTCGAACCACCGTCGGCGTCGGTGCGGCAACGCCGCCCGATCCGACAAAGCGGGCAGGACCGCTATGGACCACCCGGCATCGGGGGCCCGGCTGCCTACCTTATGAGGTGGGCTGCCCGGCCTTACCCGTGAGCTGGCGATTCGGTGGCCGTCCCACCGCACGTTCAAGCCCGACGTCGCCGAGAAGTACACTGGCAAGACCCATCTGTCCGAGTTCCTCAGCATCTACACCATCGTGATGAAGGCTGCTGGAGCTCGCGACGACAAGGTGCTTGCCAACTATTTTCTGCTGGCGCTGAAGCCCAATGTGATGTCTTGGTTGATGCACCTGCCGGTTGATTCCATTTATTCTTGGTCGGATCTGTGCCATGAGTTCGTTGGCGCCTTCACAGGAGGCCTACAAGCTCATGGCCAGGCCAGTGATCTGCATATCATTCCCCAGAAGGAAGGGGAAACCACCGCAAGTACATCCGGAAGATTCAGCGGGTGCGTTACAACATCCCCGGCGTTCATCCGCCATTGTTGTGATGGCGCGTTCCACCAAAGCGTGCGCAACCGCAAGATGCGCTAAGAGCTGGCGATGAACAAAGTTAAGAATGTGGCCGAGCTCTACGTTCTGGCCGAAAGGTGCACCCGGGCTAAAGAGGGAAGGAAGTACTCGGGCGAAGACGCCGGCGCGGAAACCGACTCTACCGATGAAGATGCCGCTACCCTGACGAAGAAGGGCCGGCGTCATAGCGAAACGCAGGCAAAGGCGTTGCTTGCCGTTGAGGGATCGACAACACCGGTGCGGCAAGAAGGTCAAAGGCGAGCGCCCGGCGAGGAGATTCTTTGGGTCGCGCGCTGCTTGGGCGTTAAGCGGCTACCTACAAACCCGGGAAGCTCCGCAAGCAATCTGCAAGATCCACTGCACCAAGGGCCACGACCTCCGGAACTCTTGACAAGTCGAGCTGCTTGAGAAGCAAAAAGCTGAGTACAAGAGGCAGGACAAGGAGAAGGACCCGTCACGGTCTTTGAGGATCGAGCAAGCGTGTGGCGACCAAGGAAGCCACCCGAGCAAGGACAACCAGCAAGAGAGGCCCGCCCGGGGCCGTGACAAGAAACAAGAAGACGATGACCACGACGAGTCTGGTGAGCAAGGGTTCTAGAAGGCTACGGAGGCCATGTGCGTCGATGGCGGCCCCTCGGTGCATACCTCTCACCACCAGCTCAAGCAGTGGGCGCGTGAGATTACAGAAGTGGAGCCGTCGTTCGACGCTCAGAAGCCGCTGAAGTGGTCCAGCACGCCCCACATCTTTGACGCCGAGGACCACCCTGACCGCACTATCGCGGTCGGGTGTTTGCCATCGTTGGTCTCACCAATGATACGCAACCTCAGGGTGAACAAGATGTTGGTTGTGATGGGGCGGCCTGAACTGATCTAAGCTTTGTCATGATCAAAGATCGCAAATCCCGATGGATACCTCGAGGAAACAAACACGTTTCAAAGGGGTCAATCCAGGGAGGAGCCAGCCGAAGGGGAAGGTCACACTGCCCGTGACGTTTGGAGGAGAGTTGAACTACAGGACGGAGAGGATCATCTTCGACGTGGCCGAGATCCCTTTGCCCTACAACAGGATCCTCGGCCGCCCGACACTAGCCAAGTTCATGGCGGCATCACACTACTCCTACAACATGCTAAAGATGCCCGGGCCGTTGACCATCATCTCCGTCACCTACCGGGAAGCAGTTGCAGCAGCTGCCGTCAAGACACCTGCTCCTGCCGCCGAAGGCCCGGGAGAGAAGAAGAAGCCCGGCAAGACCTCTCGCACCCACTCCGGCAAGCGCACCTCCTTGGAGTGTTGTGCTACTATCGAGGACGTGCCAAAGAGCTCTACCGACAAGAGCAAGAGATCTAGGGCCGAGCCGCCACAGACCAAGAAGGTGCCCGTCAGGGAGGATGGCATGGGAGGGGCCTTCACCATAGGCTCCACCCTCTCCAGCAAATAGGAAGGCACGCTCGTCACCTTCCTGCGGGCGAATTTCGACGTGTTTGCGTGGCAAGCATCCGACATCCCCGGTGTTCCCAGGGAGGTGATTGAGCACCACCTAGCTGTCTGCCCCCATGCGCGGCTCGTCAAGCAGAAGGTCAGAAAGCAGGCTCTGGAGAGGCAGGAGTTCATCACAGAGGAGATCAGGAAGTTCGAAGCGGCAGGTTTGGTGAGAGGAGTGCTCCACCCGACGTGGTTGGCAAATCCGGTAGTGGTGCGCAAGGCGAATGCGAAGTGGAGACTATGTATTGATTACACAGATATCAATTAGGCTTCTCCTAAGGACCCCTTCCCGTTGCCGCGCATTGACCAGATTGTTGACTCCACAGCCGGGTGTGATATGTTATCATTCCTCGACGCGTACTCGGGCTACCACCAGATCTTCATGATAAGAGACGATGAAGAAAAGGTAGCATTCATCACCCCATGTGGTAAGTATTGCTTTTTATGGATGCCTTTCGGGTTGAAGAGTGCTGGCTCAAAGTTCGGAAGAGCAGTCCAAATTGGTTTTGAACATCAGCTCCATAGAAATATGGAGGTATTCATGGAAGACATGGTGGTCAAAACCAAGGACGGACCAACTCTTGTGCGAGATCTGGAAGAGGCATTTGCCAACCTGCGCAAGATCAACCTCAAGCTGAACCCTGAGAAGTGTGTCTTCGGCGTTCCATCCGGCAAGCTTCTCGTGTTCTTTGTGTCGCAGCGTGGGGTTGAGGCAAACCCAGACAAGATCAAGGCTATTAAGCAGATTGAGGCGCCCAAGCGGATCAAGGATGTGCGTCGGCTCACCGGCTGCGTTGCCGCCATGAGCCGATTCATCTCCAAGTCCGCCGAGCACGCCCTTCCCTTCTTCAAAATCATGAGGAAGGCAGGCCCAATGGAGTGGACCCCAGAAGCCGAGGCAGCTTTGCAGGATCTGAAGAAATACCTTTCCTCCACGCCAATACTGGTTGCGCCTAAACCACAAGAGCCGTTGTTGCTGTATCTGTCAGCGATGAATCAAGTGGTCAGTGCCGCGCTGGTGGCACAGAGGGAGGTCAACGAGGAGGCAGTGACGGCGGCAGAACTAGCGGATGGCGAGCCCAAAATTCCCCCGGCAGGGCCTGGTGCCGGCAAGGCGAAGCCCCCGGCAGAGTCGGATGCCGCCGAGGCAGTTCCCGCACAGTCAAGTAAGGTGGTGCAGAAGAAGAAGATGATGCAACACCCGATTTCATTTGTCAGCTCCCTCTTGCAGGGAGCTAGATCGAGGTACTCCGGTGTGCAGAAATTGCTCTTCAGCCTCCTTATGGCCTAGAGGAAGCCGCGTCATTACTTCCAAGCCCACGAGATCACTGTCGTCACCCGCCTCCCATTGCAGCGGATCTTGCATAACCCGGAATCTGTTGGAAGGATTGTGGAATGGGCCTTGGAGTTGTCAAGCTTTGGTTTAAAGTTTGAGAGTACCTCGACAATTCAGAAAGCAGAGTCTTGGCGCGATTCATTGCAGAATGGACGCCGACGCTGCGAAGAAATCCAGAGACCACTCTCCCGGCAAGGAAGCGGAACCTGTTGGATCATGTAATTCGATGGGGCTTTCTCGGCTGCAAGGCACCGGTGCGGTGTGCTACTCATCGCACCCACGGAGAGCACCTCAAATGCGTGATCCGGATGCACTTCCCGTGGAGATGTCCACCAACAACACTGCTGAAGTCTGAGGGATTGCTTGCGGTCTGGGGATCGCGGCGAGACCTCGGGATTAAGAAGCTCATCGTCGAGGGTGACTCGCAGCTCGTTGTCAGACACGTCAACAAGGATTATCAGAGCCCATTGATGGAAGCTTACGTAGATGAGGTGAGGAAGCTGGAGGAACGCTTTGACGGTATCCAAGCAGAGCACGTCCCCTGAGCGGAGAATGACATCTCCGATTACCTGTCAAAGCGTGCCGCATTCAAGCTAACTGTGGAACGAGGTACCTTTTTGCTCCGGTTAACTCAACCATCCGTCGAACCATCAGCAGGGCAGAACAAGCGGAGGAAGTCAGGTCCCGGCAAGTACTTTCCTACCGAGCCCCCTGGGGCTACCGGCAAGGGTGCTGCCGCGGACGCTGAGCCTGCCCAAGAGCAACTGGCTCCGGCAGGGCGTCAAACCCTGGCCGTAGAGACAGCCGCTCCCATGGCGGAAGAAATGCCTTTGGCCCTTGCCGTCGAGCCCCAGGCTCCGGCATGGGCACAACATACCGTCCAATTCCTCCAAACAGGGGAGCTTCCTGAGGAGCAGGAAGAAGCGGAAAAAGTAGCCCGTCGGTCCGCCTGCATACTAGTTCGTCGATGGCGTCACACATGCAGGAGAAGGCCAAGCAGTGTGAAATTGAAGTGCATCCCACAGGAGGAAGGTCTGGAGCTGTTGGCGGAGATACAAGGAGGCAGATGTGGCTCCCACATAGGGTCGAGGGCCCTTGCCGGGAAGGCGTTCCGGCAAGGTTTATTCTGCCCCACCGCCCTCCAGGATGCGATGGCACTAGTAACCAAGTGTGAAGCGTGTCAAATCCATTCAAAGAAGCTTCATCAACCAGCTCAAGCCCTTTAAACAATCCCTCTCTCCTGGCCATTCTCGGTTTGGGGGCTCAATATACTGGGCCCTTTCCCTCGCGCTGTCGGGGGATTTGAGTACTTGTACGTTGCGATTGACAAGTTCACAAAGTGGCCGGAGGTGGAAGCAGTGAGAAAGGTGACTGCTCAATCAGCTGTCAAGTTTTTAAGGGACTGGTCTGCCGTTTTGGTGTGCCAAACAGAGTCATCCCCGACAACAGCATGCAGTTCACGAGCCACACCTTCATGCAATACATTCAAGACCTCGGTAGCAAGGTCTGTTTTGCTTCCGTGGCACGCCCACGGAGCAACGGCCAAGCGGAGAGGGCAAATGCTGAAGTGTTGCGAGGCCTATGGACAAAGACTTTTGACAAGCTGCGCAAGAGCGGAAGGCTCTGGATTGATGAATTGCCGACGGTTCTTTGGTCAATCAAGACGACGCCAAATCGAGCCACCAGCCAGACACCTTTTGCCCTGGTATACAGGCGAAGCGATTCTCCCCATGGAACTCATATACGGGTCACCTCGAGTGCTCTCTTATGATGAGCTTGAGCAAGAGCAGTTGTGCCAAGATGACGCAATGCTCCTTGAGGAAGATCGTCTTCGGGCGGCTGTGAGAGCAGCGCGCTACCAGCAAGCCTTGCGCCGCTACCATAGCCGCAAGGTTCATGCCCAAAGCTTTGAGGCAGGCGACCTTGTTCTTCGGCGCGTTCGATTCAAGAATTCCAACAAGTTGACACCAAAGTGGGAAGGCCCTTATCGTGTAATATGAGTCACCCGAGGCCAGCTTAGCGCTGCACGGAGACCGAAAATGCTGTCCCGATGAACAACTCCTAGAACATCGAGCATCTTACAAGTTTTACCCGTGAAAGTATGCGCGGCTTGCCGGGCCTCCCGGCAAGCCACCTTTTGTACAAGCTTTGACGACAAGGCATGTAACCCTTTGTATAAAGCCAGGTGCAGACCCTGAGCATAAATAAATGAAGCGCTGGCGCCCTAAGTTATAGCATGCATGCTAGGTCGAGTCTCTTCCTTGGGTAGGGTTGATAATGCTTAGCGGCGACTAACCCCTAGCCTAGAGGTCGAGTGCGCGTCTATCTGTTTCTTTTATGTCCTCCTTTGGTTCGGAGGGCACATGAGCACTTCTGCTGAGCTACTTGGAAGAAGGGAAACGGACCGGCATCCCAACCCCGGCAAATCAGAGTTGCCGGGGGCTGCAAGCACAAGGATCCAACCGCGGCAAGACAAGGTTGCCGGGGGCTGCAGATCCAGATAAGTCTTTCATCCTCTATCATGCATTTTGGAATGGGACTTGGATATGTGAAATCTCGTTTTATTTCTAGGCCGCCGTGCTCCCCTTTTCTATAATCAAGGATTATCCCCTGGGCCCGGATTTGGTTGTAGCCGCGATGGCAAGGAAGTAGAACAAGGAGCCTAAGCCCGCTTCATCCCTGCGTCCGCCAAGGGCGCGAGAACGGTCGAGCGATGTAGGGGGACGGCAAGGCCTGTTGCCGGGTGAAAACATTTATCTTAAATTATAACAATGATTTGTTCCTTGTCGCGGGGTCTGCCCACAAACGAAAAACCCGGCAAACATCCTTTTTCATTAAAAAGCATCCCACACAGTGCAGTCCGTGCGGAATGAAAAACATGAACAAAGGGGATTACAAGCTTTAAATTTAACAAGGCCCGAGGGCTTACAGATTAAAAAAGAGATAAAGGCGCCGTGGATCCCTTTCTTGTCCCTCTCCTCGGGAGGCTGGTCAAGGAGGCGAGAGGGACGAAAGGCGCCTAGGCGAGCATGAGCAGCGAAAGCACCAAGAGAACACCTCGGTGGCCGCCCACAGGTAGGCCGGTGATGACGGTGCCGGAAAGGAGAGTGGAAGGCAGGCGGCTGGACCGGCAATGCAGGATGAAGGCGTCGGTGCCAGCGTACTCGAGTTAATGACCTTGCTGCCTGCCCTCTTCCTCTTCCGCAGCCTCCGATGCCCGGCCGCCCAAGGAGGCAGCCCAGAAGTTCAAGGAGCTGGCCCCACCCCGGCAAAACCCTGCGGAGCGGCCAGTCACCGAATCTTCTTTGCCGCACTTTTGCCAGTCGCGGAGCGTCAGAAGCGCCCTAGTCGGACTCATCCTCGCCATCATCCCGCTATCCTCCCTCATCACTTTCGCTCGAGGAAGAGCTTCCATCGACGGAATCTCCATCGAGAGGAGCTCTCCACGCAGCACTTCAGCGAGTCCCGAAGTCTCCGAAGACCTTGGCGGAGAAGGCCGTCCTCCATCAATTTGAAGTCGAGGGGCCAGGCCCCGCCCGTCGAGCTATGGATGCTTGAAGCAAACATCTTCCACCCACGACGGAGGTACATGACCCGAGGAGCCGGGAAAGTCGGCGTCGACCGCGTGCCCCATTCCCACAACCCCTCATGTGCAATCTGAGGATTGGGGCGATCACGCTCCATCTCTGGCCGAGCAGGCGCGAAGACGAAGACGGCGACGCGGAGGCCGGCGGAGCCTAATGAAGAACTCGCGGGGCTGGTCTCCAACATGGCCTTCCTTTGGGAAAGGCACCATTGGCGAGGCGGCCGGCGTGCGCCCGCCTTCCTCTTCCCGAGCACTCGACCTCTGCCCGGCCTGGCACGGCCTCACCCCTCCCCTCCCCATCGCGGGATTCCACCACCGCTGCTGAGGTGAGGAGGTGGAGGGGCCTTGTCAGCCGGGCGGCGACCCTCGCCGCCACCGTCGAGGGACCCAGATTCCCTTTCTCCATGGCGAGTGATAGGAAGAAGCAGAAGCAAGAGGAGATAGATGATAGAAGAGTGCGGGACGCCATCCGCCCTTCCCCCTCTTTATAAAGGGGCGGGGTTGGGGCTCGGCTGCCCCGCTCGGCCAATCCGACCACGGAGGCGCAGTGAGAATCGAGACCGACCCGCTGCCCCAACTAGCGATGGCCGGATTCCTGCCTCCACCGCTTGCCACCCAGGCGCATGAAGGGCAGCGTGGCGGACATGCGAATCGAGGGGACGGGTGGCGACCTCTCCCCACCCGTGATCATAGGAGTGGGCGCCTTGAAGACCGTGACCCGGCCCCGTTCAGTAAATGAGCCGCGCATCCATGCCTCCCTCTTTTTAAGGGGAAGGCGCGAGCCGCTTCTTTACTGCGATATGACGCGTGCGTGTGGAAACCGCCCCACGCATGCCGCCCACGTCACGCACACCCCTCCACACCGCGCCGCCCGTGGGAAGCGGCCTTGAAAAAATCTTACCACGGTAGAAACCGCCCCTTTGCCCGCGCACCATTTTGGGCCTGGCCCAACAACGTGTCGCGCTTATGTGTGGCCCAGACCCGGGGGCTCCTGTCGGTGTACAAAAAGGGGGGCACGCTTTTGTACCCCTTTACCTGTGGATCGGCAGTTGGAGCCGCGCCCACGGTCACACCAAGCAGAACAGGGGAGGTGAACCGAGGTAAAACCGAAGCCCAAGATAATCCGAGCAACGCCAAGACCAAGACCACAAAGAGCAGAGGGACGAAGCATGTTCCCCCGGCAAAACCCTTGCCGGGGCAGCCTCAGCAGCCCCGGCAAGACCCTTGCCGGAGCAGCTCGCCCCACACCAACAGGGCAAGCCACCCTTGAGCCAACGGTCCCCAACGCCATCATCCACGTGGGGCCAGGGCTCGCGAAGGCACCACTGCGGTGGCATGCAGATCTTTTTGAAGACATATTCAAGATCAGATGAGGATTAGAAGACGACGATCCTCCACAAGATCCTTGCCGAGGAAGGCCACGGACCCCGGCAAGGTCCTTGCCGAGGGCGAGAGCACGCCACAGCCAAGACCCCTTGCCGGGCCACCGGAAGGCCCTCACTAAGGGCCAGCAGGGCCACCGCCTAGCCCACGCCAACCAAGCTTCCACCGCCGTTCACATGCAGCTGCCAGCCCAACCAGCTGGGCGGGCACCTGCGTGGCAACATGCAACTCCCAGGCCAACTCATCGAGCGCCCGCGTGGCGGCATGCAGATCTTCATGAGGGCTCCACCACCGCGCCACCTCAGCTGCCTGCCTGCCTACATGGAGCCGCACGCATCCACAGCCAAAGCGCGTGTCGAAGCGAGGAGGAGGCGGCAGACGGACGGGCCTCGCCCCGTCCCCAATAAAGCGAGGGACACCTAAGCTACGCATTAAATGCGTCTTGTCACATGTAATACGACGATAAGCTCGAGAACTGTGGCGCCTTTCCACCTCCTCTGTGCCCTTTGTGGCAGCCCCTTTCAACTAGAAAAGGAGGCCCATGGCATACTGGAGGAGGATTCGGCTCTTTCGAACCACGCACTCACCACAGCTAGTTCGAGAGCTCAAGAACTCTCTAAAATACACCCACCAAAGCAGGACTAGGGTTTTACGCATCCTCTCGGCCCGAACACAGGTAAGCAACTCCTCGTCTTTGCCATCTTGATCCTGCTCTTCTTGCAACCCTATGCCCCGGCAACCGTAGTAGGGATTCTTGTGATTCCATAGGTGTCTTTTCCCCCGACACCCCAAGATTGGATCTCACGGGGTATAGAAGGTTGCGGCGGTGGAAATAGGGTTTCGTGGTGCTCTCGGATGTTTTTGGGGTATATGAGTATATATAGGCGAAAGAAGTAGGTCGGTGGAGCCACGAGGGGCCCACGAGGGTGGGGGCGCACCTCCCTACCTCGTGGCTGCCTCGTTGCTTCCTTGACATCCACTCCAAGTCTCCTGGATTGTGTTTGTTCCAAAAATGATCCTCGCAAAGGTTTCATCCCGTTTGGATTCCGTTTGATATTCCTTTTATGTGAAACACTGAAGGCAAAAAACAGCTATTTGCACTGGGCCTTCTGTTAATAGGTTAGTCCCAAAAATAATATAAAAGGGCATAATAAATCCCATTAAACATCCAAAATAGATAATATAATAGCATGGAACAATCGAAATTATAGATACGTTGCAGACGTGTCAAGCATCCCAAAGCTTAATTCCATCTCGTCCTCGAGTAGGTAAATGATAAAAACAAATTTTTTGATGTGGAATGTTACCTAGCATAATCCTTAATGTAATTTTCTTTATTGTGGCATGAATGTTCAGATCCGAAAGATTGAAGACAAAAGTTTAATATTGACATAAAAATAATAATACTTCAAGCATACTAACAAAGCAATCATGTCTTCTCAAAATAACATGGCCAAAGAAAGTTATCCCTACAAAAACATTTAGCCTGGCTATGCTCTATCTTCATCACACAAAATATTTAAATCATTCACAACCCTGATGACAAGCCAAGCAATTGTTTCATACTTTTGTTGTTCTCAAACTTTTTCAACCTTCACGCAATACATGAGCATGAGCCATGGACATAGCACTATAGGTGGAATAGAATGGTGGTTGTGGAGAAGACAAAAAGGAGAAGATAGTCTCACATCAACTAGGCGTATCAACGGGTTATGGAGATGCCCATCAATAGATATCAATGTGAGTGGTAGGGATTGCCATGCAGCGGATGCACTAGAGCTATAAGTGTATGAAAGTTCAACAAAAGAAACTAAGTGGGTGTGCATCCAACTAAACTTGCTCACGAAGACCTAGGGCATTTTTGAGGAAGCCCATCATTGGAATATACAAGCCAAGTTCTATAATGTAAAATTCCCACTAGCATATGAAAGTGACAATATAGGAGACTCTCTATCGTGAAGATCACGGTGCTACTTTGAAGCACAACTGTGGTAAAAGGATAGTAACATTGTCCCTTCTCTCTTTTTCTCTCATTTTTTTATTTTGGCCTTTTTCTCTTCTTTTTTTATGGCCTCTTTTTTTCTTTTTTTTCTTTTCTTTTCGTCCAAAGTCTCATCCCGACTTGTGGGGGAATCATAGTCTCCATCATCCTTTCCTCACTTGGGACAATGCTCTAATAATGATGATCATCACACTTTTATTTACTTACAACTCAAGAATTACAACTCAATACATAGAACAAAATATGACTCTAGGTGAATGCCTCCGGTGGTGTGCCTGGATATGCAATGAATCAAGAGTCACATGTATGAAAGAATTATGAAGGTGGCTTTGCCACAAATACGATGTCAACTACATGATCATGCAAAGCAATATGACAATGATGGAGCGTGCCATAATAAACGGAACGGTGGAAATTTGCATGGCAATATATCTCGGAATGGCTATGGAAATGCCATAATTGTTAGGTATGGTGGCTGTTTTGAGGAAGGTATATGGTTGGTGTATGATACCGGCAAAAAGTGTGCGGTATTAGAGAGGCTAGCAATGGTGGAAGGATGAGAGTGCGTATAATCCATGGACTCAAAATTAGTCATAAAGAACTCAAAAACTTATTGCAAAAATATATTTGTTATCGAAACGAAGTACTACGCGCATGCTCCTAGGGGGATAGATTGGTAGGAAAAGACCATCGCTCGTCCCCGACCGCCACTCATAAGGAAGACAATCAATAAATAAATCATGCTCCGACTTCATCACATAACGGTTCACCATCGTGCATGTTACGGGGAATCACAAACTTTAACACAAGTATTTCTCAAATTCACAACTACTCAACTAGCATGACTCTAATATCACCATCTTCATATCTCAAAATAATCATAAAGAATCAAACTTCTCATAGTATTCAATGCACTTTATATGATAGTTTTTATTATACCCATCTTGGATGCTCATCATATTAGGACTATCTTTTTAGCCAAAGCAAACTACCATGTTGTTCTATAAGACTCTCAAAATAATATAAGTGAAGCATGAGAGATCAATAATTTCTATAAAATAGAACCACCAGCATGCTCTAAGAGATATAAGTGAAGCACTAGAGCAAAATTATTTAGCTCAAAAGATATAAGTGAAGCACATAGAGTATTCTAATAAATTCCAATTCATGTGTGTCTCTCCAAAAGTTTTGTACAGCAAGGATGATTGTGGTAAACTAACAAGCAAAGATTCAAATCATACAAGATGCTCCAAGAAAAACTCATATCATGTGGTGAATAAAAATATAGCCTCAATTAAATTTACTGATGGACGAAGATGAAAGAGGGGATGCCTTCAGGGGCATCCCCAAGCTTAGGCTTTTGGTTGTCCTTGAATTTTACCTTGGGGTGCCTTGGGCATCCCCAAGCTTAGGCTCTTGCCACTCCTTGTTCCAAAATCCATCAAATCTTTACCCAAAACTTGAAAACTTCACAACACAAAACTCAACAGAAAATCTCATGAGCTCCGTTAGTATAAGAAAACAAATCACCACCTCAAGGTACTGTAATTAACTCATTATTTATTTATATTGGCGTTAAACCTACTGTATTACAACTTCTCTATGGTTCATACCCCCCCCCCCCGATACTAGCCATAGATTCATCAAATAAGCGAACAACACACGAAAAACAGAATCTGTCAAAAACAGAACAGTCTGTAGCAATCTGTATCAAATGTATACTTATAAAACTCCAAAAATTATGAAATAAATTGGTGGACGTGAGGAATTTGTCTACTAATCATCTGCAAAAATAATCAGCCTAAAATCACTCTCCAGTGAAAATGGCAGCTAATCTAGTGAGTGATAAAGTTTCTGTTTTTTACAGCAAGATCATAAAGACTTCACCAAAGTCTTCCCAAAGGTTCTACTTGGCACAAACACTAATTTAAAACATAAAACCACATCTAAACAGAAGCTAGATGAATTATTTATTACTAAACAGAAACAAAAAGCAAGAAACAAAAATAAAATTGGGTTGCCTCCCAACAAGCGCTATCGTTTAACGCCCCTAGCTAGGCATAAAAGCAACAGTAGAACTAGGTATCATCTTTGGTATGCAACTCTTCAATGGAACACTTATAACCCTTAGGAGTTTCCTTCTTATTATTAATGATCAAACTCCTAGGCAAGAAAACGAGAAATTAATTTGTAGCAAAAGGTTCCTTAATGATAGCAAGAAAGTTGAGGTGAACACTTATTGACTTGAGATCCGCATTTTCCTTACTAGAAGATTCACCCTTATTTTTAGGAACATACATCAATTTGGCAACTTTGGTAGTAAGAGGATTTGTAGTATTTCTCACGGAAGAAAAGGCAGACCCTAAGCTGGTAATAATATCCTCAAGTTTATCAATTCTTGTGCGATATTGATCTATCTTTTCGTTAACTATGGGTTCCTTTTCTTTAAAAAAATTCAGAGTAACTCCTACCTTAGATCCATATTGGGTAATTTGGTTGTGGATCTTTTTATCCAAATTCTCAATCAACTCTCTGATGACAACTTTATTTTCAATAATTTCAAGCCTTTGCATCACATGTTCCAAAGTTAAAATAGTTCCATTAACCAAAAGAGGTGGTGGCCCAAACAGATCTAACATAGCATTATAAGAATCAAAAGTATGGATACCCAAGAAATTCCCTCTGGTAATGGTATCAAGAATATATCTGTTCCAAGGATTGATGCCTACATAAAAATTGCGAAGAAGAACGGAAGTAGATTGCTTCCTAGTAGATCTATTCTGAGCATTGAAATTCTATGCCAAGCATCTTTTAGATTTTCTACCTCCCTTCGTTTAAAATTAAGAACTTCGTGATCGGGAGTACTAACAACGATAGAAAGACAAGCCATGATGACGAAACAAACGATCTAACACACGGACACACAAGAAGCAAGCGAAAAGATACGGACGAAAAAAGAGGGCGAATGAAACGGCAAATGTGCAGTGGGGGAGAGGAAAACGAGAGGCAAATGGCAAATAATGTAATGCGAGGGGAAGAGTTTGTGATGGGTACTTGGTATGTCTTGACTTGTGCGTGGATCTCCACGACAATGGTGCCAGGAATCCTTCTTGCTACCTCTTGAGCATGCGTTGGTTTTCCCTTGAATAAGAAAGGGTGATGCAGCAAAGTAGCATTAGTATTTCCCTTAGTTTTTGAGAACCAAGGTATCAATCCAGTAGGAGACTACACGCAAATCCCTCGTACCTGCATGGCCAATGTGATAAAGGGGTTGTCAATCCCTTCACGGCCACTTGCAAAAGTGAGATCTAATGAAGATAATAAGATAAATGTTTTTGGTATTTTTGTTGTATAGTTTGAAAAGTAAAGATTGCAAAATACACAGTGACAAAAATAGCACGTTGGCGGGAGATTAATATGATGGAAAATAGACCAGGGGGGCATAGGTTTAACTAGTGCGTTCTCTCAAGATAGCATAATCTACGGTGGGTGAACAAATTACTATGGAGCAATTGATAGAAAAGTGCATAGTTATGAGAATATCTAGGCATGATCATTTATATAGGCATCACGTCTGTGGCAAGTAGATCGAAACGATTCTGCATCTACTACTATTAGTCCACACATCGACCGCTATCCAACATGCATCTTGAGTATTAAGTTCATAAGAACAGAGTAATGCATTAGGCAAGATGACATGATGTAGAGGGATAAACTCAAGCAATATGATATAAACCCCATCTTTTTATCCTTGATGGCAACGATACAATACATGCCTTGCTGCCCCTGCTATCACTGGGAACAGACACCGCAGGATTGAACCCAAAGCTAAGCACTTCTCCCATGGCAAGAATGATCAATCTAGTAGGCCAAACCGAATTGATAATTCGAAGAGACTTGCCAAGATATTAAATCATGCATAAAAGAATTCAGAGAAGAATCAAATATTGTTCATAGATAATCTTGATCATAAACCCACAATTCATCGGATCTCGACAAACACACTGCAAAAAGAATTACATCGAATAGACCTCCAAGAAGATCGAGGATAACTTTGTATTGAGATCCAAAGAGAGATAAGAAGCCATCTAGCTAATAACTATGAACTCGAAGGTCTGTGGTAAACTACTCACACATCATCTAAGAGGCTATGGTGTTGATGTAGAAGCCCTCCATGATCGATTCCCCATCTGGCGGAGCGCCGGAAAAGGCCCCAAGATGGGATCTCACGGAGTCTGAGAAAGGTTGCGGCAAGGGAAATAGGGTTTTGTGGTGCTCTCGGATGTTTTCAGGCTATATGAGTATATATAGGCGAAAGAAGTAGGTCGGTGGAGCCACGAGGGGCCCATGAGGGTCGGGGGCATGCCTACCCCCTCAGCGTGCCTCCCTACCTCGTGGCTACCTCGTTGCTTCCTTTACGTCTACTCCAAGTCTCCTGGATTGCGTTTGTTCCAAAAACGATCCGCGCAAAGGTTTAATTCCGTTTGGATTCCGTTTGATATTCCTTTTCTGCGAAACACTGAAATAGGCAAAAAACAACAATTTGCACTTGGCCTTTGGTTAATATGTTAGTCCCAAAAATAATATAGAAGTGCATAATAAAGCCCATTAAACATCCAAAACAGATAATATAATAGCATGGGACAATCAAAAATTGTAGATACGTTGGAGACGTATCACCCCCTCTCTCCTAGTGGCGTCAGAACGCCGTCGAGGCCATCATCGTGACGGCGATCTACATGAACAGCTTCGCCGCCGTCGTCACCAACTCTCTCCCGCTGTATGCAGTGGTGTAACACCCCTTCTCCCCGCTCTAATCTCTACTTAAACATGGTGCTCAACTATATATATTATTTCCCAATGATGTATGGCTATCCTATGATGTTTGGGTAGATCCGTTTTGTCCTATGGGTTGATTGATGATTGTGATTGGTTTGAGTTGCATGTTTTATTATTGGTGCTGTCCTATGGTGCTCTCCATCTCGCGCTAGCGTGAGGGATCCCCGCTGTAGGGTTTGCAATATGCTCATGATTCTCTTATGGTGCATTGCTAGAGTGATAGAAGCTTAAACCCAAGTAAGTAGGTTGTTTGCGTATGGAAATAAAAGGAGTTGATACTTTAATGCTATGGTTGGGTTTTACCTTAATGATCTTTACTAGTTATGTATGTTTGCTAGAGTTCCAATCATAAGTGCGTATGATCCAAGAAGAGAAAGTATGTTAGCTTATGTCTCTCCCCCATATAAAATTGCAATAATGATTACCGGTCTAGTTATTGATTGCCTAGGGACAAATAAATTTCCTAAGTGACATAAAGCTCTCTACTAAAACTAACTTAGTTGTTTCTTTATCTAAACAGCCCCTAGATTATTTACGTGCTCTTTATTATCTTGCAAACCTATCCTACAACACCTACAAAGTACTTCTAGTTTCATACTTCTTCTAGGTAAAGCGAACGTTAAGCGTGCGTAGATTTTTATCGGTGGTCGATAGAACTTGAGGAAATATTTGTTCTACCTTTAGCTCCCTGTTGGGTTTGCCACTCTTACTTATCAAAAGAGGCTACAACTGATCCCCTATACTTGTGGGTTATCAACAAGCTCCACCCAAAGTGGTACAGACTATTCATTATAGACCAAGTACTCACTAGAGGAGCATATCGTATTCGAGACCCTGTGGACTGCAGACTAGAGCCAAATCCTTGGAACAATGCCCCGCTCTGACGATTTTACGTTAACCACAGCCACCCCGACTCACACTTCATCAACATCTAAATAAACGCAAAATTTCCTTTTCTCTTAGTTGTTAGAATCCTTTTTGTTGAAGTCATGATCGGTCGATCTGAAGTGATGTACTCACATCAGACACATATTAAATGTATGTTATATACTATGCCACTGGTTTTTGAAGCCAAAGTGTATCTTTTGCACTGTCGGTGCCTCCTATCAAATACAATTGTTTTTTGCCTTTATATGCATCAACTTGCCTTAAGTTTTGGCCCAACTAGGTTGCATGGCTCTTATGATTGAGAGAATTCCTTATTTGACACTCCCTTAAAATCATGTTCCTTATTTGACACTGGAAAAATTTTCTTCCCTATATGACCTATAGTCTTAATTTCTTTCCCTATATAACACTCTAGTGCATTTTGTTCACGTGAAAAGACCATTTTACCCATATATATAATGTGACCACAAATATTTACAAGATAATAGTTGTTCCAAAAAATCAATGAAGTTATCCATATGTGACATCATATATGCTGGTATTATCATGCCAATCGATTTACTCTTGTGCTAAGAAATCATGATCGAGGCCTTCGATGGTTCATGTGCTAATTGACCTCACGGTCTGGCTAGTTGTCTATACGTATTTGTGTACATATACGCGGCCAGCTTGCCGGCCGGAGCGTAGATATTTAAATACGTATGCGCACCCTCACGATCAAGAGAATACATGTATTCTAGCTTCGTAGGACCCGGTTCATATACATACGGATGTTGGCTGCACCGAACCGGGCGTACGTTTGCTAGCACGCAACTTCCTTCCATACAGCTATAGGTCCTGCATGGGCCATGCAAATACGTGCACATGCACTAATGGCATGCACATAGGTGATCACCGACACACACAAAAGTGCTTAAAAATTCATTCATTTTTAATAATGCATTTTAGTGTTAAAGCACACGTATAAAAGTACGTCAAATAGTCGCACTCACAAACCATACCGCATGAAACTAGACCCACAGCCGAATACATTCTAAATACATTGGATGCATGCGCTCAGGTATACGGAATACACACGCATCCCAAAAAATACCAACGGAGGAGATAACATGTTCAGCTGTGCTCACTCTCAGAAACGAATTTTCCCTAATTAGGCTCAATGCTACATATTTCTGGTCACATTATGTACAGGGGCAAAAGGTCTTTTCACATGTACAAAATGAACTAGAGTGTCATGTAGGGAAAGAAATTAAGACTATAGGTCATATAGGGAAGAAAAATTTTCCAGTGTCAAATAAGGAACACAATTTTAAGAGAGTGTCAAATAAGGAATTCTCTCCTTATGATTGCCCCTTATGTTCCCGATCGTTCGTCTAAGGGGTAAAGGGGCACCTCTACGATTGTTGCTACCGGATCAACCAGATTCGCACCTCATATGGGTGAAGCCGAAAGCTAGCATTCTTAAGAAAATAGTTTATCGGCAGCGACGGAAACATGAGTACTCATGTATACACACAAGTAACCGAGGGATTTATGCCCACCTCGATACATATACCTCGTTTGATCAGGCGGATCATCATGATCACCTAAGAAAAGGAACAGTTGGAGGAACTATTTTTCTTGGAATATGTTTCTTACACTTAAACGTAATACAACATACGCACTGTTTCACTTTGTTTTTCAAGCCCCATAGCCGTATTGCCTCGGTTTTTGAAATACCTGGTCCGCTTGATCGAATCAGAAGCAGGAAGCACTCCTCGGACCATGGCCAAGGAGGGAGAAGCGAAAGGTTGGCTAACATAGCTTGTACAATAGCTATATTTCGAATGACGTAAAATACATCAATATATAGAGTCATTACGCATATCTTAAAACTTGTCAAGCCTGTCTATCAATGATTTAAGGGTACAATCCTGTTGTGTAAAGCGTTGGGCGGGCATCCCGACATCATATGCCAGACTGGTCGGCACCTCTTTCCTATCGGGACAACCGGGACCCACTTCGGCAAGATGCTCCGTCTTCCCCCTTGTATATCAGGTCTTGTCCATGGCCCATGCCTCCTGCGCTCCTTCCAGATAGGGCGATATCTTCCAGGCCTACCAGCAGCACCGCGCCCCTTTGAGACGTTCGGCGAGCTCGGACATTCCCTTGGGCATTCTTTTCCTCGGTCCATAGAGCTTTACATACGGCTTTCATTGCCTTCCGAGCCCTTTCATGTTCTTCGGTGCTGCGCACGGACGTCTTTGGGCGCTCCGCCGAGGTCTTCTCTCGCCTGACCTATCAGAAGCACTAGTCGAAACCACCTATTAAGTATTAAAACAGACATGCTGTTGTATCTGGTACTCCTTTCTTAGAAAAGGTTAGAGGCGCTTTCTGGACACAACTTCACTAGTCTTCAAGCCTTTCGCTTCGACAGCCGCTAGCCAAGCCCTTAGCAGATCAAGCTCTTGGGCTTGTTGGTAATTCTTCGCCTTCAGCATAGTGACCTCTTCCTTACAGCACATCATCACGAGATGATCGGCCTATATTTTTGACTCCGCATAAAGTTGGTCCTCACAGTCTGCTTCATGTCCTCCTCCAACTTACCAATCACTTCCGCTGTTGTGTAAACATAATCCTTTAACATGGATTTCCCATCCTTTGGGAATTTTGTCAAATAATGTACACTTACTGTGTGCCTCCCCAGTGAAGGCCTTGACCTGTGCCACCTCGGGTTATGACGTGCCTAGTTGTGCCTTGGTTCGAGCTAGCTCCCCTGACAATTTTTCATTCTTCTCCAGAGATGACTGCAAATTCACAACAAATTTTATCAAGCCTTCATACGGCCCCGTGTAACTACACCACGGCTTGGGGGTTGCCTGCACACACATCTCTGATTTTTGTTTTGCTAAATCCACCAATCGGATATGGCTTCCAGCTGGTGTCTTGGGGGCTACAGCCTATGCGACAGTTTCTTCCCCTTTTGGATGAAAGCTCTGGTGTACAAATAATTACGGACGAATACGATTTGCCCCCGGAGAAACATGATGTCAAAAAGAAAAATACTTGCACACCATGGGCCAAAACATCCACCACCATCTCAAAGACTGTGCGGGTGGCACTAAGGTAGGCATCCATTGAGCTAAAAGCTTTGAATTCCTGATCGGTAAAACCGGAACTCCTAAGGGGGGCCTTCTGGCGTCAATGATTCATCAGGCTTTCAACCTCGGAGGTGGTGGTCGAGCAGGCTCCTGAGGTGGCTGGTTGAGGCGCTTCGGGGGCATCTCATGAAGTATAAATCGGCTCCCCTCCTGATTTTGGGGCCGAATTGCCCGCCCCTTCACTTAATGGCACCACGGTGCACTGCATGCGCTAGAAACCACATGCTCAGATGGGAAAATACTTAACTTCCTGGACGGATGCAATGGTAATGAATTTACCTATTCGGGGGAGGAGTGTTATATGCTCCAATCCCATAGCTGCCTCCTGCTGAGGAGCACCCTGCGTAGCAATTGAAGGGCCTCCTTGAGTCATACTGCGACGAGGGCGCTTCGAGCATCGACCCTTAGGAAGAGAGGTCAGAGCACTCGGGGCAGAAGTTCTTTTTCTGGATGAAACAGGGGCAGGCTGTACCGACGAAGATGGCCATGTCCCCGGCAGGTCCGGACTGATGCCTACTTTGGAGCCGTCAAGGCCCTCTAGGAAGAATATCCCTTCCTCATATTTTATGGACAACTCCTCATCTTCATGAATGAGGGGGTCGGCGTCTCGACGTAAGGTCCCCAGCTTAGGCACAGGGCACTTTAACTCTTTGACCTAGAGCCTCCATTGCTGGTGAAGTACATCAGATGTTTAGAAGGGGGTGAGGCATACTACTCAGTAAACGAAAGGGGCGAAGGAGATTTACTCTATCGCCAGGATTGTAGTAAGACAGACCATCTATAAACTTCCTGTTGGTGGAATCCACGGCTTCGCCCTTATATAAGCCAGCCATGACAGCGTCAAAGGCTGCATCGTTAGCGAAGCTTCTCTGGATCGATCGAGTCGTGTTGTCGGTTCCATTGTACATATACAATAGATGACGTCGTTGCCAAAGAGGTTAGATTCTTTGATTGATGGTCGTTGCCATCACGTTTATAATGGTGAGGCTTGTACTTGTCAGGCACCTCACCTTCGCCGTGAGATGAGCAACATTAGTGTCGTCCTGTTGAGCATTCCTCCATGGCCTCCAGCTATAGAGCATCTTCGGAGGATCCGAGGAGAAGGGCAGAACCCCCGGCCGAGGTGGCTCATGTAATGGTACATCGGCCATATAGAACCATTCCGACACCCACGTGCCGAGAGCTACTAGAAGTAACAATATTGGATTTAACATGGTTATTGTTACTACTAGAGGAAGAATCTTTCTTGTTCTTGTTGCAAGATTTTACTTGTGGCATATAAGTAGACAAGAGGAGTCATTTGGCAAGATAAGAAGAACTCTTCTTTCGAAGATCATCATTTATAGCTTTTAGAAACTCATGCTCTTGCTCGAAATTTAGCTTCTTGAAGCATAGCTTCTCATGAGCCCTTAGGAGCTCTCTATGAGCCCTTAAGAGTGTTTAGTTCTTTAGTTATATGCTCATCTCCTTCTTACCATTGTCATTCGTTTCATCATGATTATCATGATTACTAGCAAGTTCATCATAGTTTTCATCACTAGTGTTGTCAACAAGTAAATCATCATCACCTAGCAAATCATCTTCATCACTATTAAAATCAACATACTCAGGATGTGATACGTTAGGGCCTTTAGCCATGAAGAAACTTCCAATTCCTTCATTTGGTGCGTCAAATATGTCGTAGGAGTTGAATGACACATGTGCAAGAATGGCAATACCTTCATCTTGAGTATAGTCGGAGTCGGAGTGATAGCTTCTCTTGGAGTAGTTGTCGAAATCAGAATCGGATACCCATTCCCAATCTGAGCTTGATGTCTTCGTCTTGTGTAGCTCTATGATGAATTGTCCTTCCTTTCTGAATCCTTGCTTCTACGACAGGGTCTTCGTTCATAACGATCATCTCTCCTCCTTCCCTCTTTTGGAGGAGATTCATCTCTTCTACTCCTCCTTTTGGTGAGTCTTCTCTTTTCTTGTAGGGATTCGTACACTCATTGGAGTAGTGTCCGGGTCTTCCACAATTGTAGCAATTATGATCATGACTAGAAGATCTTTTGTCATTGTAGGACCTTGACTTGGAGCGTCTCTCTTTACTTCTATTCTTGTAGAACTTGTTGAAGTTCTTCACCATTAAACTCAATTCTTCATTAGAGACTTGCTTCTCACTTGATGTTGTAGGAGCATCACTTGAAGCTTTGTAAGCACCACTTGACTTATTGTGGAGCTCTTCCTTATCCTTAAGTGACATCTTGTCGGCGTTCTGGGAACGGGGGTCCCCAGACTTGCCTGCCTGCGGCCTGCAGCGTGGCTCAAGTGGGGGCTCAATGTGGCCTAGCTTCATTAGCTCAAGCTCAAGACCCTCGCGAGGGGCCGAGCCTCGTAGGGCGGACGACAGGGAGCCTCTTCAGGAGCAGCCTCCTCAGGCAGGCTCACGAGGAGGCGGAGAGATCAAGGCAGGGTACCTCGCGAGGGTGCCCCATGATGCAAGCCATGACAATCGAGGACCGGGTGGGCGCCAAGCGAGCGCCGGCCTGCACAGTGTCCTTGCTTCCCTTTCGGTGCAAAGGGGGCAAGAACAGGCCTAGGCATCAGGCAAAGGTTACCGCTTCGGTGCAACAAGACCAAGACCAGCAGAACGGCAGGATGGAGGTCATCATGGAGCCCAGGACGGCGCCACCGCCAGAGCCTTTGGCAGTCGAAGACCAACTTTAGTCAGGATAAGTGTACTAGATGTTCCCCTTCAAAACGGCCAAGTGTTGGCACCCTTCCCGCTCATTATTTGGGAAGAGGCCCAGGGCCACCCTATATAAATAGGACTAGCCACCCACAGGGTAGAGGGGGTTGGAAGGTCGACGGATCAACCATAGAGACAGGGAGGGAGGCGACTGAACTCACCCAAGCAGTTGATCGCACCAGCTCAAGAACAGCCCCTCGCGAGGCTGTTCTCCCTTTGTACTGTTCATCATCAGCCCCTGAGGCAATCCACCACACCACACACTGGAGTAGGGTATTACACCACCACGGTGGCCCGAACCAGTATAAACCTCGTGTCTCTTGTGTTGTTCATCGTTCCTAGGTTAGATCCCTCGCAAACCATCAACGCGTGAGCTGGTAGGGGAAAGATCTCCGTGCGCACCCCAGTGTTCGAACCTCAAGGGTCTGCCGGAACCCGAAATCCGACATTTGGCGCGCCAGGTAGGGGTGCGCCGGAATCCCTCTACCGCTGGTTGCGCGTGATCTTCCGTCGTGCCCATGGCTGACGCTCGCCGAGCTCGCGCCGAGCGCCGGGCCGCTCTCGCCACCCAGGTCACCCAGACGGCGCCCGTCGGCGGACGCCCCCATCATTCCCCGTCGCATGCCGCCAACGCCGCCACCGGCCCGGCGAGGAACGAGCAGCAGGCCTCATCCCTGCATCCTTCGGAGCGGCGCGACGGCCGCACCACCGCTTCGTCGCCGACTCTGCCTGGGTCATCGTCTCGCGCCCGTCACGCCCCCACAGAAGCACCGCTTGCTCCAACGACCGACGCCGATGCTAGGGCCAGGGGGCTCCGAGCCTTGGGCCCCGTCTTGCGCAAGGTGCGGTGGCCGACCGAGTTCAAGCCCGAGATGCCGCCGCACTACAACGGCGCGACGGATCCGCTGGTCTTCCTGTTGGCCTACGAGGAGGCTGTCCACAAGGCGAAGCGACGACAGGTGATGGCCCACTGGTTTCCCATGGCCTCATCGGCGCATCGCGCATGTGGCTGCTCCACCTACCGACGGCTTCAGGACCTCCTGGGGAGCTGCGGGCTCTTCCTCGCCCATTCTGACGCGCCAGCTGCCCCGGTCGTCGGAGCCCTCCTAGGCGGCTCGCATGCGCCGCCTTCGAGCCGCCACGTCAAGCCGTTCACCCGCCAGATCGCTGCCGCCTCCGGGCACTGGGGAGCCCCGCCAGGCTGGGTGGCGCCCGAGGCCGATCTGCTCTTCAACTCGGACGATCACCCCTCCAACCCCGCGGGATCGGGTGCGCTCGATCTTGTGCACCCACCATCTGCGAGGTGGCGGTCACCAGACCCTCATCGACGGCAGAGCTGGCCTCAACGTGCTCTCCGTGGAGGCCTTGACCTCCTCCATGTGCCACCGGGCGGCTCCAGCCAGCAGGCCTTTTTGGAGTCGGAGCGGTTCCACCGCCTCCACAGGGCAAATTCGCCTCCCGGTGACCTTCGCACCATGACAACTTCCGCACAGAGCTGATCGATTTCGACATCATCCCCATCGGCCTCCCTTACAACGCCATCCTCGGCTACCCAGCCTTGGCCCAGTTCATGGCGGCAACTCACCCGGCGTACAACCTCATGAAGATGCCTGGGAGCGGCGGCGTCCTTACTGCGTTGTGAGCACCGAGGATGCACTGCAGTGCTCGAGCTTGTTTCAAAGCAGCCGCGGCACGGCCCGGCCACCGACGCCTCAACCCAAGGGGCTGCGCCATCCAAGAAGAAGCAGCTGTTCACTCAAAACAAAGCGGAAACTAAGCAGGTACCAGTCGACGAGGATGGGTCCACTGACGCCACCTTCACCATAGGCGCAAACCTCGAGCCCAAGCAGGAGGAGGCCTTGGTGAAGTTCCTGCGCGCAAACAAGAAGGTATTCGCGTGGGGACCTGATCAGTTGGCAGGGGTCCCGAGGGGCGTGATTGAGCATCACCTCAACGTGTGCCCCAACGTGCACCCCGTGAAGCAGAAGGCGAGGCAACAGTCCACAGAGAAACAAGCTTTTATCATCCAAGAGACCCGCAAGCTAGAGGCAGCAGGGGTTATTCGCGAGGTCCGCTACCCGGATTGGCTGGCCAACCCAGTAGTCGTGCCAAAAAAAGGGGGAAAGGAATGTATGTGTGTCGACTTCACCAACCTCAACAAGGCCTGCCCACAGGATCCATTTCCGCTTTCTCGCATTGACCAGATCGTCGACTCCACCGCTGAGTGCGACCTGCTGTGCTTCCTGGATGCCTTCTCAGGCTATCACCAGATCAAGATGGTGATAGAAGACGTGGAAAAACGTCTTTCCTGACCCCGTGCGGGGTATACTGCTACACCTGCATGCCGTTTGGGTTGTGCAACGCAGACGCAACCTTTCAGCGGCTGATGCACATCGCCCTGGGCCCGCAGCTTGGGAGGAATGCTAAGGCGTACGTCGATGACATTGTGGTGAAGTCTCGGGAGGCGAAAACCCTAATACAGGACTTGGAAGAACCCTTCGCGAGCCTTGACAAACAGGATCTGCGGCTCAACCCGGAGAAGTGCATATTTGGAGTCCCCTCAGGCAAGCTCCTGGGTTTCCTCGTATCCCATAGGGAAATCGAGGCCAACCCGGAAAAGGTCAAAGCAGTCGAAGAAATGAGCCCGCCAAAGACCCTCAGAGAAATGCAGAAACTCACCGAGCGCGTGACCGCGCTAGGACGCTTCATCTCCAAGCTAGGGGAACGAGCACTGCCATTCTTCAAGCTGATGAAGAAGAAGGGCCCCTTTGAATGGACTGAGGAGGCTGCCAAGGCGTTCCAAGAGCTCAAGAGGTACCTTACGGCCCTCCTGATGGTGGCTTTGCCCTCTCGAGCACCTGGTGCTCTACCTCGCCGCCACACCCTACTCCGCCAGCGCAGCCTTAGTGGCGGTCCAGGAAGAGCGCCGGATCGAGGCTGCGTCACGCCCGGCCACGGCCCGGACCGTGGCGGCACAAGACCGGGAAGGCCTCGTGAAGGTCACGGCCTCGGCAGATGGAAACCAGCATCAGCAGGAAGATACCCCTAGGGTCAAGAGGCCACGCCCAGTACCCGGTGGCCGGGGCTCTGTTGCCTCAGGAGGCGCCAGACCCTCTGGAGGGCACGGGTCCCATCAGCACTCCTACTCTTGTCGAGCACCCAGTGTACTTAGTCAGCACGGTGCTACGGGACGCGAGGGTGCGGTACCCCATGCCCCGAAAACTCCTCCTCGCGCTGTTGGTAGCCTCACGCAAGCTGCGGCACTATTTCCAAGGTCATCCCATCAAGGTCGTCTCGGCATATCCTCCGGAGAGGGTGCTCAGAGCCCCAACTCAGCCGGAAGAGTCGCCGAGTGGAACATCAAACTGCAAGCTGCGTTCGGCTGGAATTCAGCACAACCAGAGTCATCAAGGGGGCCGCATTGGCAGATTTCGTGGCAGAATGGACGGAGGCACCCGACCTCGAAGTAGGCGAGGACAGATCGCTTTCTCCGGGGAGCGAGGCACCGAACGGCTGGGTCATGTACTTTGACGGGGCATTCTCCCAAGATGGCGCGGGGGCCGGCGCAGTGCTCGTATCGCCTACTCAGGACAAGCTCTATTACGCCATGCAGCTTTGTTTCCAGCACAGGGAAAAGGTCTCCAACAACATAGTAGAATATGAAGGCCTGATAGCCGGCCTGAGAGCCGCAGCCGCTTTGGGGGTAAAGCGCCTCACCATGAAGTGCGATTCACAACTCCTCGTCAACTTCTCTAACAAAATATATGAGCCGAAGGACGAGCACATGGAAGCCTACCTCGCGGAGGTTCGCAGGATGGAGAAACAAGTGCTGGGGCCGGAGCTACAGACAGCCTCATGGCACCAATCAAGAAGCAGATGACATCACCAAGAGGGCGTCTAGGCGGCTGCCTCAGGAGCCTGTCGTCTTCGAAGAGCGACTCTTCAGGCCCTTAGCGGCGCCACCGCTATCAAGCGCGGTGCAACCTCAGCAGGAGTTCCCCAGACCGCCTGCCTCGGGAGCCCCGTCTGTGGCCCGGTCTCAGGGGCACGTCTGCTCCTGGCGATGGAACCTCAGGAAGGGTGCTGGATCATAGAGCTCAAGAGCTACTTGACGCGGGGGACCCTGCCGGAGAAGGAGGAGGAGGCGGAGCGTGTGGCGCGGCAAGCCACGGCCTATTGCATCAGGGATGGAGAACTTTATCGGAGGCGACCGAATGACGTGTCCCTGCGCTGCATTTCCAGAGAGCAAGGGAGGGAATTGCTGGAAGACATACACGGTGGAGACTGTGGGCATCACTCATCATCATGGACCCTTGTTGGCAAGGCGTTCCAATGGGTTCTCCATCGCCCACAAAGACTTAGCGCGACGCCGTTGAGCTGGTAAAGGCTTGCGAGGCCTGCCAGTTCCACGCCAAGTAGATCCATCATCCAGCGGGGGGTCTGCAAACTATACCCCTCTCGTGGCCATTCGCAGTCTGGGGGCTGGATATTATGGGCCCGTTCCCTCGGGCGCCAGGGGGCTATCGCTACCTCTACGTCGCCGTGGACAAGTTTACCAAGTGGGCTGAGGTGGAAGCTGTCCGCACCATCCCAAAGAAAGCTCTGCGGTCAAGTTCATCAAGGGCCTCGTGGAGCCGGTTTGGGGTGCCTAATCGCATCATCACCGACAACGGTTCGCAGTTCACCAGCAACCTCTTCAAAACGTATTGTGCTAACCTTGGGACACAGATATGCTACCCCTCGGTGGCGCACCCCCGGAATAATGGCCAGGCCGAGCGAGCCAACGCGGAGGTCCTGAAGGGCCTCAAAACCAGGACCTTCAAGAAGAAGCTGGAGGCCTGCGGCAGGGGCTGGCACGACGAGCTCCAGTCCGTGTTGTGGTCCATCCGCACAACCGTGGCTAAGCCGACTGGCGAGACCCCGTTCTTCCTCGTCTACGGAGCAGAAGTCGTCCTCCCTCACGAGGTGAGGCGTCGCTCCGCACGGGTCCTGGCGTTCCACGAGGCGCAGCAGGACGCCATGCAGGGGACGGACCTCGTGCTGGGGGAGGAACATCGCCGAGAGGCCGCGCTGCAAGCGGCAAGGTATCAACAGGCGCTACGGCGATACCACTGCCGCAACATCCACCCCAGGACTCTTGAGGTAGGGGACCTCGTGCTCAGACGGGTCCTCTCTAGGGAAGGGTTGCATAAGCTTTCCCCCATGTGGGAGGGCCCGTTCAAGGTTGTTCATGTTTCGTGCCCAGTTCCGCGACGCTTGGAGACTCAGGAGGGGGTGCCCATCCCGAACGCGTGGAACATCCAGCACCTCCGGAAGTTCTAGCCTAGAAGAAAGGCCCGGAGCCTGTGAAGAAGGCGAACGGCTGTGAAGTTTATTTTCCCGAGAAAGGCCCGGAGCCTGTGAAGAAGGCGAACGCCTGTGAAGTTTATTTTCCCGAGAAAGGCCCGGAGCCTGTGAAGAAGGCGAACACCTGTGAAGTTTATTTTCCCGAGAAAGGCCCGGAGCCTGTGATGAAGGTGAACGCCTGTGAAGTTTGTTTTGCCGAGAAAGGCCCGGAGCCTATGAAGAAGGCGAACGCCTGTGAAGGTTATTTTCCCGAGAAAGGCCCGGAGCCTGTGAAGAAGGTGAACGCCTATGTTGTTTTGCCGAGAAAGGCCCGGAGCCTGTGAAGAAGGCGAACGCCTGTGAAGTTTATTTTCCCGAGAAAGGCCCGGAGCCTGTGAAGAAGGCGAATGCTGTGAAGTTTATTTTCCCGAGAAAGGCCCGGAGCTCGTGAAGAAGGCGTAACGCTGTGAAGTTTATTTTCCCAGAAAGGCCCGGAGCTCGCGGAAGAAGGCGAACGCCTCTCAAGTTTATTTTCCCGAGAAAGGCCCGGAGCCTGTGAAGAAGGCGAACGCCTGTGAAGTTTATTTTCCCGAGAAAGGCCCGGAGCCTGTGAAGAAGGCGAACTCCTATGAAGTTTATTTTCCCGAGAAAGGCCCAGAGCCTGTGAAGAAGGCGAATGCCTATGAAGCTTACCCCCATGTGGGAGGGCCCGTCCAAGGTTGTTCATGTTTCCAGTGCCGGTTCAAGACGCTTGGAGACTCAGGAGGGGGTGCCCATCCAGAACGCGTGGAACATCCATCAACTCCGGAAGTTCTACCCTTGAAGAAAGGCCCTGAGCCTGTGAAGAAGGCGAACGCCTGTGAAGTTTATTTTCCCGAGAAAGGCCCGGAGCCTGTGAAGAAGGCGAACGCCTGTGAAGTTAATTTTCCCGAGAAAGGCCGGAGCCTGTGAAGAAGGCGAACGCCTGTGAAGTTTATTTTCCCGAGAAAGGCCCGGAGCCTATGAAGAAGGTGAATGCCTGTGAAGTTTGTTTTGCCGAGAAAGGCCCGGAGACTATGAAGAAGGCGAACGCCTGTGAAGATTATTTTCCCGAGAAAGGCCCGGAGCCTGTGAAGAAGGGGAACGCCTGTGAAGTTTGTTTTGCCGAGAAAGGCCCGGAGCCTGTGAAGAAGGCGAACGCCTGTGAAGTTTATTTTCCTGAGAAAGGCCCGGAGCCTGTGAAGAAGGCGAACGCCTGTTAAGTTTATTTTCCCGAGAAAGGCCCAGAGCCTGTGAAGAAGGCGAACGCCTCTGAAGTTTATTTTCCCGAGAAAGGTCCGGAGCCTGTGAAGAAGGCGAACGCCTGTGAAGTTTATTTTCCCGAGAAAGGCCTGGACCCTGTGAAGAAGGCGAACTCCTATGAAGTTTATTTTCCCGAGAAAGGCCCAGAGCCTGTGAAGAAGGCGAATGCCTGTGAAGCTTACCCCCATGTGGGAGGGCCCGTCCAAGGTTGTTCATGTTTCCAGGCCCGGTTCCGCACGCTTGGAGACTCAGGAGGGGGTGCCCATCCCGAACGCGTGGAACATCCAGCACCTCCGGAAGTTCTACCCTTGAAGAAATGCCCGGAGCATGTGAAGAAGGCGAACGCCTGTGAAGTTTATTTTCCCGAGAAAGGCCCGGAGCCAGTGAAGAAGGCGAACGCCTGTGAAGTTTATTTTCCCGAGAAAGGCCCGGAGCCTGTGAAGAAGGCGAACGCCTCTGAAGTTTATTTTCCCGAGAAAGGCCCGGAGCCTGTGACGAAGGCGAACGCCTGTGAAGTTTATTTTTCCGAGAAAGGCCCGGAGCCTGTGAAGAAGGCGAACTCCTATGAAGTTTATTTTCCCGAGAAAGGCCCAGAGCCTGTGAAGAAGGCGAATGCCTGTGAAGCTTACCCCCATGTGGAAGGGCCCGTCCAAGGTTGTTCATGTTTCAGGGCCAGTTCCGCACGCTTGGAGACTCGTGGAGGGGTGCCCATCCTTAACGCTGCGGAACATCCAGCACCTCCGGAAGTTCTATCCTTGAAGAAAGGCCTGAGCACATGAAGAAGGCGAACGCTGTGAAGTTTATTTTCCAGAAAGGCCCGGAGCACGTGAAGAAGGCGTAATGCCTGTGAAGTTTATTTTCGAGAAAGGCCCGGAGCCTGTGAAGAAGGCTAACGCCTCAAGTTTATTTTCCCGAGAAAGGCCCGAGCTGTGCGGAAAGGCTAACGCCTGTGAAGTTTATTTTTCCGAGAAAGGCCCGGAGCCTGTGGAAGAAGGCGAACTCCTATGAAGTTTATTTTCGAGAAAGGCCCAGGCACATGAAGAAGGCGAATGCCTGTGAAGCTTACCCCCAGGTGGAAGGGCCCGTCCAAGGTTGTTCATGTTTCCAGGCCCGGTTCCGCACGCTTGGAGACTCAGGAGGGGGTGCCCATCGAGCAGCTGTGGAACATCCAAAGCACCTCCGGAAGTTCTACCCTTGAAGAAAGGCCCGAGCACGTGAAGAAGGCGTAACGCCTCAAGTTTATTTTCCAGAAAGGCCCGGAGCACAGTGAAGAAGGCGAACGCCTGTGAAGTTGATCGTCCCGAGAAAGGCCCGGAGCCTGTGAAGAAGGCGAACGCCTGTGAAGTTTATTTTCCCGAGAAAGGCCCGGAGCCTGTGAAGAAGGTGAAAGCCTGTGAAGTTTGTTTTGCTGAGAAAGGCCCGGAGACTATGAAGAAGGCGAACGCCTGTGAAGATTATTTTCCCGAGAAAGGCCCGGAGCCTGTGAAGAAGGGGAACGCCTGTGAAGTTTGTTTTGCCGAGAAAGGCCCGAGCTCGTGAAGAAGGCGAACGCTGTGAAGTTTATTTTCCCGAGAAAGGCCGGAGCACATGAAGAAGGCGAGCGCTCATAAGTTTATTTTCCAGAAAGGCCCAGAGCTCGTGAAGAAGGCGAACGCCTCAAGTTTATTTTCCCGAGAAAGGTCCGGAGCTCGTGAAGAAGGCGAACGCTGTGAAGTTTATTTTCGAGAAAGGCCCGGACCTTCGTGAAGAAGGCGAACTCCTATGAAGTTTATTTTTCGAGAAAGGCCCAGAGCACATGAAGAAGGCGAATGCCAGTGAAGCTTACCCCCATGTGGGAGGGCCCGTCCAAGGTTGTTCATGTTTCCAGGCCCGGTTCCGCACGCTTGGAGACTCAGGAGGGGGTGCCCATCCCGAACGCGTGGAACATCCAGCACCTCCGGAAGTTCTATCCTTGAAGAAAGGCCCAGAGCCTGTGAAGAAGGCGAACGCCTGTGAAGTTTATTTTCCCGAGAAAGGCCCGGAGCCTGTGAAGAAGGCGAACGCCTGCAGAGTTTATTTTTCTGAGAAAGGCCCGAGCACATGAAGAAGGCTAACGCTTGTGAAGTTTATTTTCCCGAAAGGCCCGGAGCCTGTGAAGAAGGCGAACGCCTGTGAAGTTTATTTTCCCGAGAAAGGCCCGGAGCCTGTGAAGAAGGCAAACGCCTATGAAGTTTATTTTCCCTAGAAAGGCCCTGAGCTTGTGAAGAAGGCGAACGCCTGTGAAGTTTATTTTCCCGAGAAAGGCCCGGAGCCGGTGAAGATGGCGAACGCCTGTGAAGCTGACCTTCCCCATGAAAGGCCCGGAGCCTGTGAAGAAGGCCAATGCCTGTGAAGCTTGCCGCCCGTGACACTCTCACGTAATAATGAGTTGTGGCTGTACACGCCCCGGAGTCTCCGGAGAGCCGCCCTCGGGCCTCGGGGGCTCCGCCAGGCAATGGCGTGCACTTAGCTCCTTATTTGTTGAGAAGACGTCAAAGACTAGATTATGTGCCGGACGCGGCTTTTTCATTTGCTTTCTGCAGTTGCCTTGTTCGTCCTTATTCAAAGTTTTATTGAAGTTGCTGCCGTTCCTGGCTCGTGATTCTTTGCCTTTTCTCACTCGCTTGCCTCGATTTCTCTCGCGCGAGTCTCGCGAGGGGGCCGTGCAGGCACTCTCGCGATTGTTTTTTGCCCCCGTTGTTTGAAGCTATCCTGTCCAGGTCCACTGCGGGAGCGCCCCTTCCAGTCCGTGCCCCACGGGCATCGTGACACAAACACAGGACCTGAGTCGGTCACCTCCGCAATCGAGGCCGGAAGTTACCCCTCCTGACTAATCTCTGCAGGACACGAAGCGTTTGACGAGGCCCCGGCCTCGGGAAGCAAGAGCCGCAACAAGTCCTCCTGAGCTAAGTAATTCCTGCACACGGGCAGGCGGCACAAAGGCACAACGCGAGAATTACGGAAACAGCATAATCATTAACGGTAACAGTTCAACACGCCCCCACGGGGCCCTACACTACTGTCTCTTTGCGCAGGGAAGGGAGAAAAACAAAATAGGCACGGCTTGCTCGGCACCAACTCGCAGCGAAGGCCCGTACGGCCTCTGGAGCTCAGTCGGACTCCTCCTCGAGCTTCACCGAGGCTCGACGGTGGGCCGAACCGCTACCTCCCTCCAGGCGGGCGCGCCGGCACGAGGGCTGGTCGCGGCCCCCGCTGGGGGAGCTGCTGTCCGAAGGAGAGCCGCCGGAGCTCGATGAGCCCCGAGCGCCGCCGGCCATGCGCCTGATGCCGTCTTCACCCCGCTCATCGCCGGGGCTGGGTACACGGCCGCGGTCATCGTCTTCAGGGAAGCACCCGGCACGGCGGCCGTCTTCTCCGAACACCCTCACGTAGAGGGTGGCGTCGCCATCGAACTTGAAGTGCAGGAGGCATCGCCGGCTTAGGCCCAGCGGAGTGGCGATATGCCGACCACGGGTCGGGCGCAGCCCCCAGCCGGAGACCTCCAAATAAGCCCAAGAGGCCCTCTTTGCAACAACCGTCGACTGAAGCTAGAGGCCTCCCGGAGCGCCGGCAGGCAGTTCACCCACAAAGAAGCGGGGAAGCTGGAGCCAGGTGCTGGTCGGCTCCACCGACCACACGACGAACTCCGGCAGCACCTCCGCCGAGTGGAAGCGCGGCCTAGGGGGCCGCGCGGTCGCGATGCGCCCCCCACCGACAACCTGGCGCCCATCACCACGCGGGGAGCCGCCTCCACGACCGCGGGAAGCCACCGCGGGGTGCTTGCGGGGGCGGCCCCGACCGTGTTTGGCCGGAGGAGAGTCGTCAGCCCAACTCAAGGGCCTTTCCCTTCTCCGCGGCCGAGAACCTCTTCAAGGGCCATGGAGAGGAAGGAGTAGCAAGAAGAGATGAACTGGAAGGGCTTGCGCCTTCCATACTTATAGCCGGGAGGCCAACCGTCGGCCTCCACGATCGCGGTAATCATGAACCGCTTTTTGCATGCGAGGACTTGTCAAGTCGTGCGGTTGCCGAGGCATCGTGGGGAAGCGAAGGCGCCACGACCAATCGACCGCCACGCTGACGCCCGAGGTCAAGCAGACTGTTGGGGCCCGTGGGCGCCGACTGCTTGCCCTTCGCTTCTCGCTAAGCCATGTCCAGCGCGCCTTGGGCCCGGGGCTCTGTCGGCGCTCGGGAACGAGGGTCCCCAGACTTGCACACTGCGGCCTGCAAGCGTGGCTCAAGTGGGGGCCCAGTGTGGCCCAGCCTTCATCAGCTCAAGCTCAAGACCCTCGCGAGGGCCGAGCCTCATGAAGGCGGACAACAGGAGCCTCTTGAGCAGCCTCCTCAGGCAGGGCTCGCGAGGAGGCGGAGAGATCAAGGCAGTACCTCGCGAGGGTGCCCCATTACTCAAGCCATGATGATCGAGGACCGGGTGGGCGCCAGGCGGGCGCCGGCCTGCGCAGTGTCCTTGCTTCCCTTTCGGTGCAAAGGGGGCAAGCACAGGCCTAGGCATCAGGCAAAGGTTACCGCTTCCGTGCAACAAGACCAAGACCAGCAGTACGGCATGATGGAGGTCATCGTGGAGCCCAGGACGGCGTCACCGCCAGAGCCTTTGGCAGTCGAAGACCAACTTTAGTCAAGATAAGTGTACTAGATGTTCCCCTTCAAAATGGCCAAGTGTTGGCGCCCTTACCGCTCATTATTTGGGGAGAGGCCCAGGGCCACCCTCTATAAATAGGACTAGCTACCCACAGGGTAGAGGGGGTTGGAAGGTCGATGGATCAACCAGAGAGAGAGGGAGGGAGGTGACTGAACTCACCCAAGCAGTTCATCGCACCAGCTCAAGAACAGCCCCTCGCGAGGCTGTTCTCCCTTTGTACTGTTCATCATCAGCCCCTGAGGCAATCCACCACACCACACACTGGAGTAGGGTATTACACCACCACGGTGGCCTGAACCAATAGAAACCTCGTGTCTCTTGTGTTGTTCATCGCTCCTAGGTTAGATCCCTCGCAAACTATCAACGCGTGAGCTGGTAGGGGAAAGATCTCCGCGCGCACCCCAGTGTTCGAACCTCAATGGTCTGCCGGAACCCGAAATCCGACACATCTCATGAGCAACAATTCTTCCAATGACTTCCATGGGCTTGAGTGCTTTGTAAATGGGTATCATTTGGATCAAACTGCACACGGTGTCGTATTTTGCGTCCAAGGCTCTTTGGATGTTCTTGATGATGAATTTGTCGGTCATCTCTTCACTTCCTAAGGCAGCAATCTCATTTGTGATGAGAGCAATCCTAGAGTACATTTCAGCGACTCCTTCCCCATCCTTCATCTTGAACTTGTCAAGTTGACTTCAAAGCACATCCAGCTTGGATTCCTTGATAGACACGGTACTTTCGTGCATATCAACCAAAGTATCCCAAATTTCCTTTGCATTCTCAAGACGGCTGATTTTGTTGATTTCTTCGGGGCACAATCCATCAACATCTTCATTTCTTCCGCTGTAGCTTAACAATCCGGTTCTTTTCCGTCCTCGAAGAAATCACCTTGAAAGCCAATACGCACAACAACCCAAATGGCGGGGTTATGACCAACAATATGCATTTTCATCTTGTGCTTCCAGCTAGCAAAATTCGTAACATCAAAGTAAGAACCACTACGGTGGTAATTTCCCTCGCTAGACACCATACTTCCTAGGTTGTGAGACAAAGGGTATGCTCAACAAAGCTATGGAAATTAAGGAAAATGAGACCAAAGCTCTGATACCACTTGTAGGATTGAAAGTATGTGTGCAGGGGCTAGTGATTAGACTACGTGATGAAAGTATGTCTCCAGGTTGTCCTTTTCCCAATTTTAGTTATGGGCAGATTTTAGCAATTAGCACAAGTCAAGTAATCAACCTACACATGCAATTATAAGAGTGTAGCAACGGAAAGAAAAATGTTGCATATGTAGGTAAAAGGGAAGGGTTTGGAGATGGCAAACGCAAGGGAGGCACGGGGATTTTTGACATGGTTTTGATAGGTGGTGCTATCGTATGTCCACGTTGATGGAGACTTTGATGTCTACTATGCAACTTTTTTCTTGTAGACTCGTGTTGGGCCTCCAAGCGTACAATTTTGAAGGACAGTAGCAATTTTCCCACAAGTGGATGACCTAAGGTTTATCAATCCATGGGAGGCGTCTCTCTCAAACAATCCTGCAACCAAATAATAAAAATTCTCTTGTGTTCCCAACACACTAAATACAATGGTAAATTGTATAGGTGCACTAGTTCAGCGAAGAGATGGTGATAAAAGTGTAGTAATGATAGTAGATATTGATTTTTGTAATAGGAACAATAAAAACAGCAAGGTAGTAAGTAACAAAAGTGAGCACAAACGGTGTTGCAATGCTTGAAAACAAGGCCTAGGGTCCGTACTTCCGCTAGTGCAATCTCTGAACAATACTAATATAATTGGATCATGTAACCATCCCTCAATGTGCGATGAAGAATCACTCCAAAGTTCTTATCTAGCGGAGAACATAAGAAGAAATTGTTTGTAGGGTACGAAACCACCTCAAAGCTGTTCTTTTCGATCAATGTATCCTAGAGTTTGTACTAAAATAACCGCAAGCTATTCTTTCTGATCGATCTATCCAAGAGTTCGTACTAAAATAACACCATATGATACACATCAACCAACTGTAATGTCACCTGGATACTCCAATGTCACTGTGAGTATCCGTGAGTTGATTATACGATATGCATCAAACAATTTCAGATTCATAATACTCGATCCAACACAAAGAACCTCAAAGAGTGTCCCAAGATTTCTACCGGAGAAAAAAAGAAGAGAACATGCATCAACCCCTATGCATAGATTACCCCAATGTCACCTCGGGAATCCGTGAGTTGAGTGCCAAAACACATATCAAGTGAATCAATATGATACCCATTGTCACCATGGATATTCATAGCAAGACATACATCAAGTGTTATCAAATCCATAAAAGTATTCAATCCAATAAGAATGAAATCTCAAAGGGAAAACTCAATTCACAACAAGATATAGAGCGGAAAACACCATATGATACAACTATATTAACAAAGCCCGTGATACATCAACATCATGACATTAAAAGAACACAAGAGAGAAAGAGATTAAACACATAGCTACTGGTACAAACCCTCAGCCCCGAGGGTTGACTACTCGCTCCTCATCATGGTGGCTGCTGGGATGATGAAGATGGCCACCGGTGATGATTCCCCCCTTCGGCATGGTGCCGGAACGGGGTCACTGAGGCTTGCGGCCGCGGAACTTCTGATCTAGGGTTATTTATGATCTAGGAATCATGCTAAGATTGACCTCGAGGTGAGCACAACCCATCTTGGCATGCCAGGCCCCTCTGGCGCACCCTGGTGGATTATGCCCTCCTCGTGGCTCTTCTGGACCTCCCACGAAGCTTCTAGTGCCTCTTTTGTTCAAAAAATAATTTGTCAAAAAGTTTCGTTGCCTTTGGAGAACTTTTATTTCTGTGCAAAAAAAACACACCACAGTAGTTCGGCTGAAAACATCGATAGTCCGGGTTAGTTCCATCCAAATCATACCAAAACCATATAAAATTGTTGTAAACATGGCATGAATACTTCTTTAATTATAGATATGTGGGACACGTATCAGCATCCCCAAGCTTAATTCCTACTCGTCCTCGAGTAGGTAAATGATAAAAGAAATAATTTATGAAGTGTGAATGCTAGCAAAGTGCATAAGTTTGATCAATGTTAATTTCAGTCACTTTTCCTAGCATCATAAAACTTCTCATGTTAAAGTAGCAACCAATTCACATGTTAAGGTTCAAACAATAAATTCTCTTGAAACTGAACAACCTGTATTCTTAGTCACCAAACAATTGCAATTCAACTTATTCAACAGAGTCTAAGTAAGACCTCCACATACTCAATCATCATATAGTCTTCCATGATTAGTAGTACTCAAAGCATATTCTTCGAACAAATGGCATCCATCGAACACATAGAAAGATAGGGGCTTAATGTTTCGCCTCCCAACTCATTTATCATATAGATAATTGTCATGAATAATAAATCATGATCAAATATATTTGACTGGCCATATGTGCCTAGATCTTTCCCCACCACATGATGCTTGCCAACTAGACGATAATTGAGGTTGAAATGAGAATGCATACTAATGACTCTTGCATAAAAGTAAATACTGAAAAGTAAAAGATAGGCCCTTCGCAGAGGGAAGCAGAGGTTGTCATGCGCTTTTTATATTTGGATTCCCAAGCTCTTAATGCAAAGGAACGCCACGTTATATTGCCCCTTATGATAGCAACCTTTATTAATCATTTCATCACCTTTATTACTTTTCCATCACAAATTTGTACAATGCTCAATTTTCCCTTACAATAAAAGATCAAACATATTAGGAGCTATTTTTATTGCTTTATGCACCGATGATAACTTACTTGAAGGAACTTATTCAATACATAGGTAGGTACGGTGGACACTCATGGCAAGAAACTGTGTTTAAGGGTTTTTGGATGCACAAGTAGTATCTCTAATTAGTACGAATTTTTGGCTAGCAACACATCCTAGGCGAACACCACATGTTGGAGGATCCATGACAATATAATTCTATGCAAATATACACAACCATAAATTATTACGTTGTCTTCCTTGTCCAAATTCAACTAATTTGCTCAAGTTTGAAAATAATGAATGGGTATTCACAATCATAGAAAATGTCCAAGATAATATATTTATGTGGGAAAGTTCTCTTCCTTATACTAATCATTCATGAATTGCTTGTATGACCAATACTACGATTGTCAAGCTTCAAAAGATTTCACTTTCTAAACCCAATGTGAAGCTACCACTAGCCATGATATGAACATATAATTGCAACTTCATGATATATAATTCATTCAACTATTTACTCATAGGATATAAGTGAATCGCAAGAGTTAATGACAAGCTACTCCAAAAAGATATAAGTGAAGATCAAGCGAGTAGTTAAGTAAATAGGTAGCTACTTGAGGACTCTCTCTTATTTAAAACTTTCAGATCTAACTATTTTATTAAACTAGCAAGAAAACAAAATAAAATGAAATTCCAAGAATAGCACACATCAGGTGAAGAAGCAAAAACTTAGGCTCAACCGAGGCTAAACGATAATTGTTGATGAAGAAAGGTGGGATTCCTACCGGGGCGTCCCCGAGCTTAGATGCTTGAGACTTCTTGGAATATTATCTTGGGATGCCTTGGTCATCCACAAGCTTGAGCTTTTATGTCTCCTTATTCCTTTTATATCACGGTTTCCCTAAATCTTAAAAACTACGTTCATACAAAACTCAACAAGAACACGTGAGATAAGTTAGTATAAATCAATGCATAAGCTTATCATTCTCTACTGTAGAAAATCACTAAAAATATTATTTAACATTGCACACTAAATTCCTCTACAAATTTAATACTCCTATCCTCAAATAGAATCATTAAACAAGCAAACATATGCAAATATAACAACAATCTGCCAAAACAGGACAGTCTGTCAAGAATGCAATAAGATTCATACTTCTCTAACTCCAATAATTCTGAAAAATTACCATACTGTAGAAAAATTATTTTAGCTTACTATGTAAAATTTCAAGATTTTATCACATTCTGACTTTCCAGAACAATTCAGACAATGATAGAAAACTTCCTTTTTTTAAACAGCAAGATGTAGACTTGCAAAATAAGCATGGTAAAGGCTATACTTGACATTTTTATTGAAATGAAAGATGCAAAACATTATTCTAAATATCAGCAAGCAAATACAAATAAAATAAAATGACACTCCAAGAAAAACTCATATCATATGATGAATAAAAATATAGCTCCAAGTGAGGTTACCCATAATGTTGAAGACGAAAGAGGGGATGACTTCCTGGGCATCCCCAAGATTAGTTGCTTCGATCTTCCTTGTATATTACCTTGGGGGTGCCTTGGGCATCCCCAAGCTTAGGTTCTTGCCACTCCTTATTCTCCTCATATCGATATCTCACCCAAAAATTGAAAACTTCAATCACACCAAACTTAACGGAACTTCGTGAGATAGGTTAGTATGATAAAGACAAATCATTCACTTTGTTACTATAAATGACAAGATTCAAAATTATTTCCAAACAATTCCTACTGTACCATATCATTTCAAAAATTTATATTGAGCAATATAAGACATAGAAACTAGAAAGCAAGCGAACTATGCATTGAAAGCATAATCTGTCAAAAATAGAACAGTCTATAATGATCTGAACACCGACCATACTTTTGCTACTCCAAAAATTCTGAAAAAACAGGAAAATATAGGTAATTTGAATATCAATCATCTGTAAAAAATTCAAGAATTTATCATGTTCCAGCAGACAATATCTATTATGTTACTGGGTGCAAAAGTTTCTGTTTTTGGACAGAATCAAGTCAACTATCATCCACACTATCCCAAAGGCTTTACTTGGTAATTTATTGAAACAAAAGCTATAAAACATGATTACCACAGTAGATTAATTATGTCAACACACAAAAACAGTAGGGGTAAATGTTGGGTTGTCTCCCAACAAGCGCTTTTGTTTAATGCCTTTTTAGCTAGGCATGATGATTTCAGTGAGCCTCACATAAAAGATAAGAATTGAAACACAAAGAGAGCATCATGAAGCACATTACTAGCACATTTAAGCCTAACCCACTTCCTATGCATGAGGATTTTGTGATCAAACAAGTTATTGGAACAAGAATTAACTAGCATGGGAAGGCAAAACAAGTGCAACCTCAAAACTTTCAACATAAAGAGAGGAAACTTGATATTATGGAGATATGTAAAAGCATATGTTCCTCTCTCATAATAATTTTTAGTAGCATCACGAATGAATTCAATAAAATAGCTATCACAAAAAGCATTCTTTTCATGATCCACATGCATAGAAATGTTACTACTCTACACATAAGCAAATTTATTCTCATGAATAGTAGTGGGAGTAACCTGAACAAAATAACAATCATGTGATTGAAAATTAAAATCATGATTACAAGTTTCATGGTTATCATTATTCTTTATAGCATACATATCATTACCATAATCATCATAGATAGCAACTTCGTTGTCATAGTTAATTGAAACCTCTTCCAAAATAGTGGATTCATCATTAAATAAAGGCATGACCTCTCCAAATCCACTTTCATAATTATTACAATAAGATTCAACACCCTCCAAAGTAGTGGGATCATTAGTACCTAGAGTTGACACTCTTCCAAACCCACTTTCATCATTATAATCATCATAAATAGGAGGCATGCTATCATCATGACAAATTTTCTCATCAAAACTTGGGGGACTAAAAATATCATCTTCATCAAATATAGCATCCCCAAGCTTATGGCTTTGCATATCGTTAACAACATGGATATTCAAAGAGTTAATACCAACAACATTTCAATCATGGTCATCATTCAAATATGTTTTGTCAAACATTTTATAGAATTATTCTTCTATCATTTGAGCACAATTTTCCTTTCCATCATTTTCACAAAAGACATTATAAAGATGAATAATATGATGCAACCTCAATTCCATTTTTTGTAGTTTCTTTTATGAACCAAACTAGTGATAAAACAAGAAACTAAAATATTCAACCTCAAGATCTAAAGATATTCCTTCAAGCACCCACCTTCCCTTCAACGGTGCCAGAAAAGAGCTTGATGTCTACTACACAACTTTATCTTTGTAGACTCATGTTGGGCCTCCAAGCATAGAGTTTTGTAGGTCCTTCAAGTGGATGACCTAAGGTTTATCAATCAGCGGGAGGCGTAGGATGAAGATGGTCTTTCTCAAACAACCCTGCAACCAGATAATAAAAAGTCTCCTCTGTCCCGAACACACCAGATACAAGGGTAAATTGTATAGGTGCACTAGTTCGGCGAAGAGATCGTGATAAAAGTGTAGTAGTGATAATAGATATTGATTTTTGTAATAGGAACAATAAAAATAGCAAGGTAGCAAGTAAAAAAAGTGAACACAAAAGGTATTGCAATGCTTCAAAACAAGGCCAAGGGTCCGTACTTCTGCTAGTGCAATCTCTCAACAATGCTAATATAATTTGATCATATAACCGTCCCTCGACGTGCGATGAAGAATCACTCCAAATTTCTTATCTAGCGGAGAACATAAGAAGAAATTGTTTGTAGGGTGCGAAACTACCTCAAAGCTATTCTTTCCGATCAATCTATCCTAGAGTTCGTACTAAAATAACACCTAGCTATTCTTTTCGATCGATCTATCCAAGAGTTTGTACTAAAATAACACAATATGATACACATCAACCAACTCTAATGTCTCCTAGATACTCTAATGTCACCGCGAGTATCCTGTGAGTTGATTATACGATATGCATCAAACAATTTCAGATTCATAATACTCGAGCCAACACAAAGAACCTCGAAGAGTGCCCCAAGATTTCTACAGGAGAAACAAAGAAAAGAACGTGCATCAAGTGTTCTCAAGTCCATATGTCACCTCGAGAATCCACGAGTTGAGTGCCAAAATACATATCAAGCGAATCAATATGATACCCCATTGTCACCACGGGTATTCATAGCAAGACATACATCAAGTGTTCTCAAGTCCATAAAAGTATTCAATCTGATAAGAATGAAATCTCAAAGCGAAAACTCAGTTCACAACAAGATAGAGAGAGGAAAACACCATATGATCCAACTATATTGACAAATCCCACGATACATCAAGATCGTGACATCTCAAGAACACGAGAGAGAGAGGTAGAGATTAAACACATAGCTACAGATACAAACCCTCGGCCCCGATGGTGGAATACTCCCTCCTCATCATGGTGGGCGTCGGGATGATGAAGATGGACACCGGTGATGATTTCCCTCTCCGGTAGTGTGCCGAAACAGGGTCTAGATTGATTTTTCATGGCTACAGAGGCTTGCGGCGGCGGAACTTCTGACCTAGGGTTGTTTTCTGATGGTTTCTCTATTCATAGAATTTTTTGGCGTTGGAATCACCCTAACATGGGCCTCGAGGTGAGCCCAACCCATCTTGGCGAACCAGGCCCCTCTGGCACGCCATGGTGGGTTGTTCCCTCCTCGTGGCTCTTCTGGCCCTCCCAAAAAGCTTCTAGTGCCTCTTTCGTGCCAAAAAAATCGTCAAAAAGTTACATTACATTTGGAGAACTTTTATTTCTGCACAAAAAAACAACACCACGGTAGTTCTGTTGAAAATAACGTTAGTCCGGGTTAGTTCCATCCAAATCCTACCAAAACCATATAAAATTATTATAAACATGGCATGAATATTTCATAAATTATAGATACGTTGGAGAAATATCAGACTTCAACCCATGAAGGGTAACGGCTGCGCGAGTCCACGGAGGACTCCACCCACGAAGGGTCCACGAAGAAGCAACCTTGTCTATCCCACCATGGCCATCACCCACGAAGGACTTTCCTCACTCGGGCAGATCTTCACGAAGTAGGCGATCTCCTTGCCCTTACAAACTTCTTGGTTCAACTCCACATCTTGACGGAGGATCCCAAGCGACACCAAACCAATATAGGAGACACTACTCTCCAAAAGGTAATAGATGTTGTGTTGATGATGAACTCCTTGTTCTTGTGCTTCAAGTGATAGTGTCCCCAACACTCAACTCTCTCTCTTTCTCAGATTTGGCTATGGTGGAAAGATGCTTTGAGTGGAAAGCAACTTGGGGAAGGCTATAAATCGAGATTCTTGTGGTAGGATTGGAATTTTTTGATCTCAACACATGCGTAGGTGGTTTCTCTCAGAAAATGTATGGTGGAAGTGTAGGCACGTTCTGATGGCTCTCTCACAAATGGAGAAGTGGGGGAGGGGTATATATAGCCTCCACACAAAAGCCAACCATTACGCACATTTGACTCATCTCGGTGGGACCGAATGGTTAAACTCGTGGCACTGATCTGTTCAAAAATGTGAATGTTAGAAATCTCGGTGGGACCGATAGGAACAACTCAGTGGGACCGATGTGCTAGGGCTTAGGGAAAACATCATCTCGGTGGCGTCGATTGCATCAACTCAGTGACACCAAAGTGAAGCAACAAGGCAACAGAGAATCTGTCAAGTCAACTCGGTGAGACCGATTGCATAACTCGGTGAGACTGAAATAAATGCAACAGGTCATATAGTTTTGGAAAGGCTATGTCAGTGAAACCGAGACCCATATCGGCGAGGCCAAACTGTTAGGGTTTCTGGCTGTGGCTATGTCATATGAACTCGGTTGCTCCGGGTAGAAAGAATCGGTGGGGCAGAGTTGGAGTTTAGGATTTTGACATATTTGGATGCAGAAAGTGGCTGAGGGTTTTGGAGCAATATCACTAAGAATTTGAGAAAGAAAGCCATTAAGCACCACCTCATCCACTTTTAATAGTATTGGCTTTCCTATGGACTCAATGTAATCTTGGATCACTAAAATAAATATGGAGAGTCTTGAGATTTTGCCAATATTTGTCCTTGGAATTTTGAGGTGTCCACATCTCTAGTCCATGCCATGGCATTGATTGAACTAATTGAAATATTTATCTTGAATGGGTATTAGTTCAACGAGCTATATGTAGTTAATGAATTACCGAAACTGTGGGCGTTCAGGGATTGGGTGTACCCAGATCTACGTGCCTGCAACTGATACGTCTCCAACGTATCTATAATTTTTTATTGTTACATGCTGTTTTATTATCAATCTTGGACGTTTTATCATCATTTTATATCATTTTTGTAACTAACCTATAGACATAGTGCCAAGTGCCAGTTGCTGTTTTTTCCATGTTTTTTACATCGCAGGAAATCAATACTAGACGGAGTCCAAATGCAACGAAACTTCATGATGATTTTTTATGGACCAAAAGAAAGAAGTTGGGACCTGGTTGTACCTGGGGGGAGTCCCGAGGAGGCGACAACCCACCAGGACGCGCAAGGAGGCCCAGGCGCGCCCTGGTGGGTTGTGCCCATCTCGGGTGCCCCCTGGACCGCCTATTAGCTCTATAAATACCCCAAAAATCCCAGAACCCTAGAAGCGTCGACGAAATATTCATCCAGCCGCCGCAGAGTTTAGAACCACTAGATCCAATCTAGACACTATCTCGTATGGGGTTCACCACCTCCATTGGTGCCTCTCCGATGATGCGTGAGTAGTTCTTTGTAGACCTTCGGGTCCGTAGTTAGTAGCTAGATGGCTTTCTCTCTCATGAATTCTCAATACAATGGTCTCTTGGAGATACATATGATGTAACTCTTTTGCGGTGCGTTTGTTGGGATCTGATGAACTTTGAGTTTATGATCAGTCATATCTTTTTATATCCATGAAAGTTATTTGAGTTTCTTTCATCTCTTATAGACCCGTATTTCTTCTCTGATATTTGGGTTTGTTGGGCCAACTTGATCTATTTATCTTGCAATGGAAGAGGTGCCCGGTAGTGGGTTCGATCTTACGGTGCTCGATCGCAGTGACAAAAAGGGAAATGACACGTATGCATGGTTGCTACTAAGGATAAAAAGACGAGATCTATATCTACGCAATAGATAAAAGGATCTTGTCTACATCATATCATCGTTCTTATTGCATTACTCCATTTTTCCATGAACTTAATACACTAGATGCATGCTGGATAGCGGTCGATGTGTGGAGTAATAGTAGTAGATGCAAGGTGAGTCGGTCTACTAATCTTGGACATGATGCCTATGTAATGATCATTGCCTGGATATCATCATAATTATTTGAGGTTCTATCAATTGCCCAACAGTAATTTGTTTACCCACCATTTGCTATCTTTCTCGAGAGAAGCCACTAGTGAAACCTACGACCCTCGTATCTTCTTCCTCATATATTTGCTTGCGATCTACTTTTCCTTTGCATTTTTATTCAGATCTATTAAACCAAAACTACAAAAATACTTTGCTGCACTTTATTTATTTGCGATCTATTATTTCAATCTACTACAATTTTGTGTCATCGTTACCCAAAAGGGATTGACAACCCCTATAACACGTCGGGTTGCGAGGTGTTGTTATTTGTGTGCAGGTGTTGTTTACATTGTGTTGCTTGGTTCTCCTACTGGTTCGGTAACCTTGGTTTCTTCACTGAGGAAAGTACCTACCGTCCCTGTGCTGCATCATCCCTTCCTCTTTTGGGAAATACTGACGTAGTCCGAGCAGACAGGAGCTTTTCTGGCGCTATAGTAAGAGAGTGATCAAAAGGAATTTCTGGCGCCGTTGCCGGGGAGGATCCTGAACATAACGAGGTTCCTAATCACAAATCTCATCTCCTTGCAATTTACATTATTTGCCATTTGCCTCTCGTTTTCCTCTCTTTATCCGTTTGTCGTTTTATTCGCCTCTCTTTATCCGTTTGCCGTTTTCTCGTCAGATCTATTCTTTGCGTGCAATCATGAGTGATTTTGGTATGGCACCAACAGATGATGGCCTCACTCCTAAGATTGGACGTACAGGCAATCTAGATGCTAAAACTTTTATCTTGGGGCAAGAGAACATTATGGGGAAAGAACGTATCCAAGAATTTTTCAATTGTGTTGGAAATTTAAGTCTTGATGATGCTCCTATACTTAAAACTACTAGATCTTATACGGATTCTATTTCAGCACTAGTTCTGATGCTCGAATGTCAATTTATTCATACTCATCCTACTTTGCAAAGATTGTTTTTTGATCTCCCCGAGATAAAGAATCCTAGGGCTAAAAATTTAGCCACCCTCGTTCTTATGAATGAGTTTGACTACATAATAAGGGAAGCTAGGGAAATCTTTGATTTTTATGGTATGAATCGTGAAAAGCCCGCGATCGATGAAATTCTTTACAATATTGACTATGAAGTAAGGAATTTGCTTAGGGATATTAAAATCTTTGATGAAAATCTTAAAAAGGAAGTCCCCGTTCTAGAAATAATCCAACAAGTTTTTAATACTGTTAATCAACACTATTCTTGGATTGTTGCGGCAAATCAAAGGGGTTATGATGAAAACCAACTAAGGATTTCTAAAGTTTCCATGGATAATATGTTTTAGTTTTGTGTTTAGAAAACCCCATGATGAAAACTCCTCTAAGAAAACAAAGAAGAAGAAGGATGGCAAAACTTAGATCCTTGCCTTATGCCTAGCTAAGGGCGTAAAACTATAGCGCTTGTTGGGAGGCAACTCAATGAATAAATTTTATTTTTGCTTTTTGCTTTCTGTTCTTGTGTGTTTACACAATTATGCTACTGGTATGATTGTGTTTTTTTGTGTTTTAATTAGTGTTTGTGCCAAGTAGAACCGATAGGATCTTCTTGCGTGATGTTTGTGCCAAGACAGAAACTTTGTGCTCACAAAAATAATTGTTAAAAATCACCAGAATGTGATAAAATGCCAATTCGTTTTGAAGAAGATCAATATACAAATTATCCAGGTTGTCCTTGTTTTTCAGAATTTTTGGAGTTCTAGAAGTATTCAAACAAATCAGATTACTACAGACTGTTCTGTTTTGACAGATTCTGTATTCTTTGTGTAGTGTGCTTATTTTGATGGCTCTATGGTTTTCTTTGATGAGTTTTTGCCATAGAAAAGTTGGAATGAAGTAGATATAATACAAAAACAATATAAGAATTGGTTTGATACAACACTTATATTAGTGCTTTATTTTTCTTACAATAACGGATCTCATGAAGGTTTTGTTGAGTTTTGTGTGATTGAAGTTTTCAAGTTATGGGTTATCTTACGTGGATGAAGGAAGGATGTAAGAGCCTAATCTTGGGGATGCCCTGGCATCCCATGCTATTATCCGAAAATGAGCAACCAACTAAGACACGGGATGCCCCCGAATGGCACCCCGCTTTCTTCCAACAACTATCGGTATTTTACTTGAGGCTATATTTTTATTCGTCACATGATATGTGTTTTGCTTGGAGCGTCTTGTATGATATGTGTCTTTGCTTGTTTTTTTGTGTGTTTTAAATCATCAATCCTTGCTTGATGCACCTATTTGAGAGAGCCAAAATTAGATTGCTCTCTATGCTTCACTTAAATCTTTTATGAGCTAGGACTTGCTCTAGTGCTTCACTTATATCTTTTTGAGCACGGTGTTCTTTGTTATTTTTGAAGAAATGCTCTCTTGCTTCACTTAGATTTATTTGAGAGTTAGTAAAATATTGAAGAAATTCTCTCTTGCTTCACTTCAATTATTTTGAGAGAAAGAAAATTTGTTATGCTCATGATCTTCACTTGTATATGTTTGAGCTTATGACAAGCAACAGATAAAAATTAGTCCCGAAGTGATAGATATCCAAGAAGGATAAAGTAAAAAAAATGCCATGAAGATCATTGGACAAAATAAACTTGATTCTTAGTAATAGTTTTGAGATATGATGATGTGATACGTGAGTTATGTTGATGAGTAATTGTGCTCTAGTAAGAATATTGGTGTTAAGGTTTGTGATTCCCTATGCATGCACGGAAGTCAATAATCATGCAATGAAAATTATATCATACTTGTGGTGCATTATTTGGTGTTAATTATGCTTAATGCTTGCTTATGAGATTATTCGTTTCTTGGTTGGTCGCTTCTCAATCTTTTCTAGCCCTCACTTTGCACCAAGTATGATCTCTACTTGTGCATCCAAAATCCTTTAAATCAGTTTTGCCACATGAGTACACTATGTCTACCTATATGCAGTATTCTTTTAACGTTCTAAGCAAATTTGCATGTTCTATCTCTAATTTTCAAAATAAACTTCTCTTTTGTGTGTTTGTTTAGCTCGCAGAACGGTAACGGGTGGCTAATATTTTCCATGCTGGATGTGTTATTGTCAAGATGAGTATTTATTCACTTGTCATTGCACGAGAGTAAGGCAAAGGTTTTAGGGATGCCCAGTCCCAAAATGCAAAAATTAATTTACTTTATGTTGTCAAATAATAAATTCCTTGGAAAGTGTTGGTATGGAGGGCACCTGTGGATACGGTTAGCCATGGAAAGTGAAAGAATTGTGGAAAAAGGAATAAACTTTATTTTCTGTTTGGGAACCGCCGATGGCATATCTAGAATGGAAAGTGTTGGGAACTCTAAGTCGTTTTCGTTGGTGGGATAGATACACCTCCCAAATTTTTTTATCTCTAATTTTTCGCTTTGAGCTCTGGCACCTCTGCAAATCCCTACTTCCCTCTGCGAAGGGTCTTTCGTTTACTTTATGCAATCTTTATTTTTGAGTCTTCATCTCCTCTTACAAAAGCACCAACTAAGAGGCAATATGATCATGCTTAAGTATTGTGGGTAGCTAATATTTGAGTGTGTTTCATGAATGGATCAATGTTTGAGCATGATGGGCTAGGGATAACTTATTTTAGCGTTGATATTTTGGAAGACACGGTTGCTTGTTGATATGCTTGAGAATCTAAATTATTATGTCAAAACTACACTATTACTTTGAATCACATAAAATTCCAAATGTCCATGCTATAAAGAAAAGAATATGATATGACATGATGAACAACACTCCACATCAAAAATTCTATTTTTATCACTTACCTGCTTGGGGATGCTGATACGTCTCCAACGTATCTATAATTTTTGATTGTTCCATGTTGTTTTATCAATCTTGGATGTTTTATAATCATTCTATAGTCATTTTACATCAGTTTTGGTACTAACCTATTGACATAGTGCCAACTACCAGTTGTTGTTTTTTCCATGTTTTTTACATCGCTGGAAATCAATATCAGACGGAGTCCAAATGCAACAAAACTTCACGATGATTTTTTCTGGACCAAAAGAAAGAAGCTGGGCCCTCGTTGCACCTGGGGGAGTTTTGAGGAGGGGAAAACCCACCAGAGCGCGCCAGGAGGACCAGGCGCACCCTGGTGGGTTGTGCTCACCTCGGGTGCCCCCTAGACCGCCTCTTTGCTCTATAAATACCCCAAAAATCCCAGAACCCTGGAAGCATCGACGGAATATTCATCCAGCCGCCACAGAGTCCAGAACCACTAGATCCAATCTGGACACCATCTCAGATGGGGTTAACAACCTCCATTGGTGCCTCTCCGATGATGCGTGAGTAGTTCTTTGTATACTTTCGGGTACGTAGTTAGTAGCTAGATGGCTTTCTCTCTCTCGCTGAATTCTCAATACAATGGTCTCTTGGAGATCCATATGATGTAACTCTTTTGCGATGTGTTTAGTGGGATCTGATGACCTTTGAGTTTATGATCAATCATATCTTTTTATATCCATGAAAGTTATTTGAGTTTCTTTGATCTATTATATGCATGATCTCTTATAGCCTCATATTTATTATTCGATAATTGGGTTTTTTTGGCCAACTTGATCTATTTATCTTGCAATGGGAAGAGGTGCCCGGTAGTGTATTCGATCTTACGATGCTCGATCCCAGTGACAGAAAGGGAAACGACACGTATGTATCATTGCTACTAAGGATAAAAAGACGAGATCTATATCTACGCAATAGATAAACAGATCTTGTCTACATCATGTCATCGTTCTTAGTGCATTACTCTGTTTTTCCATCAACTTAATACACTAGATGCATGCTGGATAGCGGTCGATGTGTGGAGTAATAGTAGTACATGCAAGTAGGAGTCGGTCTACTAATCTTGGACATGATGCCTATGTAATGATCATTGCCTGGATATCATCATAATTATTTGAGGTTCGATCAATTTCCCAACAATAATTTTTTTACCCACCGTTTGCTATCTTTCTCGAGAGAAGCCACTAGTGAAACCTACGGCCCCCGGGTCTTCTTTCTCATATATTTGCTTGCGATCTACTTTTCCTTTGCATTTTTATTCAGATCTATTAAACAAAAAATACAAAAATACATTGCTGCACTTTATTTATTTGTGATCTATTATTTCAATCTACTACAATTTTCTAGCATCGTTACCCGAAAGGGATTAACAGCCCCTTTAACACGTCGGGTTGCGAGGTGTTGTTATTTGTGTGCAGGTGTTGTTTACATTGTGTTGCTTGGTTCTCCTACTGGTTCGATAACCTTTGTTTCTTCACTGAGGGAAATACGTATCGTCTCTGTGATGCATCATCCCTTCCTCTTTGGGGAAATACCGACGTAGTCCTAGCAAAGAGGAGCTTTTCTGGCGCTATAGTTAGAGAGCGATCGGCGGCCCATGGCGTCGCTCCTTCGATAGCCTGGTACGGCCCAGCTGCAAGACCCCCAGGACAAGACCCTCGTGAGCCCCCCCCCACCCCCGGTCTTTCAAGGCGAACGACTCCAAGACCTCCCGAGGAGAAGCACTCCGAGCCTGCCTCACGAGGAGTGGAGAGTTCTATGCAGGCACCCAGCCTCACGAGGCTGCCATGGCGTAAGCCATGACGACAAAGGCCAGTCGGGCGCCAGTGGACTGTAACACCCCGGGTGTCATGCTACAGTAAACTCCTATTAATGGTGCCACATCATCATAATTAAATTTTGCTAATCATCACCTTGTCCCAAACTGACCTCAAATTCAAATTTAAAATACAAGTCAAAATTATTTCTCCTCAAGCTATAAAACTAAAATGTTCGAATAGTTCTATACAATTTCCCTGATCAATGTCATGTTGAACAACTTGGTTTGACTCACAAATAAATTCCTAGTAAATTAATAAGTGGTCCAAACTCATATAAATTGGCCTTTTGAAAATAAGCAAATATTTATAATTTTCCAAATGATGTGAAACATTGTGGGTGGTCTCAAAATATTGCCTACTAATTATGTGCCAAATTTCAAGTTGAACTAAATTTAATTACTTTGGCAATTAAGTAGAAAACAGTACAAAGTTAATAAAGCAGAAAACTTAAAAAAAAGAAAATGGGCGAAGTGCACACTGTGCACTAGAAGCCTAGTGCTACAGTAGCGCGGCCTAAGCCCACCAGGGCCTTCTCCATCTTCTCTTTACAGGAGGCAGAGACCTGTGCGTGGCGCACATCCACGCCTCCATGACCGCCGTGTCGACCATCCCATGAGTCCCCGCCAGGCTAAGACCATCCCCAAGCCCAGTGACAAACCCTAGATGCCGAAGTTCCCTCGTTTCCCTCGCACTGATCTGGAATATGAGCCGAAGCTTCCGGCGCCGCGCCATAGTCGTCATCGCAGCCGCCTGCCTCCCCTTGCTGCACCAAGGTGTCCAAAAGCCTCCCCGCGCTCGTCTCCTTCGTCCCCACCGAAGAACCCGAGCCAAGCCGCACCGTACGCTCTGGATCAAGCGGTTTCTCCGCCACGGCCACAGCATCTCGCCATCGATCTACACCATCGAGCCACCCCGGCCGTCACAAGCACGTTCCCGACCTCCCTCTCGGTGAGCCGCGCCGATTCCCCCCGTTTTCCCATTTGATCCATCATCGTAGACCGTTTTTTCCATCATGCCCGGAGCTCCGCGCGCCGCTAGTCTGGTTCGGCTGCGGCCAGCCCCGCGGTCCTGGATTCGCCGCTGCCCCGCAGCTTTTCAGGCGCGTATCCGCCACGCCAGCGCTGCCGCCGCCGCCTTTGGACGCCGTCCAGGCGATCCCCAGCTACCCGCCACCGCCTCGCTTCTCGCTTGATGCTGTTGCTATTGTGCCGTTGCTCCTTTGCCCGCGCTAGCTACTACTGCTCCTACTACTGTCGCGCCCCTGGCCGTCCATGCCCGCCTACGCCTACACTATCGCTGTTGTTGCTCATGTGCTGCTGCTACTCTTAGCTGCTGCTTGGTGCTGCGCTTGGCTGTTGTCGTCCGCCGCCATCGCCACCTTGCTCGGCACTAGCCACGGCTAGATGAGTGTGTGCATGTGTGTGTTGAGTATGTGGTCACCCCTGGCCATGGCAGAGTAGGTGTGTGCATGCTCTGTGTGTGTGTTGAGTGTGAGCCGGCCCTTGTTTAGTCTAGTTAGGATTAACTAGTGCTAAGTTAGTCTATTAGTAGATGACATGTAGGCCCACTTTAAATAAGTTAGATTTATTTATTTGTTTAGGAATAGCCTATGACATGTGGGCCACCCTTTCTCTATTTGAACATGTTTTTTGACTTAGTCAAACTCGTATTAAACAATTCCAAAAATTGTTTAAAACTTTGAAAAATCATATAAAATAATCCGTAGCTCGGATTAAAAAGTTTTATACATGAGAGTTGCTCAGAACGACGACATGGATCCAAATACGCTGCCCGTTCATCTGCCACACACCCCTACCATAGCGAACATGCAACCTTTCCCCTCCGTTTCATCTGTCCGAAAATGCGAAACTTGGGGAAAGCATTCCTGGATGTTATCCCCTTCGCCGGTATCGTGTAGCGCCGTGTTAGAACACGTCTAGCTTTGACTGTTGTGCTGTTATGCTCTTGCTTGCTATGTATTTACTATTTCTTCCCCCTCTTCTTCTTGGTAGACTCAGAGACTGGTAGCTTTGTGATCGACTACGCCGACGACGACCCCCTTCTTCCCTTTTCGCTGAGCTTCCAGCAAGCCCCCCTTTGATCATCCCGATATCGCCCATTCCATTCTCTCATGCTTGCATTAGATTTTGCTACTATTATTGTTTGCTCCTATTCTGATGCATAGCCTGCTTTTATAACCAGCTCATTGTTACCTACCTGCTTATCCTAAACTGCTTAGTATAGGTTGGTTAGTGATCCATCACTGACCACCACCTTGTCCTTGTTGCCCCTGCTTCATCAGTGAAGACCCGATGAACGGGATCGAAGACCAGGCCCCGACACCGCACATCACTTTCCCCTTGTTGCTCGACACTCGTTACTATCGAAAGTGCCGAGGGTGAGACCTCTATAGCACTTCCGATGTTAACCTGTAGTGTAGCTATTCGGTCGTGGTCATCGGGGTGATTTCGCCTTAACCACTTCCGATACGACTCTGTGCGGCAACCCTCAAGTGTGAACCTCAGGGGTGGTTCCTCTTACGTTCACCTTGATGATTACATCGAGTGGAATTCACGAGGGGTGATTCCTCGGGTTTTCCCTTGATGATTGGACACACGGATACTTGGACTTTACAACTGTTACTTGGAAGAGCGGGTCGACCCTGAGGGGTACCCGCGAGTGATGTGGATATGGGTTGACCTGGAGGGTGCCCGCGAGATAATTACGAGGCGTGGCCGGGCATTCCTAGCCCTTGCCGCAAGTCCTCAAGACGGGGCAACGGGGTCACATCTTTCATGAGTCTCTTCTTGTTACCGTGTGCTTCTAATCCACTATGATTTGGATATTTGATCTGAGGGGCCTCTGGCCTGATAGCACTAACCATCACATGGGCATTGTATGGGCATTTTGTGTTGTATGCATCAGCTGAAGCTTATTAGACGTCAGCGACTGAGCGGCGCGCGAAGGGTTGGACTGGTAAGCTCCTGCCTTTTTTAAGGAGGTAGCTAGGTCTGCTCACCGGCCGCCCACGCAACATGCAGGAGTTCCCGGGGCGATGGCCCATGACCCCTGGGGGCATAGGTTTAGTCCGGCGTGCTGACCTCTCTATTAAGCCTAGGTCGGGTTGCGGTGTATTGTTTGGCCGAGGCCGGTCATGACCCTGGAAAGTGTGTCCGGCCGGAATTAATCGAGTGCGGTGGGTAAGTTGGTGCACCCCTGTAGGGAAGAAAACATCTATCGATAGCCTGTCCTATGGTAACGGACACTTGGAGTTGTATCCCGATCGATACAACTAGAACTGGATACTTGAGATGAGACATGGATAGTATGGCTCTGGGATTGCTTTCTCGCAGGGAGTCGAGAAAGGATCTCTGCCGAGGTTGATAACACTTCTACTACTTTACTTTATGCTACTCTACTCCCTCCTGTTGCTGCAAGATGGTGGTTTCCAGAAGATGCTAGTCTTCGATAGGCTAGGCTTTCTCCTTCTCTTCTGGCATTCTCTAGTCAAGTCCACAGATAGAGCCCATTTCATTGATACCGATGCATATTTAGTGTAGATCCTTGCTTGCGAGTACTCATGGTTGCTTTGCTCCCCCTTTTGCCCCTTTCTTCTTCTTTCTGGTTGATTCAACCAGATGTCGGAGCACAGGAGCCAGATGCCACCGCCGATGCCTACTACTACGTGGAGACCGCTGACGACCAGGAGTAGTTAGGAGGCTCCCAGGCAGGAGGCCTTGCCTTTTCGATCGTAGATGCTTTTGTGCTGGCCTTCTTAAGGCAAACTTGTTTAACTTCTGTCTGTACTCAGATATTGTTGCTTCCGCTGACTCTTGTGAATTCGAGCTGATGTATTCGAGCCCTCGAGGCCCCTGACTTGTAATATAAAGCTTGTATTATTTTAATTTGTGTCTAGAGTTGTGTTGTGATATCTTCCCGTGAGTCCCTGATCTTGATCGTACACATTTGTGTGTATGACTAGTGTACAATTGAATCAGGGGCGTCACACGGACGCAGAGGAGGCAGTTTCTTCTTTGGTGCTAAGGAGACACAGATGAACACGGGTTCCCAAGGAATCCCCAAAAGGTTTCCATTCCGGTGCAATAGGAAGAAGGCCACAAGCTCGGCAGGATGGGTATCATCACTAAGCCCACGGCTTAGTCATGGCTAGAAGCTTTGCAGGCGAGGACCACCTTTCATTAGGATAAGATGTACTACTTGTCCCCTTTCAAATTGGCTATAGTGGGATCCATTCCTGCCTAAGTTTTGAGGGAAGAGGACAAAGGCCACTATAAATATAGGTTAGCCTCCCCATAAGAGGGGATCGGACCCATTCTGTCGGCGTTCTGGGAACGGGGGTCCCCAGACTTGCCTGCCTGCGGCCCACAGCGTGGCTATGCAGCAGGCCGTATGGTCCATCTTCATCAACAAGGCATCCAGGACCCTCGCGAGGGTCCAAGCCTCGCGAGGGGAGGATGCAAGACCTCCTCTGGAGTAGCCGAGCTAGGCAGGCTCACGAGGAGCGGAGATATCAAGGCGGGGCAAACCTCACGAGGCCCTCGTGACGTGAGCCATGACGCACGACACCAGGCGGGCGCCAGCGTGTGTAGCGTCCTTATTTCCTCTTTGGTGCTAAGGAGGCCAGCACAGGCGAGGAGTACCGAGGCATCAGGCAAAGGTTGCTATTTTGGTGCAACGAGACCAAGACCAGGACGACGGCAAGACGGCGGTCATCGTGGAGCCCAAGACGGCGTCACCACCAGAGATTTTCGCAGGCGAAGACCGCTTTTGTCAGGATAGCTTGTACTAGCTGTCCCCCTTCAAACCTGCCCGCCATTGTTGGCTCCCTTCCCGCTCATTATTTGGTAAGAGGACCAGGGCCTATATAAATAGAGCTAACCACCATAGTAGGGGCATCTCATCTTAGCTTGATCCAACCCGATCGAGAGCCTAGCCACAAGAACACCTCAACCTTAGGAGGCTGTTTTTCCGTTGTACTGTTCATCATCAGCCCAAGAGGCAATCCACCACCACCACACTGTAGTAGGGTATTACACCACAATGGTGGCCTGAACCAGTATAAACCTCGTGTCTTTGTGTGTTGCGAGTTCGTCGAGTTCGTCCGCGAGATCTTGGCGAGCTAGGGCGTAGATCGGTAGGAGGGAAAGACTTCGCGGGCACCTAGTGTTCGAACCTTAAGGGTTTGCCGGAACCCCACATCCGACATTTGGCGCTCCAGGTAGGGGTGCGGCGGAGCTCCTCCCCACCAACCTGCGCCCCGTTCCGCCACGCTTCGCTCCCATGGCAGATGCCCCGCCACCCACCTCTACGGCCGACACTGACAGCAGGGAGTCAGGGTACCGAGCCCTGGCCCCCGCCCTGCGGCGAGTGCGGTGGCCAACCAAGTTCAAGCCGGAGATGCCGCCGCGTTACGACGGCATGATAGACCCGACGCCGTTCCTGCAGGCGTACGAGGGGGCCGTCCTCGAGGCCGGAGGCGACGATAAGATCATGGCCAATTGGTTCCCCATGGCCCTGGCTGGCGAGCCGCGCGCCTGGCTGCTCAACCTCCCGGGATCCACGGTGGCATCCTGGGGGGAACTCCGCAACCTCTTCACCACGCGCTACGCGGTGCCGCGCACCATGCAGTCGTGGCACTGCTGGGTGGCTTCCAAGCACCGCCTTCAGATCGCCACGTCAAACCTTTCTTCCGTCAGATTGGGGCAGCCTCCAAGCGCCCGGGGGCACCACCGGGTTGGGCTGCGCCGGAGGCCGACCTCACCTTCGACTCAGAAGACCACCCCGGTTCCACCGCCGGCTCTGGCATGCTTCCAATGCTTTGCACGCCTACCATCTGCAACGTGGCCATCACCAAGACCCTCATCAATGGCGTTGCCGGCCTCAACTTGCTCTCCGTAGAAGCCTTCAGCCTTCTCCATGTGCCGCCCGAGCGGCTCAACCTCAGCAAGCCTTTTTCAGGAGTGGGTGGTGGAGCTTTCCACTCTCTGGGGCAGATCCGCCTCCCTGTCACCTTCGGCACACGCGACAACTACCGCACTGAGCTGGTGGACTTGACATCGCCCATCGTTCTCCCGTACATTGCCATACTGGTACCCGGCTCTCGCTCAGTTCATGGCGGCGACTCACCCGGCCTACAACCTCATGAAGATGCCAGGGAGCAAGGGCGTCCTCACCATCAAGGGGGACACTAAGGAGGCCGTGACGGCGCTCAGGCTCGCCTTCAAGACCGCGGCAGCAGCACAGCCAGCCGGCGCCGGTACGCCCGAGGCCAAGGAGATCGCGCCCGCCAAGAAGAAGCATTTGTTCATCCAAGACAAGGCGGAGACCAAGCAGGTGCCGGTTTACGAGGATGGGTCTTCAGGAGCCACCTTTACCATAGGAACCAGCCTTGACCCGGGACAAGAAGAAGCTTTGGGGAGGTTTTTGCGCGTGAACAAGGAGATATTCGCGTGGGAGCCCAATCAACTGGTAGGGATCCCGAGAGAGTTGAGCCAGCATCATCTAAGGGTGTGCCCCAACATACGCCCCGTGAAGCAGCGGGCGAGACGGCAGTCCATAGAGAAGCAGGCCTTCATCATCCAAGAGACACGCAAGCTGGAGGCGGCTGGTACCATTCGAGAAGTTCGATACTCGAAAGTGGTGGCGAACCCGTCAGAGTAATCAAGAAAGGTGGGAAGCAACGGATGTGCGTCGACTTCACCAAAGTTAACAAAGCTTGCCCCCAAAATCAGTTCCCCCTCCGACGCATCAATCAAATCGTTGACTCCACCATCGAGTGTGACTTGCTATGTTTCCTGGATGCGTTCTCTGAATACCACCAAATCAAGATGGCGGTGGAGGATGTGGAGAAGACAGCCTTCCTGACACCATGCGGGGTGTAATGCTACACCTGCATGCCCTTTGGCCTGCGCAATGCGGGCGCAACCTGTCAGCGGCTGATGCACATCGCCTTGGGGCGGCAGCTCGGCAGGAACACAGAGGCCTATGTTGATGACATAGTGGTCAAATCTTGTGAGGCGAGGACATTGATTCAAGACTTGGAGGAGACCTTTGAGAGCTTGCGCCAAGTGAACTTGAGGCTTAACCCGGAGAAGTGCGTGTTTGGCGTCCCCTCCGGCAAGCTACTAGGGTTCCTCGTATCCCACTGAGGGATCGAGGTGAACCCGGAGAAGATCATGGCCATCGAAGACATGAGCCCGCCACAGACCCTCAAGGATATGCAAAAGCTAGTAGGGCGGGTGACCGCGTTAGGGCGTTCCATATCCAAGCGAGGCGAGCGCGCCTTACCCTTCTTTAAGCTCATGAAGAAGAAGGGCCCCTTCGAGCGGACCCCGGAGGCCGACCGGGCCTTCCAAGACCTCAAGAAATACCTCACCAGCCCCCCGGTGATGGTGGCACCGCGGCCTCTCGAGCCTCTAGTACTCTACCTTGCCGTCGCCCCATACTCCGCCAGCGTGGCGCTAGTAGAGGTTCGGGAGGAGCGCCAAGACAAGGGTGTGCTGCGCCAAGCCAAAGCTGATGCAGCGCAGGGTCAGGAAGGCGCAGCAAAGCCATCAGCGGCGGAAGAACAAGCTCAGTAGGGCAACATCGCAGAAGCTCCTGAGGACGGTCAGGTCTCAGGAAACCCACAACCTCAGGATATGCCACAATCTCCGCAGGACCCGAGCGTCGATAGTTTGCCAGCCCTTGCTCGAGCACCCGGTGTACTTCGTCAGCACCATACTGCGGGACGCGAGGGCGCGCTACCCCGTGCCGCAAAAGCTCCTGCTCGCACTCTTGGTGGCCTCGCGCAAGCTGCTGCGGCACTACTTCCGTGGCCACCCCATCAAGGTCGTCTCACCTACCCGTTGGAGAGGGTACTGTGAGCCCTAACTCAGTCGGAAGGGTTGCTGAATGGAACATCGAGTTGCAAGCATTCCAGTTGGAGTTCAGCACTACCAGGGTCATCAAGGGAGCCACGCTCACCGATTTTGTGGCAGAATGGGCAGATGCCCCGGCTCTTGAGGAAGGAGAAGACCGGTCCACCTCCACAGGAAGCGAGGCACCAGACGGCTGGGTCATGTACTTCGATGGTGCCTTCGCGCACCAGGGCGCGAGGGCTGGAGCAGTGCTCATCTCGCCCACTCAGGACAAGCTCTACTACGCCGTGCAACTCTGCTTCCAGCACGGCGAGAAGGTCGCCAACCATATCGCCAAATACAAAGGCCTCATAGCTGGCATGAAGGCTGCGGCGGCCCTAGGGGTAAAGCGCCTCACCGTCAAAGGCGACTCGCAGCTCCTCGTCAACTTCTCCAACAAGGTGTACGAGCCGAAGGACGAGCACATGGAGGCCTACCTTGCGGAGGTGCGCAAGATGGAAAAGCAGTTCTCGGGCCTGGAGCTGCAGCACATGCCCCGGGGCACCAACAAGGAAGCCGGTGACAATGCCCGGAGGGCATCCAAGCAGCAACCGCAAGAGCCCGGCGTCTTCGAAGAGCGTCTCTTCAAGCAATCAGCTACACCGCCTCTTTCAAGCACGACTCAGCCTCGAGAGGAGCTCCCACAGCACCCAGCCACGGGAGCCCCGGCCTGTGGCCCAACCTCAGGAGCTCGGCTGCTCTTGGCGCTCGACCCCCAGGAGGAGTGCTGGACCAAGGAACTCAAAGAGTACCTGATGCACGGGACGCTGCTGGAGAAGGAAGAGGACGTGGAGCGCGTGGCCCAGCAAGCCACGGCATACTGTCTCCAAGACGGCGAGTTATACAGGAAACGACCGAACGATGTCACGCTGCGCTGCATTTCCAGTGATCAAGGAAGGGAGTTGCTGATTGACATACACGGCGGGGACTGCGGGCATCACTCGTCGTCGTGGACCCTCGTCGGCAAGGTGTTCCGCAGTGGGTTCTACTGGCCTACAGCACTCAACGACGCGACCGAGCTGGTGAAGTCCTGTGAAGCTTGCCAATTCCACGTCAAGCAAATCCATCAGCCTGCTCAGGGCCTCCAAACCATCCCGCTCACATGGCCGTTTGCGGTCTGGGGCTGGACATCCTGGGCCTGTTCCCCCGGGAGCCATGGGGCTACCGCTGTCTCTACGTCGCCATCGACAAGTTCACCAAGTGGGCAGAAGTGGAGGCCGTCCATACCATTCCGGTAAAGCTCTGCTCCAAGTTCATCAAAGGCCTCGCGATAGCTTTCCGGGTCTAACCGCATCATCATAGATAACAGCTCGCGGTTTACTAGTAACCTCTTGAGAACCTACTGTGCTAACCTTGGAACGTAGATCTCGCTTACGCCGGTGGCCCACCCCAGAGCAATGGTCGAAATTTGGCCGCGCCAACACTGAGGTCCTGAGGGGCCTCAAGACCAGGACCTTCAAGAAGAAGCTGGAGGCCTGTGGTAGGGGCTGGCACGACAAGCTCCAGTCCGTGTTGTGGTCCATCCGCACCACCGCTACCAAGCCAACAGGCGAGACTTCGTTCTTCCCCATCTACGGAGCCAAAGCAGTCCTCTCTCACGAGGTCAAGCATCGCTCCGCGCGGGTTCTGGCGTTCGACGAAATGCAGCAGGACGCCATGCGGGGGATGGATCTTGTGCTGGGGGAGGAACATCGTCGCGAAGCTGCATTAAGGCCGGCAAGGTACGAGCAAGCGCTGCAGCGTTACCACGGCCGCAACATTCGCTCCAGGACGCTCGAAACCGGTGACCTGGTCCTGAGGCGGCTCCTCTCCAGGGAAGGGTTGCACAAGCTTTCACCCATGTGGGAGGGCCCGTTCAGGGTCGTCCACATCTCCTGGCCTGGCGCCGTGCGCATGGAGACGCAAGAAGGGACACCTATCCAAAACGCCTAGAACATCTAGCACCTCCGGAAGTTCTACCCATGAAGCAAGGCCATGAGCACAGGAAGAAAGGCCCGTGAGCCTCAAGAAGGCCCAAGGTTCGTGAAGAATCGCCGCCTGTGACACTCTCACGTAATAATGAGTTGGGGCTGTACACGCCCCGGAGTCTCAGGAGCGCCGGCCTCAGGCCCTGGGGCTCCCTCCCACGCCTAGTGGACAGCACTTAGCTCCACGCTGGTGAGAAGACTTGAAAACTAGACTAGGTGCCGGACGCGGCTTTTGATTTGCTTTCCGTAGTTGGCTCGCTTTTTCCTTAATCGAAGTTGCTCTTGGTGTTCGCTGCTGATTTGATTCCCTAGCCTTTTACAGCATTTTTCGGCTTTGGTTTGCTCATGTTCTCTCTCTCGCATACCTCGCGACGGGGCTAGGCAGGTGCCCTCGTGAGCTTTTTTCATCTCTCTGCCTTCTTGCGAGCCACCCTCGTTCGAGCCTGAAAGTTGGCACATCTCTCCTAATCCTTGCCCCTTGGGTACCTGATACAAAGCGCCAAGTCAAGGATTGGGTGGACGGCAAATCCTCTAGCGCACCCCCTAACAAATTTTTGGCAGTTTCTGAGCAAACGCAGGCACCTCGTGAAGGAAAGGGCGTCCCAACGCGCCAGGTTAAGTTATCCTTGTGCAAAATAACAACATGGCATGGGAATAACATGCACGTTGCATTAACCAAAGAACCACAGTTCGATACACGCCCCTCTGGGCCCATACTGGTTTCATTTTCTGATGCAGGAAAAAAGGAAAAAGCTAAACAAAGCAGCGTTGCAGCAATCCGCGGAGGCAGGTCCTTAGCGACGCCCCAAGCCTAGCCAGACTCCTCCTCGCACTTCACGGAGGCGCGGCGACGAGATGACCCGCTGCCTCCTTTGAAGCGGGCGCGGCGGCTGGTCGTAGCCATCGCTGCTGGAGCTGTCACCGGAGGAAGAGCCGCCGTAGCTGCAAGAGACGCGGTCGCCACCGAGGGCAGGCTCGCCCTCATCCTCGTCGCTACCATCACCAAGGCCGAGCACCTCCTCACCGTCATACTTGAAGAGGAGCGTGCACCGCCTGCCCGAGCTTGTGTTGAGCGAATGTCTGCGCGACCCATGAGCTGTGGCTATGTTGCCGCGGGCGGAAGTCTCGACTGCGACCGAGGAGGCCTTGCTGCAGCAACCATCCGCCTGCAACCAGAGCCCACCTGGACCAGGGGCCCGCAGTTCATCGACAAGGAAGTGCGGAAGCTGGAGCCAGTTGCCGGCCAGGTTCTCCGACCAGACAACGAACTCCGGCGACACCTCCGCTGAATGGAAGCGCGAGCGGGGAGGCCGCGCCACCATTGCGCGCCTCCCCTCGTCAGCTGGACCACCATGGTTGGAACGGTCCCCTCCACGTGCCCCGGCACCGCCTCAACGGTGGGCCACGGCGGGGGTCGCGACGTGCTTGCGCGGACGACCACGACCGCGCTTGGGCGCTGGGGATCCGGGGCCCTCGCGAGGGGCCTTCCCCTTCTCGGCGGGAGAGAACTTCCTTCGTGGCGCCATCGGAGACACTGCGGACAATAAAGCAAAGAAGAAACAAGCAAGCGAGGAAGAGATGGGCGATGGGGGCTCAGCCCCCTTCCCCATTTATAGCAAGAGGAGGCCAACTGGCGTCTCCCACGATCGCAGGTAATGATGGTTTTCCTTGCATGTCGCAGGGACTTGTCAAGTCGTGCTGTTGCCAAGGCGACATGGGGAAGTGGAGACGCCCACGTCCAATCAACTGCCATGCGTCAACCGAGGCCGCAGGCTTTAGGGGCCAGCGGTGGTCCGAACTTGACCCTTGGCTTCGCCGCGAAGCCAAGCCCGAGCACCCCGTGGGCCCGGTGGCTACTGACGGCGTTTTGGGAATGGGGTCCCCCAGTGACGCTGCCCGGCCCACAACAGCTGGCGTTAAGCAGCGTGCGACGCCCATCTTCATCAGCAGGGGTATCCAAGACCCTCGCGAGGGTTCAAGCCTCGCGAGGGGACGACGCAAGACCTCCTCTTGAGTAGCCTAGCTAGGCAGGCTCATGAGGAGCGGAGATATCAAGGCGGGGCAAACCTCACGAGGCCCTCGTGACGTGAGCCATGACGGACGACACCAGGCGGGCGCCAGCGTGCGCAGCATCCTTATTTCCTCTTTGGTGCTAAGGAGGCCAGCGGAGGTGAGGAGTACTGAGGCATCAGGCCAAGACCAAGACCAGGAGGACGGCAAGACAGAGGGCATCGTCGAGCCCAAGAAGGCATCACCACCAGAGCTTTTGCAGGCAAAGACCGCTTTTGTCAGGATAGCTTCTACTAGCTGTCCACCTTCAAACCTGCCTGCCGTTGTTGGCTCCCTTCCCGCTCATTATTTGGGAAGAGGACCAGGGCCTATATAAGTAGAGCTAGCCACCATAGTATGGGCACCTCATCTTAGCTTTATCCAACCCGATCGAGAGCCTAGCCACAAGAACACCTCAACCTCAGGAGGCTATTCTTCCCTTGTACTGTTCATCATCAGCCCAAGAGGCAATCCACCACCACCACACTGGAGTAGGGTATTAGACCACAATGGTGGCACAACCAAGATATAAACCTCATGTCTTTCTCGTGTTGCGAGTTAAATCGAGGTTCGTCTGCCGAGATCTTAGCGAGCTAGGGCGTAGATCGGTAGGAGGGAAAGACTTCGCGCGCACCCCAGTGTTCGAACCTTAAGGGTTTGCCGGAACCCAACATCCGACACATTCCACCCTTGTCGGCGTCCTAGGAGTGGGGGTACCCAGACTTGCCTGCCTGCGGCCCAGGGCGTGGCTCCACCAACAGCCTGGTACGACCCATCTTCATCAACAACCGGTCAATACCCTTGTGAGGGGTCGAGCCTCATGAGGCGGACGACGCCAAGACCTCCTTAGGGGCAGCCTCACTAGGCTGGCTCCGGAGGAGAGGAGATATCTATGCAAGGGGCACCTCGTGAGGTTTGTATGACGTGAGCCATGAAGAGCAAGGCCAGGTAGGCACTAGTGGACGCAGGGTACGCGTTGCCTCTTTGATGCTAAAGGGGCAAGCGTAGGCGAGGAGTCCCAAGGCATCACGCAAAGGTTTCCATATTTGTGCAACAAGACCAAGACCAGAAGGACGAAAGGATGGAGGTCACTGCTGAGCCCACGACGGCGTCACCACCAGAGCCTTTGGCAGGCGAAGACCACCTATTGTCAGGATTACTTGTACTGGTTGTCCCCCTTCCAATCGGCCGTTGTGGGATCCCTTCCCGCCTAATATTTGGAAAGAGGACCAGGGCCTCTATAAATAGGACTTGCCACCACCCTAGCAGAGGGACGGATCATTCAGACCATCCCCGCACACACCAGCTCACAGAGCTCAAGAACACCTCTCCTCAGGAGGCCGTTCATCCCTTGTACTGTTCATCCTCAGCCTACAGGGCAATCCACCACACCACACTAGAGTAGGGTATTACACCACAACGGTGGCCTGAACTAGTATAAACCCTTGTGTCTCTTGTTCTTTGGGTTCGTCGAGCTAGGCCTTGAGATCGTTGCGAGAGCGAGCTAGGGGAGAGAGAGATCTTCGTGTGCACCCCAGTGTTCGAACCTCAACGGTTTGCCGGAACCCAAATCCGACATTTGGCGCGCGAGGTAGGTGTGCGCCGAAGTTCCGCTCCTCTGCCGGCTACGCCTCTCCATTCGGTACCCATGGCCGGCGCTGCTCCTCCGACCGGATCGACGGGCAACCACGACGGTGAAATGGGGCTCAGGGCCTTCAACCCCGCCTTACGACGGGTGCAGTGGCCACCCAAGTTTAGGCCGGAGATGCCGCCTCGCTTCAACGGCGTGGCGGATCCGTCGACCTTCCTGCAGGCTTACTAGGAGGCCGTCATGGAGGTGGCAGGCGACGACAAGGTCATGGCCAACTGGTTCCCCATGGCCCTCGCTGGCATGCGGCGCGCCTAGCTGCTCAACCTGCCAAGATCCTCTGTGGCTTCTTGGGAAGAGCTGCGCAGCCTCTTCGTCGCATGCTTCGCGGCACCGGCGCCTGTCGCCGATGTTTCCCTCCTCGACGGCTCGCAAGCGCCACCCTCGGACCGCCACATCAACTAGTTCTTACACCAGATTGGCGCCGCCTCTTTGCATCAGGGAGCCCCTCCAGGATGGGCGGCGCCCAAGGCCGATGTCGGTGTCAAAACCGGCGGATCTCGGGTAGGGGGTCCTGAACTGTGCGTCTAGGCTGATGGTAACAGGAGACAAGGGACACGATATTTTTACGCAGGTTCGGGCCCTCTCGATGGAGGTAAAACCCTACTCCTGCTTGATTAATATTGATGATATGGGTAGTACAAGAGTAGATCTACCACGAGATCAAAGAGGCTAAACCCTAGAAGCTAGCCTATGGTATGATTGTTGTTCGTCCTACGGACTAAAACCCTCCGGTTTATATACACACCGGAGAGGGCTAGGGTTACACAGAGTCGGTTACAATGGGAGGAGCTCTACATATCCGTATCGCCAAGCTTGCCTTCCACGCCAAGGAAAGTCCCATCTGGACACGGGACTAAGTCTTCAATCTTGTATCTTCATAGTCCAGGAGTCCGGCCAAAGGTGATAGTTCGGCTATCCGGACACTACCTAATCCGGGACTCCCTCAGCCGACCTCACCTTCGACTTAGGGGATCACCCTGCTACCACTGTCGGCTCAGGCGCACTCCCAATCCTCTGCACGCCCACCATCTGCCATGTTGCCATGACCAAGACACTCATCGATGGTGGAGCAGGCCTCAACATGCTAGCCGTGGAAGCTTTCAGCTTGCTTCACGTGCCATATGGCCGGCTCCGCCCCACCAAGCCTTTCTCCGGGGTCGGCAGCGGGTCCACCAGCCCCACAGGGCAACACGCCTTCTGTCACCTTCGGTACCCGGGACAACTACCGCACCGAGCTGGTCGACTTCGACATCGCCCGCATCGGCCTCCCGTACAACGCCATCCTCGGGTACCCTGCCTTAGCTCAGTTCATGGCAGCAACCCATCCGGCCTACAACCTCATGAAGATGCCGGGCAGCAGCGACGTCCTCACCATGGCTGGAGACACCAAGGATGCACTGGCGGCCCTCAAGCTTGCCTTCAGGGCTGCAACAGCAGCGCACCCAGCCGACGAAGCCGCCCCAGGGGTTAAGGAGGCCGCGCTGGCAAAGAAGAAGCAGTTGTTCACTCAAGATCAGGCCGAAGCGAAGCAAGTCCCAGTCGAGGAAGATGGATCCTCGGGAGCCACCTTCACCATAGGCGCCAACCTCGACCCGGGCCAAGAGGAGGCATTGGTAAAGTTCTTGCGTGCGGACAAGGAGGTATTCGCCTAGGAGCCCAAGCAGCTGGTGGGGGTCCCAATGTGCGCCCCATGAAGTAGAAGGCGCGGCAGCAATCCACGGAGAAGCAGTCCTTCATCGTCTAAGAAACTCGCAAGCTAGAAGCGGCGGGTGTCATTCGCGAGGTACGATACCCGGAATGGCTGGCAAAACCCGTCGTTGTCCCCAAGAAGGGCGGGAAGGAATGCATGTGTGTCGACTTCACCAACTTTAACAAAGCCTGCTCCCAAGACCCGTTCCCGCTCCCGCGCATCGACCAGATTGTCGACTCCACCGCTGAGTGCGACCTGCTGTGCTACCTGGACGCGTTCTCGGGCTACAACCAGATCAAGATGGCGGTGGAGGACGTGGAGAATATGGCTGTCGGTGTCAAAACCGGTGGATCTCGGGTAGGGGGTCCCGAACTGTGCATCTAGGCGGATGGTAACAGGAGACAAGGGACACGATGTTTTTACCCAGGTTCGGGCCCTCTCGATGGAGGTAATACCCTACTCCTGCTTGATTAATATTGATGATATGGGTAGTACGAGAGTAGATCTACCACGAGATCGGAGACGCTAAACCCTAGAAGCTAGCCTATGGTATGATTGTTGTTTTTTCTACGGACTAAAATCCTTCGGTTTATATAGACACCGAATAGGGTTAGGGTTACACAGAGTCGGTTACAATGGTAGGAAATCTACATATCCGTATATCGCCAAGCTTGCCTTCCACGCCAAGGAAAGTCCTATGCGGACCGCAGGGGCGAAGTCTTCAATCTTGTATCTTCATAGTCCAGGAGTCCGGCCAACGGTGATAGTTCGGCTATCCGGACACCCCCTAATCCAGGAATCCCTCAGTTGCCCCTGAACCAGACTTCAATGACGACGAGTCCGGCGCGCATATTGTCTCCGGCATTGCAAGGCGGGTTCCTCCTCCGAATACTTCATAGAAGATTTTGAACACAAGGACAGTTTCCGGCTCTGCAAAATAATTTCCACATAACACCGTAAAGAGAATAATATTTACACAAAATCAATCTGGCTGGCGTATTCGCGGTGTGCCATCACGCACGGCCAAGTCTTCGTTCGAATCATTTTTCTGTACCACCTCGGTAGCGTTTAGCGAGGTGGTTTCCTTGGCACGCCTTGTCAAAGCAGAGATCGTGTCCACCTTATTCCGGATTCTCATCAATACGGACGTGGTAACCCCACCGCGCCATCATCAATTTCTGGCGCTTGGGAGATAAGCGAGTTTTACCAGCTGGTGGGGCCCTTAGTTGCGTCGTTCATATAAGGGGATAAGGATCCACCTTTCCACCTATGCCTTCTTCCTCCTTTGCTCATCCATTTCCAAGACTCGAGCTCCAGGTGCCCAAAGTCCGCACATCCCACCTCAACCTTCTCCAATTATGTCCGGAGCGGGAGGCAAGTGGATGGCCTCCTCCGTCCACGGAGGGGCACATCACAAAGCTGCGGAGGCGGATACTTGTCCGCGACATCGGCGTGTCGGCTCCCCAACAAGGGGCAGCTCATTCCCACCCCAAGCCCCATGAGAGGGTGGTGTTCCTCACCCACTTCCTCCATGGACTAGGTTTTCCACTTCACCCATTTGTCCGGGGCTCATGTTCTACTACGGCCTGGATTTCCATGATCCGCCCCAAACTTCATCCTCAATATCTCAACGCGTTTATCGTATGCGAGGCTTTCCTCTGCATCCAGCCCCACTTCGGTTTATAGTTGAAGACCTTTAGCGTCAAGCCGAAGATAGTGGGCGGCCGACAAGCGGAATGCAGAGGCGCCATGGCGGGCAGGATGCCCAACGTTACATGGCTTGAGGGCTCCTTCGTGGAGACCATAAAGGGGTGGCAATCGGGGTGGTTCTACAAAGACCGAGCCACGCTTGCGACTCAAATGGGCGGCCCCGAATTCGAATCTGGCTCCCCACACGGCTCCACATCATGGAAAGAGACGGCCTGACGTGGGGTGATTCGGAAGAGCTGACCGGACTCCAATCCTGTGTCCGTAACGTGGTGGACAAGAAGCTCAAGCTTGTCAACGTAGTCCAGGTTATGCTCATCCGCCGGATTCTCCCATGCCAGCAACGGGCCTTCAATTTGTGGGAGTTTGATCCGGCACAGCACCGGACCTTGAGCCAGCTCTTCGACACCTACGTGCGAAAGATGCACGGAAGGTCTTGTTCAAGGTCGCCGAAGCTCCCGCATCCGCTACCGAAGATCGCAGATTCAGCTCGCAGCGTCAAGCCAGCGAGGTAAGTTATTTTACCCTTTATTGGACTCTTTTTTCATAGTTTGACTCTATGCGGGATCTAAAACTCCCTAACCTTTGTGACAGATCGGCTGAAGACGTCGAACCCAGATTATCTGTCCGGCTCCTTTGCCGTAGAAGACCAGCGGACGCCCGCTTGACGGGGCTCTTTGGTTCCGCATCTCACGTGGTGACGGAGAAGAAGGCCAAGAAGGAGGCCACGGAACTCGAAGGAGCTCCGGCACCGAGTCTTGTCGGATTAAAGCGTAATCCTCTCTCGAGAACGAGGAGGAGGAAAAAGCCTCTCCCCGGTGGGGAAGAGAAGAAAAGGAAGGCCGCCCGACCGGGAGGCCGGAGGGTCCAAGAAGGAAGAACACTTCCTCAGGATGTCTCCACCAACGCCAACGACGGCAAGGATGAGTGGCCCTCGAGTGCCACGCCCCTGGCGATATCTTAAGTGTCCGGATACCCATGGTTTTCTTATTCATTGCATAGTGTTTTCTAATGCCGAACAATCATGCAGCCCGCCCAAAATGAGCTCGCCAACCGTCAGCGGGTCCACGAATTCGTCCAAGTGGAGAGCACTTCTCTTCCGGCCGCCTCCTCGCCTCGCTACCACGGCGATGCTTAGAGGTGGGGCCCCAAGGGGGGCCTCGATCAAGAGGAGGTGGCGCAGGAGGCGCGCAAGGCAACCTCCGGACTCCAGCGCGAGGAGCGAGACCCCTAGGGGCTCTAAGCCCGACCTTGTCCCGACTCCATACCGAACCTTCAGCGTTCAAGTCCGCAAGCGGCCCTTTGTAAGAAGGGTAAGACGCGGTGTCTTCCGTCCAACCGGAGGCATCGGATAGCTTCTTTGGGCGCTTAACAGCGCCTCCATCGAGGAGGAGCACCGCACTGTTATGAGTGTGGTGATCCGGGAAAATTCGATCCGCCAAGAGCGGGCTGAAGCCTCAACAGCCTTCTAACAGGCTTTGAGGTAAGTTTTCAATATATGTAAGAAGATTACCGCATAGACGGTAGTTCTCGATGCTTAGTTCGGTGTTGGAGAGAAAAGCGGACTAAGGATCTAAAAAGATATCTGTGAGGAGTCTAACATAATTATGTCAATATGGGAATGCAGGCTGCCTGCTGACCTCTGCCCATACTTGACCACGGAGGTCAATGCATTGAAGGAGAGCCTCGGCGGTCCGAGAACAAGCTCGGCCAAGACAAGAAGCAGCTCGAGGACAAGGAAGGTATGTAATACCTTATGGAATTGTTAAAAATGTGGTTGCAAAAGATAATGTGAATAACGTGGAGTGCAGGGGCCACTGAGCGAGGTGGCGATCCTGAAGGCGGTGACCGTGGCTCATGAAAACAAAGCGGCCACGGAGCGCCTGAGCGAGAGAAGGGGAGGCCACGGTGGAGGTCGGAATGCGGCAAGAGCTCCAGGCTCTCGTGGAAAAACACGAGGGTTTGGAGCGTGACTCGAAGACCCGAGATTCCGAGCTTGCCTCGGCTCTTGTGAGTGCCAAGGCCGCTAAGGCCGAAGCCCAGAAAGCCCTCGAGGAGATTGAGGCGATGAGGAAGATAGCGGCGGGTAAGGCATTCTTTATGCAAAGCAAGAATGTACTAGTCAATTATCTCATTACTTACCCGAATCTGGAGCTCTCCAGAGCCTTCGCATATCTGCCCTGAGCAGTATCCGATCTTGCCGCTTTCTACCGAGCCGAAGAGGGGAGCTCGACGGAGAAGGTGTTCGTCTCGATATCTTTGAGGCCGGACATCTAGTGTCCTGACGACCAGTGAAGCAACTGGTCGAGCTCCACAAGGTCGCCGAACAGTACATGAAGGGCCTCATAGTTGGTGTGTGCCAACGGAAGCCATGCCAGGAGTTACTTGGGGTTGGTAAGCGGCTGGTGGATGCCTGTCCAAGGCTTGAAGTCATCAAGCGCTCCGTCTGCATCGAAGGTGCCCGTAGGGCCCTTGCCCGTGCTAAGGTGCACTAGGGCAAGCTGGACGGTGAGAAGCTTGTGAAGGACGGACCACCACCGGGCAAGGAGCATCGCAAGCCTGAAATGTATTATGAGGCGTCTGGAGGGTGCCCGTCGATGGCGGGTGAATGCTCCAAAGATGTAATTTTTGAATAGACTCGCATTTGTTATCCTCAGACGCTGAAAACTTGTTCATATGCGCTAAGCAACGCTTGTGAATTTAAAATATTACCTTCTGTGCGGCTGTTTATCGAAATTTGAGAGATGGCAAGTCGTTGGCTTCAGCCCCATGCCACGAGTGCTGGTGTGTTCGGGATAAACTTGAGCGCTCTTGTTCCCATTCTTGGGTCCTTCGAGGGAGGTGCTCAACGCAACAAACAAGGCAACCGGACTTATAGTGCTTGAACACTCTCACTTAGCCATAGAATTCTATAATTTTAAATTTCGGCGAAGCCCCTAGTATTCGGAAGATCGAGTTCGGGGCGCTATCCACGCCTTGGCCGGACAATGCCGGTTCCTCGCTCTAAGCGGCATAAGTCTTTAGGGACTCGAAGAAACCTCTCGAACAGCGACCGGCTCTCGCCTTATCATGGCCAGTCGGGTTTTAGCTTTCTCCACTAAGGTGCTCAACCCAGCTCAAGGGCACAATCGTCGCGTTAGTTCTCCCAGCTACCTTAGCCGATATATAACGGAACGTGAGGTACCAAAACATGGGAGCCGGGCAAACCCAACTATTGACCCAAGACATGATTCGGGAGCCGATGCATATAATGCTATAAGTTCGGGTGCCGCACTTGTGAAAGTGTTCGGACTTGTCACACCATGTTTTGGGGTACTTTAAGCCCTCGGTGTGGTGGCCGTACCAAATTATGTAACGTTGCGCAATGTCATAGATGAACATATACAATGGGAAACAATGCAATATTAGGCAAGAGCTATATATTGTTTATTCAAAAGAAACCGCAAATAAAAGCGTAACGATATAAATTTGGCGATAAGCAAGGTGCGGGACTTTGACATGTCCCCCTTCCAGGTAAGCTGCGGGATGGTATGTAAAAAAATGTATAATGCTCGTAGTAGAGACCACTGGACATTCGACGTAGCTTTCTACTTCCTGGCTGTTGCATCGTGAGTTCGGCAATGCTAGTGCTTGGCAGGCTTCCGGAAAAGCGGAGTCCTGAAAGTAAGAGATAAGAAGAAAGAAAAAGAATGACACAATCGGAGCCCCTGCGCGGTTGAGCCGCATTCTTGGCGTCTGTCGTGCGTGCCCCTCCTCTTATGCCCATGGTATCTCCGGGCGTAGTTATGTACGCATAATCTTGGCCGCAATTTTGCGAGGGCTGGGGTTGGGGCCGCATTGCCTCTGGCGATGCTTTCCGGGCGATGCAGTGGTCTTGTTAGGTTACTCCGGCGCGGCTTCAGCGGTGTCCCGGACGTTTGGTAGTCGGACTCGAGAGTTGCCTTATGAGGCTGCTTTACACTTCCACCGCTAGAACGCCGTATGCTCCTCCGTTCGGAGAGCGTTTGGTGTTTCCATTGACCGTGATTACTCCTCGAGGGCCTGGCATCTTGAGCTTGAGGTATGCGTGGTCGCGGCACCGCATTGAACTTTGCAAATGCGGTTCGTCCGGGCAAGGCGCGTGATAGCCGCTGAACGGGCAGGACTATGTCGAAGATTAACTCTTCGCTTCGGAAGTTATCCGGGGATCCGAAGACCACTTCAAGTGTAACTGAGCCTGTACAGTTGGCCTCTACACCTGGTATGACGCCTTTAAAGGTCGTCTTTGTGGGTTTAATCCTTGAGGGGTCTATGCCCATTTTGCGCACTGTATCCTGGTAAAGCAGGTTCAGGCTGCCGCCGCCGTCCATCAGGACTCTAGTGAGGTGAAATCCGTCAATGATTGGGTCAAGAACCAATGCGGCGAATCCGCCGTGGCGGATGCTAGTGGGGTGGTCCCTTCGATCGAAAGTGATCAGGCATGAGGACCACGGATTGAACTTTGGGGCGGCTGGCTCGATCGCATATACGTCCCTTAGTGCACGCTTCCGCTCCCTTTTGGGTATGTGGGTTGCGTATATCATGTTCACCGTCCGCACTTGTGTGGGCAAGCCCTTCTGTCCTCTATTGTTCGTGGCGGGGCTCTTCCTCATCATCGCTATGCAGCCCCTTGTCGTTGTTTTTCGTGTTTAGCTTGCACCTTGCTTGAACACGCAACAATCCCTATTGGTGTGGTTGGCTGGTTTTTCGGGTGCCATGTATCCGCACAAGCGATCGAGTATTCGGTCCAAGTTGGACGGGTCTTGGGTATTTCTTTTGAATGGCTTCTTCCGTTGACCGGGTTTAGAGCCTCTGAATCCGGCATTTACTGTCGTATCTTCAGCATTGTCACCGTTAATGTGGCGTTTATGCTTGTTGCGACGCGACCTGCCATTGCTGTCCTTGGTATCCGAACTACCGGTGTGTTTGGCCAAGTTGTTACTTCGAGCTAGCCAGCTGTCCTCTCCCGCGCAAAAGCGGGTCATGAGTGTAGTGAGGGCTGCCATGGATTTCGTCTTTTCCTGTCCTAGGTGCCGGGCTAGCCACTCATCATGGATGTTTTGTTTGAAGGCTGCTAAGCGCCCTGCATCCTGACGGTCGGCGATCTGATTTTTCTTTGTTAGGAACCGCGTCCGTAATTGTTCCGCCGATTCTTCGGCTGCTGAATTATATGGCTAAGGTCATCGGCATCTGGTGGTCGCACATATGTGCCTGGAAGTTATCGAGGAATGCGGCTTGTGTCCTCCCAACAACCGATTGACTCTGCCGGCAAGCTATTGAGCCAATGCCAAGCTGGTCCTTTAAGCTTGAGTGGGAGGTATTTGATGGCATGTAGATCATCACCGGGCCATGTGGATATGGAGGAGATAGTCCTCGATCCGCATCAAGAGGATTCTGTGGTACCATCGTATGATTCGATGTTTACGGGTTTGAAGCCCTCGAGATTTGATGATCCATTACTTCATCTGTGAAGCATAGTGGGTGTCTTGGCGCCTGCAGATTGGGCTATATCACGGCGTAGCTCTATGAGCTTTGTCTCATCGTGTTCAGCCAGTGAGGTTGCCGTATCCGCGTGACGGTAATCATCCCGAGTCGTTGGGCGCCCACGCGATCTGTAGATCGATCTTGTTTGCTTTGCCTTATCCTCCAGTATATCTCGCAAGTCCGGCGCGTTCTCCGGTGCCTTTGTACTTTTTGAGCAGCGTCGGGGCGTGGCTTGAGCAGAGGGCCGAGAGGCTACTCTGCCGCGGCCACGGGGTGGCCGATCTGCCATGTCGTGCACTTGTGACGCATGTGCTTCCTCCTCTGGTCGAGGCAACGGCCTGCGTTTGGGGTAGCTTTTGGAGGGGCGTTCGAGTTCGTACTCCTCGGCCGCAAGGAGTTCAGTCCATCTGTCAGCTAGCAAGTCTTGGTCAGCTCTAAGCTGCTGCTGGTTTTTCTTGAGGCTGCTTGCCGTGGCCCTAAGCCTGCGTTTGAAACGCTCCTGTTCGGCGGGATCCTTAGGCACGACAAATTCGTCGTTGTTGAGGCTTGCCTCATCTTCGGAGGGAGGCATATAATTATCGTCCTCTACCTCTCTGTTTGCCTCTCTATCATGAGGGTTGGCTTCTCCCTCCTCCTGTGCTGAATCCTGCTGGAGGGGGTTGTCTTCGGCACTGTCCGGGGTATTATTGTCTCCCGTGCCGGAATCACCGTTTTTACTATGGCGGTATTTAGAGCGGCGCCGCTGACGTCGTTGCTTGGGTTGTTTCTTGGAGGGGTCATCCTCCGCTGTTCCATCGCCATTCCCATCATTTGGGATGTCCACCATGTATATGTCATATGACGAGGTGGCCTTCCAGTGCCCTGTGGGCGCTGGCTCTTGATCGTCTCCGGCACCATTGTCCATACCGTCGATGTCTTCGGAGTCGAAGTCGAGCATGTCGGTTAAATCATCGACAGTGGCTACAAAGTGGGTGGTGGGTGGGCGTTGAATTTCTTCGTTGTCCGCATCCCAACCTTCTTGACCATAGTCCGACCAGGGCTCTCCTGATAAAGAGAGAGACTTTAGTGAATTCAGGATGTCGCCCAAGGGCGAGTGCTGAAAGATGTCCGCAGCGGTGAACTCCATAACCGGCGCCCAATCGACTCGACCGGGCAGGTAGCGCCGGGAGGTTCGGAGTCCGGAGAGGAGTACGGCACCTCAGAGTCACGGGCTTTGCAAAGGACAAGGGTTGTGTTTGGCTCAATCGCCGCAGAGATTGTAGCCCCCGAGGCAGTGTCCAGCAACTCGTCCTCGATCGGCGAAGTCGGCTCCGAACTAATTCGGAGGCGGATTTACTGTGCGGCCTCAGGACACCGTTCGGCAGAGCTAGATCATGCCCATCGAGGACGGTCTGGCGCGCTTGGCAGGCTCGAATCCGTCGAAGATCAAGTCTCCACGGATGTCAGCCGTGTAGTTCAAACTCCCAAATCTGACCTGATGGCTGAGGCGTGGCTTTGATCTGCTCGAGGATGGCCTAAGCGAATTGGCCCTTGATGCAAAGCCGCCGAATACGAAGATCTGTCCGGGGAGAAAAGTTTCACCCTGGACCGCGCCAATCAGGCCTACAGGTGATGACACAGAGGAACTCTCAATGAAAGCACCAATGTCGGTGTCAAAACCGGCGGATTCTCGGGTAGGGGGTCCCGAACTGTGCGTCTAGGCGGATGGTAAAAGGAGACAAGGGACACGATGTTTTTACCCAGGTTCGGGCCCTCTCGATGGAGGTAATACCCTACTCCTGCTTGATTAATATTGATGATATGGGTAGTACAAGAGTAGATCTACCACGAGATCGGAGAGGCTAAACCCTAGAAGCTAGCCTATGGTATGATTGTTGTTTTTCTACGGACTAAAACCCTTGGTTTATATAGACACGAATAGGGTTAGGGTTACACAGTAGTCGGTTACAATGGTAGGAAATCTACATATCCGTATCGCCAAGCTTGCCTTCCACGCCAAGGAAAGTCCTATCCGGACATGGGACAAACTCTTCAATCTTGTATCTTCATAGTCCAGGAGTCCGGCCAACGGTGATAGTTCGGCTATCTGGACACCCCCTAATCCAGGACTCCCTCAATGGCCTTCTTGACCCTGTGCGGGGTATACTGCTACATCTGCAAGGGTGACCTTCTAGTGGTTGATGCACATCGCCCTGGGCCAGCAGCTAGGGAGGAACATAGAAGCCTATGTCGACGAAATTGTGGTAAAATCTCGGGAAGCAAGAACTGTCATTCAGGACCTGGAGGAGACCTTCACCAGCCTGCGCTAGGTGGACCTGCGGCTCAACCCGGAGAAGTGTGTGTTTGGTGTCCCTTCCGACAAGCTGCTGGGCTTCCTCGTGTCATACCGGGGGTTCGAGGCCAATCCGGAGAAGGTCAAAGCAATAGAAGACATGAGCCTGCCGCAAACCCTAAAGGAAATGCAGAAGCTGCGGACTGCGTGACCTCGTTGGGGCGCTTCATCTCCAAAATAGGGGAGCGCGCCTTGCCGTTCTTCAAGCTGATGAAGAAGAAGGTCCCGTTCGACTGGACCCCAGAGGCCGACCTGGCGTTTCAAGACCTCAAGAGATACGTGACCAGCCACGCCTCGTCCCCTCAAGCCCCCGTGCTCTACTCGGCCGGGTATGCCTCACTCAAACAAGCGCGTTGGTGGCGTCAGACGGAGAGCGCCAGGCCAAGAGCGCACCGCGTAATGCCACACCCTTGACCGAGACGACGCGGCACCAAGGCGACGCTGCTAAAGCCACGACGACGCCTGCAGATGATCAGGCCCTGCAAGACGGCGTTCCTTGGCCTGCGGAGGCCCCGACGCGTGACCAAGCTCCTGAGGATACCCCACCTCGGGAGGCGCCACAACCCCTAGACGCCACAGGCTCCATCAATCGCTCCCGCCTTTGTCGAACGCCGGTGTACTTCGTCAGCACGGTGTTGCCGGACATGAGGGCGCGATACCCCATGCCACAGAAGATTTTGCTCGCACTCCTGCTGGCCTCGCGCAAGCTGCGTCATTACTTTCAAGGCCACAAAATTAAGGTCGTCTCAGCCTACTCACTAGAGAGGGTGCTCTGGAGCCCCAACACTGCGGGAAGAGTCGCCGAGTGGAACATCAAATTGGAAGCGTTTCAGTTGGGGTTCTGCACAACCAGGGTCATCGAGGGAGCCGTCCTCTCCGACTTCGTGAAAGAATGGACCGATGCTCCGGAGCCTGAAGCAGGCGTGAGCCGATCCCTCTTGCCAGGAAGCGAAGCGCCGGATGGCTGGGTCATGGACTTCGATGGCGCTTTCGCACACCAAGGTGCGGGGGCCGGCGCCGTTCTCATCTCCCCCACTCAAGACAAGCTATACTACGTAGTGCAGCTCTGCTTCGAGCGGGGCGAGAAGGTCTCAAACAACATCACAGAATACAAGGGGTTGATCGCCGGCCTCAAGGCCGCCGCGGCCTTGGGGGTGAAGCGTCTCACCATCAAGGGTGACTCGCAGCTCCTCATCAACTTCTCCAACAGGGTGTACGAGCCGAGGGACGAGCACATGGAGGGATACCTCGTGGAGGTGCGTAAAATGGAGAAGCAATTCTTGGGCCTGGAGCTACAACACGTGCCTCACGGCACGAACAAGGAAGCCGACGACATCGCCAGAAGGGCATCCAAGCACCTGCCCCAGGAGCCCGCGTCTTCAAGGTGCGGCTTTTCAAGCCTTTAGCATCACCCCCATCTGCGAGGCTGGCATCACCTCGGGAGGAGCTCCCCCAACCAGCAGCCTCAGGAGCCCCTGCTAGTGGCCCAACCACAGGAGCACGCCTGCTCCTGGCGCTCGAGCCTTGGGAGGGGTGCTGCACTGAGGAGTTCAAGGCGTACCTGATGCGAGGGATGCTGCCGGAGAAAGAAGAGGATGCGGAGCGCGTGGCCCGGCAGGCTACATCATACTGCATACAGGATGTTGAGCTATATAGAAAGCAACCAAATGATGTTTCCTTGCGATGCATCTCCAGGGAGCACGGGAACGAGCTGCTAGCTGACATACACGGTGGAGGCTGCGAGCATCACTTTCGTCGTAAATCCGCACTCCAAGTCGGCAAGCGTTCGCGATGGGTTCTACTGGTCCACAGCACTCAAGGACGCAACCGAGCTGGTGAAGTCCTGCGAGGCCTGCCAATTCCATGCCAAGCAAATCCACCAGCCGGCCCAGGGCCTCCAGACTATCCCACTTTCATGGCCATTCGCGGTTTGGGTGCTGGATATCCTGGATCCGTTCCCGCGAGTGTCTGGGGGCTACTGCTACCTCTACGTTGCCATCGACAAGTTCACCAAATGGGAATAGGTGGAAGCCATCCGCACCATCCCAGCAGGGTCGGCAGTTAAGTTCATCAAGGGCCTCGTGAGCCGGTTCGGGGTTCCTATTCGCATCATCACCGACAACGGCTTGCAGTTCACTAGCAATCTCTTCAGGACCTATTGTGCTAACCTTGGAACGCAGATTTGCTACACTTCGGTGGCGCACCCCAGGAGCAATGGCCAAGCCGAGCATGCCAACACCGAGGTCTTGAGAGGCCTCAAGACCTGGACCTTCAAGAAGAAGCTCGAAGCCTGCGAAAGGGGCTGGCACAACGAGCTCCAGTCCGTGATGTGGTCGATCCGCACCACCGCCACCAAGCCAACAGGCGAGACCCCGTTCTTCCTCGTCTATAGAGCAGAAGTTGTTCTCCCTCACGAGGTCAGGCATCGCTTCACACGGGTCCTGGAATTTGATGAGATGAAGCATGATGCCATGCAGGAGATGGACCTTGTGCTGAGGGAGGAACACCGCCATGAAGCCTTGCTCCGAGCGGCAAGATACCATCAGGTGCTGCGATGGTACCACTGTTGCAGTGTCCGCTCCAGGATGCTCGAGGTGGGCGATCTCGTCCTGAGGCGGGTGCTCTCCAGGGAAGGGCTGCATAAGCTCTCACCCATGTGGGAGGGCCCGTTAAGGATCGCCTGCATCTCCAAGCCTGGTGCTGTGCGCCTGGAGACGAGGAAAGGGATACCCATCCAGAATGCCTGGAACATCCAACACCTCCAGGAGTTCTGCCCATGAAGCAAGGCCCAGTGCCTGTGAAGGTCTCCGCTCGTGACACTCTCACGTAATAATGAGTGGGGCTGTACACTCCCCGGATTCTCTGGAGTGCCGCCCTCGGGCCTCGGGGGCTCCCTCCCACGTCCTAGTGGCAGCACTTAGCTCCGCGCTGGTGAGAAGACTAGACTAGGTGCCGGACACGACTCTTCATTTGCTTTCTGTAGTTGGCTTGCCCCTTTTTATTTCAATGAAATTTGAAGTTCTGGCGTTTCTCAATAGCTTGGTTGAACCTCCTCTTCTCTTTGATTCTTCCCTCGATTCTTTGTTTTGCGCCAAGGAGGGTGGTAGTTGCCCGACACTCTCCCTCGCGCGCCTCGCAAGGGGGCTGGACAGGCATGCGTGCGTGCGCACTCCCCTGGTCTCCGCGAGGCGCCCTCATTTGAGCTTGTGATCGGCGCATCCCTTTTCTAGTCTGTGCCCTGTGGGTACCGTGACGCGGTGCGTTTGGCCATGACCAGCCCATGCCTGAGGCCTTGCGCAAGAGGGGATCAGGATTTCTTAATGAATATTTGCAGCTTTGCGATATTAACCGAATCGTTAGTAGGGAAACCCCAGCAGGTGCCCAGAGGCTCATGCCCTCACGAATTCAAAGCTACCCCGGATGCATCAAGCTAAGTTACCATTCTACACTCGTATAAGGCACAAATCTCACAACACAACCCGGAAACAATAAACACACCACAAAAGCAACATAAGCACCATGGTTCATTACACGCCCTCGCAGGGCCCCATACCCGTTTCTGACGATGCGGGAGGAAAGGGAAGGAAAGGACAAGCAAAAGTGGCTCCTACGATGCGGCTGCTCACGAGGATCAGACCCTCAGACTCAGACGGAGACCTCCTCGCGCTTCATTGGGGCGCAGCGACGGGACGACCCACAACCGTCCTCGAAGCGAGCCCGACGACGTGGCATCTGGTCGTAGCCGCTGCTCTTTGGAGCTTTCACGGAGGAGGAGCTGCTGTCACGGACGAGCCACGCCGTCGTCGAGGGCGAGTTCACCCTCATGCTCATCATGGCTGTCACCAAGGCCGAGCACTTAGGCGCCATCGTTGTCTTCAGGGTAGCATCCGACACGATGATCGTCTTCCCTGAACACCCTCACGAAGAGGGTCACTGCGCCGTCGTACTTGAAGTGGAGGGTGCACCGCTTCGAGCAGCAAAGGCACGCTGGCGAACGCGTCTGCCACCAAGCAGGCGAGGCTAAATTGCCCATGACAGAGACCTCCACCGCGACCCACGAACCTTTGCTACAGCAGCCGTCGGCCTGCAGCCAGAGGCTGCCGCGACCGGGGGTCGGCAGCTCGCGAGCAAAGGAGCGCGGAAGCTGAAGCGAGGTGCCAGCCAGGTTCTCCGACCACACGACGAACTCCGGCAGCACCTCCGCCAAGTGGAATGGCGGCCGGGGAGGCTGAGCAACCATGGCGCGCCTCCCTTCATTGACGGGGTTGCCACGTCTTAGGTAGCTCCCGCCGCGCGAAGAGGCACCGCCGCGGCCACCAGGAACGGCACCGGGCCCTCAGGAAGTTCGCCCATGCCCACGAGGGACCACAGCGGGGGTTGCCGCGTGCTTGCGGGGGCGACCGCGCCCCCTCTTAGGCGGTGATTGATATGTCTCCGTCGTATCTACTTTTCCAAACACTTTTGCCCTTGTTTTCGACTCTAACTTGCATGATTTGAATGGAACTAACCCGGATTGACGATGTTTTCAGCAGAATTGCCATGGTGTTATTTATGTGCAGAAACGAACATTCTTGGAATGACCTGAAACTCCACGGAACAACTTTTCAGAAATAATAAAAAATCCTTGCCAAAGATGAATACCAGGGGGCCCACACCCAGTCCACGAGGGTGGGGGGCGCGCCCTCCCCCCTAGGGCGCGCCCCCTACCTCGTGGGCCCCCTGGAGCTCCTCCGACGCCAAATCCAACTCTATATATTTGCTTTTGGGGAGAAAAAAGTCAAGGAGAAGAAATCATCACGTTTTACGATACAGAGCCACTGCCAAGCCCTAAAACCTCTCGGGAGGGCTGATCTGGAGTCCGTTCGGGCTCGGAGAGAGAGATTAAATCGCCCGTCGTCATCATCAACCATCCTCCATCACCAATTTCATGATGCTCACCGCCCGTCGTGAGTAATTCCATCATAGGCTTGCTGGACGGTGATGGGTTGGATGAGATTTATCATGTAATCGAGTTAGTTTTGTTAGGGTTTGATCCCTAGTATCCACTATGTTCTGAGATTGATGTTGCTACGACTTTGCTATGATTAATGCTTGTCACTAGGGCCCGAGTGCCATGATTTCAGATCTGAACCTATTATGTTTTCATGAATATATGTGTGTTCTTGATCCTATCTTGTAAGTCTATAGTCACCTACTATGTGTTATAATCCGGCAACCCCAAAGTGACAATAATCGGGACCACTCCCGGTGATGATAATAGTTTGAGGAGTTCATGTATTCACTAAGTGCTAATGCTTTGTTCTGGTTCTCTATTAAAAGGAGGCCTTAATATCCCTTAGTTTCTGTTAGGACCCCGCTGCCACGAGAGGGCAGGACAAAAGATGTCATGCAAGTTCTTTTCCGTAAGCATGTATGACTACATTCCGAATACATGCCTACATTACATTGATGAGTTGGAGCTAGTTCTGTGTCACCCTATGTTATGACTGTTACATGATGAACCGCATCCGACATAACTATCCATCACCGATCCAATGCCTACGAAGCTTTCCATATCTTTGGGTTTACGCTTATTTACTATCCCATTGCTCTTGTTACAATTACTACAAAACACCAAAAATATTACTTTTGCTTTCATTACTCTTTTTGTTACCGTTACCACTATTATCATACTATTTTGCTACTAAATACTTTGCTGCAGATATTAAGTTATCCAGGTGTGGCTGAATTGACAACTCAGTTGCTAATACTTGAGAATATTCTTTGGCTCCCCTTGTGTCGAATCAATAAATTTGGGTTGAATACTTTGCCTCGAAAGTTGTTGCGATCCCCTACACTTGTGGGTTATCAAGACTAATTTACATGGCGCCGTTCTTGAGGAGCATAGCTCTATTCTTTGAGTCACTTGGGATTTATATCTGCTGGTCACTACTATGAAGAACTTGAAAGACGCTAAGGCAACAATTTATCCCTCAACTACGAGGGAGGTAAGGAACCCGCCATCTAGCTCTGCACTTGATTCACCTTCTGCTTTTGAGTAAGCTTGCGACATAAACCTACTTACGCTATTCGTTCCGATATGTCGCATGTTATTGATGATGCCACTTCTACTATGCATGATACTTATGACTTAAACTACTTCTATGCTTGATACTATCTGCCCCTTAGTGAATTTCTTGATGAACAAATTGCTAGGGCTAGAGAGAAAGAAATTATTGAAACTGATCATGTTCATGAAATTGATGATGAGAACATGCCTGTTATTCCTGAGGGTTATATTTTTGATAAAGAAGCTTCTGCTGTTATTAGCTAAATGGAATAAGCAATCTATTAATGATAGAATGAGGCCCGACCCTGCTTTTGCTACTTCACCTATTTGTGTTGCCGATAAGGATTATGAATTCTCTGTTGATCCTGATATAATTAATTTGGTTGAATCTGATCCTTTTCATGGCTATGAATCTGAAACTGTTGTGGCACATCATACTAAATTAAATGATATAGCCACCCTGTTCACTAATGATGAGAGATCTCGCTACTTTTATATCCTTAAAATATTTCCGTTCTCATTAAAGGGTGATGCTAAGATATGGTTTAATTCTCTTGATCCTGGTTGTGTGCTGAGCCCCTAGGATATGATTTATTACTTCTCTGCTAAATATTTCCCTGCTCATAAGAAACAAGCTGCTTTGAGGGAAATATACAACTTTGTGGAAATTGAAGAAGAGAGTCTCCCACAAGCTTGGGGGAGGCTTCTCAAGTTACTTAATCCTTTGCCTGATCATCCTCTTAAGAAAAATGAAATACTTGATATCTTTTATAATGGACTAACCGATGCTTCCAGAGATTACCTGGATAGTTGTGCTGGTTCTCTTTTCAGGGAAAGAACACCAGATGAAGCTGAAATTCTATTGAATAATATGTTAACAAATCAAAATAATTGGTCACTTCCTGAGCCAGTTCCTGAGACAATAACTGAGACTATTCCTAAACCAATTCCGAAGAAGAGAGGTGTTCTAGTTCTCAGTCCTGAAGACATGCAAGAGGCAAAGAAATCTATGAAACAAAAAGGTATTAAAGCTGAAGATGTTAAGAATTTACCTCCTATTGAAGAAATACATGGTCTTAATTTCTATCACCGTTGAAGAAACACATGATCCTAATCCATTACCTATTGAAGAACCTCCAGGTCTTGATAACCCGACACAGGTTGTAAAGGTAAATTCTCTCTTTAGATTTGATGAAGGTGATATTCCTCACTATAAGTCTGGTAGGCAATGCTTGGAAGAGTTTCATAATTTTATTGTCAAACAAGAAAAATTCAATGCTTATTTAGGTAGACAATTAAAACAAAATACTTATATGATTAAACACTTGGGTGATTATATGGCTGACGTTAGATGTGAACTTAAACTTGTTAGTGAACATGCTTCTATGGTTACCACTCAAGTAGAAGAAGTACTTAAGGCTCAAAATGATTTGCTCAATGAAATGAATAGTAAGAAAAATGATTATGCTGTTAGAGTGGCTACTAGAACTGGTAGAATGACTCAGGAACCTTTGTATCCCGAAGGCCACCCTAAGAGAATTGAGCAAGATTCTAAGAGGAATAATATTGATGCACCTAGTTCTTCTAAAAAGAAGAAAAAGAAAAATGATAGGACTTTGCAAACTTCTAGTGAACCTATTGCTGAACCACCTGAGAATACAAATGAAATATATATTTCGATGCGAAACACAAACTGGTAATGAACATGAACCTAGTGAAAATGCTAATGATGATGTTCATAATGATGCTCAACCTAGTAATGATAATGATGTAGAAATTGAACCTGCTGTTGATCTTGATAACCCACAATCAAAGAATCAACGTTATGACAAGAGAGACTTTGTTGCTAGGAAACATGGTAAAGAAAGGGAACCATGGGTTCAGAAACCCATGCCTCCCCCCCCCCCAAACCATCCAAGAAAAAGGATGATGAGGATTTTGAGCGCTTTGCCGAAATGATTAGACCTATCTTTTTTCGTATGCGATTAACTGATATGCTCAAAATGAATCCTCATGCTAAGTATATGAAAGATATTGTCAGTAATAAAAGAAAGATACCGGAAGCTGAAATTTCCACCATGCTTGCTAATTATACTTTTAGGGGTGGAATACCAAAGAAACTTGGAGATCCAGGAGTACCTACTATACCATGCTCCATTAAAAGAAATTATGTTAAAACTGCTTTATGTGATCTTCGAGCGGTGTTAGTGTTATGCCTCTCTTTATATCATAGACTTGACTTGAATAAGTTGACACCTCATCAAATATCTTTGCAAATGGCTGATAAATCAACTGCTATACCTGTCGGTATTTGTGAGGATGTACCTGTTGTGGTTGCAAACGTTACTATTTTAACGGACTTTGTTATTCTTGATATTCCCGAGGACGATAGTATGTCTTTATTCTTGGAAGACCCTTTTTGAATACTGCAGGGGCTGTTATTGATGGCAACAAAGGCAATGTCACTTTTCATGTTAATGGTAATGAGCATACAATACACTTTCCGAGGAAACAACCTCAAGTTCATAGTATTAACTCTATTGGAAAAGTCCCATCGATTATATTTGGAGGTTTTGAATTTCCTCTACCTACTGTCGAGAAGAAATATGATACTCTTATTATTGGGGATGTGCATATCCCCATGGAAGTAACATAGTGTTATTCGAAATTTCTTCGGTTCCATGTTAGTCGGAATGAGTTTGTTAACAAGACCTGATCAAGCTTGTTAGTAGATTCCTTTTGATGAGCATGAGATGGATGAAACTAGAAGCACAACCTTATGTACCCTCTTTATACTTTTTGTTATTTAGTTGAAATAAAGTAAAAATAGTATTTTTCTGTCTGTTTCCTGATTTATCCGTGCAATATAAAAATACCCCGAAAATAGAAGTCCTCCAGATGCCATGGCAATTTAATATGATTTTTGCTGGGATATTTGAGGATTTATGGAATCTAAAACACCATGGGAGTTGCCACCTGCCACGAGGTGGAGGGCGCGCCTACCCCCTGTATGCGCCCCCTGCCTCAGGGCCCACGGTGGCCCTCCTCCACTTATTCCTGCACCCATACAGTTCTTCTTCCTCCCACAAACACGAATATCTAGCTCAAGCACGAGTTCCAAATTTCACTTTTCTGTGATTTTCGATCTCCTTGCTCAAAGCACCTCTTACAAAACTGCTTGGGGAGATTGTTCCTTGGTATGTGACTCCTCCATTGGTCCAATTAGTTTTTGTTCTAGTGCTTTATTCATTGCAAATTTGTGCTGCCTAGGTGACCATGTTCTTGAGCTAGCATGTCAAATTTATATGGTTCCAAGTAGTTCTAATGCTTGATAGAGGCTCTAGGCACTTGTAGGAGTAGTTGCTATCAATTTTACTGAAGTTGGTTCACTTTTGTTTGAAGTTACTAAAAATTTCAGAATATTTCAGAAAATGATGAAGAGACTTTTGAGGGGCTCATCAATTGAAGCTCGAAGGAAAAGCAAAATGAAGAAGCTACTGAGAGGCCCAACTATAATTTGCCTCATACCGTAGAGGTTCGGCCTTGTGAATGGCCTTCCGATGACTTCTTGAGACAAGCCGGGATTTATGAAGATTTCTATTCATTGGCTGAAAATGCAGGCCTCACCGACTTCCTCCGCGACCAACGTCATCAGTATCTCTTACTCACTAATACTTTTGTGCAAAACTTCTACTATTTTCCCTAAGGAATCACCTCCTTCAAGAGAGTTTCATTTATATGACGTTGTGAAGAAAATGCCACTAGATGAATTTTGCGAGGTTTGCAAAATACCCTTCGAGGGTACCTTAGACTTAACCACATCGTAAGGATGTGGAAGAATTTATTAACACCATCACTGTGGGAGAAACTAGGAAGGTTTCTGATGCAAGAATCACTAGCATACATTTTCCTGTTTTACGCTACTTTGCCTTATTTGCTAGTCGTTGCTTCGTTGGTCGTGGAAATTGTGGAAACCTTAGTGTTCCTGATATTATCATTTTGTTCCATGGTTTATACTGCGATAACACTGTTAGTATGGGCGGAATTATTGCTAAACGGTAAACTTTGAACCGTATTGAAGGCCTCATCTTTGGAGGTATTTATGCTTCACGCCTAGCTGCACATTTTAACATACCCATTAGGCTTTATGAGAAAGAAGAAAAAATGTTGCCTAGTGCTTATTTAGATTATAAGAGTATGCTAGCGCATGATTTTATTGTTAAGAGTAGGGAAGGGGAGCTTAAATACTAATTGTACTTTAATAAACATCACCCTGAGACTATTACCTTGCCTGCTCCTTCCTTGTTTAATTTTGAAGGACAATATCTCGTTTCGTGGACGGCCGTTCAAGCTTACAGGAATGCTACACCAGCCCCGGAGCCGGAACCACAATTTGAGCCTCCACGACAGTCTGATTATTTTTGGGATCCGGAGATCGCTGCCAAGGCGATGGCGTCGAGTCTTCTTCATCACAAGAAGACCCCAGCTACACCTACGGATATCCGCCAGCCATCCTCGGTAATGAACCAACTTAGGCCAAAAGCCTAAGCTTGGGGGAGTACGTTTTTCCCACCGACATTACACTTGTGTTCACACACACTCATTACTAGATGTTGGTGCTCATACTCTTTCACTGTAATATCCATGTTAGTTTATTTTCTTTTTCCTGCTTTCTTCTTGTGTGTTTGTTAAACGTTAAGAAAAACAAAAAATATTATTAATATCTTCGAGTTAGTTTACTTTTCCTGCTGTAGTAGTAATAATTAAAAAGAAAACCCAAAAAGATTTCCCGTTCTTCTTTTGCTTGTTGGGAGCTTTGCCGTGTAAATAGTTTTTATTTCCTTTCTTTTCTTTGGGGGTCGAAAGGAGAAGACCATAATTAAATTGTTGAAGTGGCTCTTATATGCATTATTGTTGATTTAACCAAGAGCCCATATTGCCTTGTTTTCTCCTGCTTATTGAATGCTCGCAGATTCCAGCTTAGTCCAATGCACGTGCACTCTTATTATTATTCGCATGGTTCGGTCGTGCAAGTGAGAGGCAACAATGATGATATATGATAAATTGATTGGGATAAGCGAAGCTGGTATGAACTCGACCCCTCTTGTTTTTGTAAATATGATGAGTTCATCGTTCTTGATTCAGCTTATTATGAATAAAGATGTTTGCAGTGACAATTAGAGATCATAGTTGCTCGTGCCATGCTTGATTAGCTATGAGTTATAATGGTTTACCTTGCATGCCAACATGCTACTAAAATGGTTGTGATGTGGTATAGTGGGGTGGTATCCCCCTTTGAATGACTTAAGTGACTTGACTTGGCACATGTTCACACATGTAGTTGAAATAAATCAACATAGCCTTCACGATATTTATGTTCATGGTGGATTATATCCTACTCATGCTAGCATCCAAGGTTTATTAATTTTAATGCATGTTCATGGCTGTTGTCGCTCTCTAGTTGGTCGCTTCCCGCATTTTTGCTAGCCTTCACTTGTACTAAGCGGGAATACTGCTTGTGCATCCAATCCCTTAATACCCAAAGTTATTCCAGATGAGTCCACTATACCTTCCTATATGCGGTATTTACCTGCCGTTCCAAGTAAATTTGTATGTGCCAAACTCTAAACCTTCAAATAAACATTCTGCTTTGTATGCTCGAATAGCTCATGTATCAACTAGGGCTGTTAGTATCTTCCATGCTAGGTGGGTTATTCTCAAGAGGAGTGGACTCCGCTCCTCATTCATGGGAACATGGCTGGTCATCGGGATGCCCAGTCCCATGCTTTAAGCAAACTAAATCAAAATAATTGCAAACAAAACTCCCCCTGGGACTATTGCTAGTTGGAGACACTCGTTGTTTCGAGCAAGTCATGGATTGATGCTTGTTGGTGGAGGGGGAGTATAAACTTTACCATTCTGTTTGGGAACCGCCTATAATGTGTGTAACATGGAAGGTATCGCCATATCTTAGTTGCTATGTTGACAATGAAAGTATGCCTCTCAAAATATTAATTATCTCTATTTCAAAACCAAGCCCTGGCACCTCTACAAATCCCCGCTTCCCTCTGCGAAGGGCTTATCTGTTTACTTTCATGTAGAGTCATCACCCTCTTATTAAAAGCACTAGCTGGAGAGCGCAGCTGTCATTTGCGTCCATTACTATTAATTCATATTGGGTATGACTATGATTGCATCTCTTTTACCATGAATTACAATGTCTAGCCAGTCCTTGATCTTTAAAGGTGCTCTGCATTTATGTTTTGCGGTCTCAGAAAGGGCTAGCGAGATACCATCTTGTTATATCATATTATGATTGTTTTGAGAAAGTGTCGTCATCCGAGATTTATTATTATGACTCGCTAGTTGATTATGCCATTGATATGAGTAAACATGAGACCTGAGAATTATTGCAAATGTGGTTAGTTATAATCTTTGCTGAAAACCTGAATGTTGGCTTTACATATTTACAACAACAAGAGCAACCAGAGTTTGTAAATTTTTTTCTTTATCTCTTTCAGTTTATCAACTGAATTGCTTGAGGACAAGCAAAGGTTTAAGCTTGGGGGAGTTGATACGTCTCCGTCGTATCTACTTTTCCAAACACTTTTGCCCTTGTTTTGGACTCTAACTTGCATGATTTGAATGGAACTAACCCAGACAGACGTTGTTTTCAGCAGAAGTGCCATGGTGTTATTTATGTGCAGAAACAAACATTCTCGAAATGACCTGAAACTCCATGGAACAACTTTTCGGAAATAATAAAAAATCCATGCCAAAGATGAAGACCAGGGGCCCCACACCCTGTCCACGAGGGTGGGGGGCGCGCCCCCCTACCTCGTGGGCCCCCTGGAGCTCCTCCGACGCCAACTCCAACTCTATATATTTGCTTCCAGAGAGAAAAAAAATCAAGGAGAAGAAATCATCGCGTCTTACGATACTGAGGCCGCCACCAAGCCCTAAGACCTCTCGGGAGGGCTGATCTGGAGTCCGTTCGGGGCTCCGGAGAGGGGGATTCATCGCCGTCGTCATCATCAACCATCCTCCATCACCAATTTCATGATGCTCATCGCCGTGCGTGAGTAATTCCATAAATGAGGCTTGCTTTGGGCGGTGATGGGTTGGATGAGATTTATCATGTAATCGAGTTAGTTTTGTTAGGGTTTGATCCCTAGTATCCACTATGTTCTGAGATTGATGATGCTATGACTTTGCTATGCTTAATGCTTGTCACTAGGGCCTGAGTGCCATTATTTCAGATCTGAACCTATTATGTTTTCATGAATACTAGACCATGAATGTGCGCATTGCCGCACCCGTTCATCCTAAAGAAAAGTAGAAATAATAAAGAAAATTCATACAGTAAAAACATTTGATGAAATTTCAAAGATTCAAATTACAATATTTTGATATGGCTGGTGGGGCATAATCATCAACTGTTAATTAGAATTGATCCACTGATCACTTAATTTCTTTTTGTGTTCACGACTTTGCTATTCAAATTACGAAGCTCAAAATAGGTGATCGAGAAATAGACATAGCAAAACATGTACAAACTCTGAACTAAGAAGAAATGTACGAACTCCAAACTAAGAAAAAAAATCTAGAGACTATCTTCTGAAGCTAACATCTGCTCTTGCACATAATTCAACTCTCAAGATGAGTTCTTGGATGGAATATCTCCAAATAATTGGCTATCTTCTCAAGTAAAATTGGAATGCTGCAGTAGGTTACAAACGGTATTCAAAATTTGGATCCTTAGACATGTTCCAGCCATCCCGGACAATTTCTTTTACTTGTCCAACACCTTTTTTACTTAAAAAGATAGAACTTCCAAGAGGTAACTGTTGTTCCTTTTTATCTCGATCAAGTAAATAGGTACCAAGTCCCTCTTCACCGTCAGTAAATACTCAACTTGTCGATAAATTCACTATGTCAATCGCTACAGTCTCTCGGATGACGTTCCTTGATAGCTAGTTGTGTGTGGTTTTGCCGGTTTTCCTTAATTAACCGTGTGTTTGTTTGGTTTTCGGGTCCGTTTCCCTCATTAACTGGTTCAACTCTCTTCTTCTATAATGCAATGCGGAGCTCCCGCCTCTCGGCGAGGTTTCGACAAAAAAAACCGGCTACAGTCTTAGAGATCTTCCATGACCAATTATTGATGGCACGATTATGTTCATATGGAAGCAAAGTGATCCAGCAAATAATGACGGAAAGAAGAAATCCTAGATCAAGCAAAGCCATACGTAATGACAGAACACATATACCTATTTTACAAAGATACACAAATCTTAGTTAGAGTTTAGTTTAATTGTGTAACTTCTCATCCAGTTCTAGTTTACATACAGCTAGTGCAAAACTACAGAATATCTACATAGCTTACCATGAAATCCTTTTTTACACAGTTAGTTGTCATGATTCCTATAAATTCCATCCCTTGAATGGCTTTTTTTTTCACTGCGAAAACGATATGAAAATGTTAAGTAGAGTTTAACTTAATTGTATAACTTCTCATATGGTTCTAGTTTAAGTACAGCTAGTATAGAACTACAGAATACATACATAGTTACCATGATTTTTTTCCAATACGGTGAGTTTGACATATGGTTCCTATAATTCCGTTCCTTGAATGGATTTTTTTATCACTTCAACTCATTAACAAAAAGGAGGACAACGTTTTGATTCCTTTATATAGTTTCATGACACATTCCTTTAAGTCAAAATCTGTGAGGAAAATGAAAATCCAAACAAAATACAATCTTTGCAAGAGAAAATTATGTTAGTCTACGAAGCGGTCAAAGTATATGATGCGATGGCGTGTAAGTTTGCATCATTTAACAGAATACATTTCATTGATAATTAATTCTGTCATTGTCGTTTCTCCTCTTTCTACCTATAAGAATGTTGTCGGAAATCTGAGGTACCCTACTGTACAAGTTTCATCATAGTATTTCTCGGGAAAAAATAATTTCATCACTATATTACCATGATTGGTTCTCTTTTAGACAAGATTTGGTGTTACCGTGGTGTTATCTACATAACCAAACATGAATTTATATGTGTACAAATAGAGACCCCACTTCCTTCATGCTGCAGTCAAAACATTGTTTTCAACATAAATAAATAACTCATGGAAACAAAAAGAGTCTCGAGGGAAAAACAAATTCATGTTGCACCAGATTTCTGAAGGCAAGTGAAATTGGTACAATAGTTGAGCGATGGCTCCAGTTTGATCATCGGTTTTAAAATGTGATGGCTTACCCTTTGATTTAGCTCTCTATATTTTGAGCACAGGTTGCAACTTGCAATCTTTACTATCAGAAGCTTGACATAAGGTTGGACATTTCCAATATCAGGTGCTTTTGCTCCCCAGTCTACACTTATTTGATCATTCTGTTGTATATTACGCCAAATATTCAGAAACCTGCTGAATGGCAAATCAGAAAAGGCATATTAGAAGATAAAACAGGGAACTAAGAAAACTCTGAAAGAGCTGAAAGGGGAGTGAAGCAACAGGGGTGGGCCAACATTAAAACCCAAAAGAAGAAGATGAAAGTCCAGTGGACATGTTTCTTACCGCTTGGCGGCTCTTTATACCTCGAAGGCACTCCTTGCTCCTAGATGATAGAGTATACATGGAAGAATTTGCCTCCTCGTCTATGGTAAATAGGGAAAGGCATGGAGGCCCATGCACTCCGTGGAGAGCTGGAGAACGACGCTGACACCGTGTGTCGCCGCCGCACAGTGGAAACTAAGCAGCTCGTGGACAGACCCAGAGGAGAAGATGGACGTATGGATGAAAAGAACAAAGGACCTAGGCAGGTGCACAAGTGGAGGATCTGAGGAGCTGAGGAGATGAGCTGAAGAACGGCCACATCACGCGCGGCGGCGGCGGTGTTGAGGAACGCATGAAGAACGCCGGCTTGTGGGGAGACGAAAAGGCAGGGGTTGTACCGTATGGGCCTCAACAATCCATTATTTGGGCCTACGTACGCTTGTCCCGTTCAGTAGGCCAGATTAATGAGAGGATCCCTAGGTCGCTATGCAGAGCAGCGGCCCAGCTATGGTAAGCCGAGCAGGCCTTGCGCGAAACGCCGTGATAAACGACGAGAGGCAAACCGTGGAACACTAGGCCGATCTGGACGTCCACTAGTGTGATCTGACGGCCGGGAACGTCAAACTACTGTGGAGGGGCGTGGGTAGCTCCATTTTACTGTTTTGAAATATGTGTGTTCTTGATCCTATCTTGCAAGTCTATAGTCACCTACTATGTGTTATGATCCGGCAACCCCGAAGTGAGAATAATCGGGACCACTCCCGGTGATGACCATAGATTGAGGAGTTCATGTATTCACTAAGTGCTAATGCTTTGTTCCAGTTCTCTATTAAAAGGAGGCCTTAATATCCCTTAGTTTCCGTTAGGACCCCGCTGCCACGGGAGGGTAGGACAAAATATGTCATGCAAGTTCTTTTCCATAAGCATGTATGACTACATTCGGAATACATGCCTACATTACATTGATGATTGGAGCCAGTTCTGTGTCACCCTATGTTATGACTGTTACATGATGAACCGCATCCGGCATAATTATCCATCACCGATCCAATGCCTACGAGCTTTCCATATACTGGTTTGCGCTTATTTACTTTCCCGTTGCTACTGTTACAATCACTACAAAACACCAAAAATATTACTTTTGCTTTCATTACTCTTTTGTTACCGCTACCACTATTATCATACTACTTTTGCTACTAAATACTTTGCTGCAGATATTAAGTTATCTAGGTGTGGCTGAATTGACAACTCAGTTGCTAATACTTGAGAATATTCTTTGGCTCCCCTTGTGTCGAATCAATAAATTTGGGTTGAATACTTTGCCCTCGAAAGCTGTTGCGATCCCCTACACTTGTGGGTTATTAGTGGTGAGCCAGGCCCCTCCTGGCGAGTTCTCCCCTTCTCGGCAGCCGAGAACGTCATCACTGGTGCCATGAGTGTCGCTGCAAGGCGGCGGAGCAAGGAGGAAGAAGAAGAGGACGGAATGAAGGAAGAGATGAGCGACGGGGGCTCCGCCCCTCTCCTCATTTAGAGCCAGCAGGAGGCCAACCGCCGGCCTCCACGATCGCAGGTAATGATGGTTTTTCTACATGCAGCAGGGACTCGTCAAGTCGGGCGGTTGCCGAGGCAACGTGGGGAAGCGGAGACGTCCACATCCTCTCAATCTCCACGCGTCAATCAAGGCTGCATGCTATTTCGGGCCCGCGGCGCTCCGCACATGACCATTGGCTTCTCCGTGAAGCCAAGTCCGAGCGCACCTTGGGCCCGGGGGCTACTGTTGACGTCCCGGGAACGGGGTACCCAGACTTGCCTGCCTGTAGAGTACCCATTGCCTCTTTGATGTTAAAGGGGAAAGCGCAGGCGAGGAGTTCCAAGGCATCAAGCAAAGGTTTCCATATCGGTGCAACGAGACCAAGACTAGCAGGATGGCAGGACGGAGGTCGCCGCGGAGCCCACGAAGGTGTCACCACCAGAGCCTTTGGCAGGCGAATACCACCTTTTGCCAGGATAACTTGTACTAGTTGTCCCCCTTCGAATCTGCCGTTGTGGGATCCCTTCCCGCCTAATATTTGGGAAGAGGACCAGGGCCTCTATAAATAGGAGTAGCCACCACCCTAGCAGAGGGACGAATCATTCAGACCATCCTCGCACACACCAACTCACCGAGCTCAAGAACACCTCCCCTCAGGAGGCCGTTCATCCCTTGTACTATTCATCCTCAACCTGCAAGGCAATCCACCACACCACACTGGAGTAGGGTATTACACGACAACGGTGGCCCGAACCAGTATAAACCCTCGTGTCTCTTGTTCTTTTGGGTTCGTCGAGCTAGGCCTTGAGATCGTTGCGAGAGCGAACTAGGGGGAGCGAGAGATTTTCGTGCGCATGCCAGTGTTCAAACCTCAAGGGTTTGCCGGAACCCAGAATCCGACAACCCTTCCTGAGCCCTCGCGAGGCTGATCATGCACTGTACTAGTTCATCTTTAGCCTCCTCTTGAGGCCAATCCACCACAAATCAGGAGTAGGGTTTTACATCACAAGGTGGCCCGAACCTGGGTAAACTCTTGGGTTCATCTGCTTTCCCGCTCACGCATACCCGACGACTCTAGGCCGTGAGGTTGTGAGCTTGAGATTAGCATAGGAGGGGATCTTCGCAGACGCCCACGAGTTCAAACCTTCTTGGGTGTGCGGAGCCCCGAATCCGACATTTGGCGCGCAAGGTAGGGGCGTGTCAGAATCCTCCTTCCCGTCCCGCTCCATCTCCGCTCCATCGCTTCCATGGATGACGTGCGCCGGTCCGTGCCAAGTGCAGGGCCGCTCGCTTTGTCCAGACAGCGCCTATAGGAAACGACTCTCCGCATCGTTCTACCTTTCCCATGGCTAATGCTGCCACCAACCCTGCTGCTCACGAGCAGCAGGATTCATCGCTGCGACCCTCCGTGAGGCGTGATGGCCGCACTGCCACTCTTTCGCCCACTCCCGCCACAGCGTCGTCCTCCTTCATCCGCCATGGGCCAGCGAGCGCGTAGGCTGCGCTACTCATGGCGCACGAACTACTATGCTATCACCCTGCCAACGACTGGCTTGGACGCATCGCCGAGCTTTTCAAAGCCGCTGGCGAGG